>VZSC01002397.1:88557-132742 GCA_013398225.1 Steatornis caripensis | reverse complement strand
GCCTTGGGAACAAAAATCCAGATGGATGCAAACACAGACCCACCATCAGTGAAGGAAGGGTTGGTATTCAAACTACTACAGGAACTTGATACCTACAAATCAATGGGCCCAGATATTATCTAGCTGAGGGTGTTAAGAGAGCTGGCTGATGTCGTTGCAAGGCTGCTCTCCATAATCTTTGAGAAGTCATGGAGAACATGGGACATCCCAGAAGAGTGGAAGAAGGTTCATGTCACCTCCATCTACAAGAAGGGGTTAAAGGAGGATCCAGGCAATTATAGGCCCATCAGTCTTAATCAGTCCCTGGGAAAGTTATGGAGTGAATCTTCCTGGGGGCTATCACAAGTCAAATGAAACACTTGATNGTTCTCAACACTTTCTTCACCTCTGTCTTTACCAGCACTGTTGGGCCTCAGGCCTTGGGAACAAAAATCCAGATGGATGCAAACACAGACCCACCATCAGTGAAGGAAGGGTTGGTATTCAAACTACTACAGGAACTTGACACCTACAAATCAATGGGCCCAGATATTATCTAGCTGAGGGTGTTAAGAGAGCTGGCTGATGTCGTTGCAAGGCTGCTCTCCATAATCTTTGAGAAGTCATGGAGAACATGGGACATCCCAGAAGAGTGGAAGAAGGTTCATGTCACCTCCATCTACAAGAAGGGCTTAAAGGAGGATCCAGGCAATTATAGGCCCATCAGTCTTAATCAGTCCCTGGGAAAGTTATGGAGTGAATCTTCCTGGGGGCTATCACAAGTCAAATGAAACACTTGATTGGGAAATGCCAGCATGGATTCAGCAAGACCAAATCGTGCTTGGCAAACCTGATCATCTTCTACGACAAAGTTACCTGCTTGGTTGATGTGTGGTGAGTGGTGGATATTGTCTACCTGGATGTCTCCAAGACTTTCAATACGGTTCCCCACAGCCTCCTCCTAGAGAAACTGATTCATTACGGTCTAGACAAGTGGTCTGTGCAGTGGGGAACTGGTTTACAAGCCACACCCTGAGGGTGTTGGTAAATAGCTCTTTTTCAAACTGCTAACCTATCACAAGTGAAGTCCCCCAGGGATCGATATTGGGCACAACACTGTTTAGTATCATCATAAGTGATCTGGATGATGGGATCAAGTGTATCTTGATGAAGTTTGCTGGTGATACCAAACTGAGTGGGGAAGTGGACACTTTGGAAGGGAGAGTTACACTGTAGGAAGACCTGGATAGGGTGGGAGACTGGGCTAACAAAAGCACCTTATGAAGTTCAACAACAACAAATGTAAGGTCTTGCACCTGGGAAAACATAATCCAGGAGTGCAGCATAGGCTCAGATCTACTCTGCTGGGGAAGAGATCTGTGAAAAGGGACCTGGGGGTCCTGGTGGACAACAAGCTCAATATGGGTGAACCATGTGCAAAGAAGTGGCAAAGCAAGCCCACAGGATGCTGAGTTGCATTAACAAGGGCATCAGCAGCAGAGATAAAGAAGTCATAATTCTACTCTACTCAGTGCTTGTCAGGCCACACCTGGAATATTGTGTTCAGTTTTGGTCTCCACTATACAAAAAAGATATGGACAGGCTGTAAAGGGTCCAGAGAAGGCCATGAAAATAATCAAAGGACTGGGAAGTCTGCCATATGAGGAAAGGCTGAGAGAACAGCATTTGTTCAGCCTTGAGAAAAGAAGGCTCAGGGGAGACCTCATCACCATGTTTCAGTATTTAAAAGGAAGAAGGTGGAGACTCTTTTTGCAAGGAGTTACATGGAAAAGACAAGGGGTAATGGGTACATTAGGGAGATTCCAGTTAGACGCAAGAAAAATTTTTTTCCCAAAGAGAACAATAACCATTGGAATAATCTCCCCAGAGAAATGATGGATTGCCTGACATTGGACACTTTTAAGAATCAGCTGGACAAGGTGCTGGGCCATCTTGTCTAGATCTTGCTTTTGCCAAGAACAGTTGCGCCACATGATCCTTGAGGTCCCTTCCAACCTGGTATTCTATGATTCTGTGATGGCTATCAAGGGAAATTCCCAGAAGCAGAAGAAAGTAAATATGACTCCTATCTTCAAGAATGACAGGAAGTATCGCTCAGCTCAGTAAGTCCCATCTCAATCCTTGGAAACATGACAGAGTAGCTAATCCTGGAAACTGTTTTGAAGAACGTGAAGGACAAGTACTGTTCAATCTACCTCCATCCATGTATCTCATGCATACTTCATCAGTTTGTCTATGAGGATGTTATGGGAGATTATCAAAAGCCTTCCTAAAACCAGGATAAACAACATCAAAATGTCGAGAGGCAATGTACATGTTACATTAAGGAACATTCTAGCTGGAAATAAGGAAAAACAACATACCGATCAAACACTGAAACAGATCACCCAGAGAGGTTGTGGAAGCTTCTTCCTTGTCTCAGAACTTGGGCAACTTTGAGCTACCTGATTCAGTGTCCAAGTAGCTTTGGAATTGCAATGGGCTTTGGACACAGTACCTTCCAGAGGCTCCTTTCAACCTGAATTACTCAGTGATCTCATGGAGAATAGGGCTACTGGGAGCTTCAGAAGGTCTTCTAGTCCCTACTCTGCTCCAAGGCAGAGTCAATTCTCCTTACTCCTTTCCTGACAGACATTCTACTAACCTGCCTCTAAAACTCCCTAACAATGGAGATTTTGCCCAGTATTCAAGCAACAGTTCTATCACTTCATAGCTCTCTGTGTTAGAAGCATTTTCTTAATACTGAAACATAATTTCACTGGCTGGAATTTAAATTCAGGATGTCCGCCTCTGTCCATGACAGACAGGGAGAACAGACATTACTTTCCTCTGTGGAAGTATTTTCCATTTTAGGAGTTTGCAGCATGCAACTTTTGCATGTTTCCCCTCTGCCCTCCATCAAATAAACACAAGAACTGTCAAACTCATTAAAAGATTCAGCTGCAAAGTGGATACACAACAGAGGAGTTAGATGATCTTGACAATCATCTTTTTCTTTTTAATGTTATAATGAAAAATATCGTTTTTCCATATGCTCTGTAACCAGGAATCTACCCACTAAGGTGGTCTGTGGCAAAGATCTCACCAAAGGTTTGACCTAATAGATGCTGATACCAGCAACCAGTGTTTCTAAAGCTAAAATTAAGATGTCTAACATGGCTTTAGGACATGCTATTAAACCTTTTTCTTTGTCACAAAACTATTTCAGACTCATATCAGCATTTTAGAGTTGATGTACTGCCCCACATCTACTATTCACAAGTATGCTTGCATCTTCTTGCTGAAGACCTGGCATTATTTGAATTCCAGTGAGGGGACTTAATAGTCATCATGGCCAATGTCTGTAGAAAACCATACCAGAGGGGGAGTTGATGGTGTGTTGAGATCACTGCTTTTTGTGCTAACATGGGTCTCTGCTTGTCTGTGTCTTTTAACACTGTTTGCAAACTGCTTTGTGCAGGAACAATCTGTTCATTCAGTACTTACTGCTGTGGGGTTTTGCTCCAAGTCTGGATGCTTTTGTAACTAAAATGACATACATTCCAAATCAGAACAATTTGGATAGATTACAGACTCCAAAGGCTTGAAGAACTGAATTTAAGAGTGGCTGAATGACCCTTTGGAGAAGACCTTTTCATGATGAGCACGGGGCATCTTGGACAGCTCCAGTTGAAGCTCAATGCATTGCTGTCCATACTGAGAAAATCTCCGGTAACTGTGGTTGGCATGCACGTGAGGACATTAGATTATAGGTGTTTCAGTCTGGATGCAGATCACTCCAGTTTTGTATTACCACAGTGCTGGACACTCCAGCAAAGACTGAAAACCACAACTCAGACATCAGGGTGGATGGCAAGCAGACAGCGAAGGAGGTCACCTTTGCTCATAGCCTGCTCCAAAGATGTTCTTTAAATCCATTGCTGAGGAACTGATCTATCCTGAAGTGGGTTTGAGCTGGATTTCCTATGGGTTGACATGACAATCTTGTGTCTGTGCTGTTGCCCTTTCTGTGTGTCCTCCCAGCATCTTTTAAACTCATTGTCTGAATTTGCTATCCTGCTGAATTTGCTATCCTGNCTTCTCTGGAGATATTCAAAACCCACCTGGATGCATTCCTGTGCAACCTGCTCTAGGCTAACCTGCTTTAGCAGGGGGGTTGGACTAGATGATCTCTAGAGGTCCCTTCCAACCCCTACCATTCTATGATTCTATGATTCTATGATTCTATGAAAAAGAGCAGAGATCTCAAAGGTTCTCAGAGACTGTATTTCCACATACTTAAAAATCAGCAAGACTCAAGTTTGTAGGGAAATAAGCTTCATTAACTCTGATGCTCATGATACCACTGTTTTTCTTCTGCTAGCTCACAAAAAAAAAAGTAAGATCACTTACATCTTCAAATAAGGACAGTAAATCCTATTTTATACTCAAGAAAGAGCAGAAACTAGGAAACTCACAGAAAGCATGTGACCAAGCCTCATGAAATATTGAAGGAAAGATGCTTCTCCCTAGGGGCCCCAAAATGCAGTTTTGTTGTAATACAGAAAATACTAGAAACTGCTGGACTNAAGGACAGTAAATTCTATTTTATACTCAAGAAAGAGCAGAAACTAGGAAACTCACAGAAAGCATGTGTCCAAGCCTCATGAAATATTGAAGGAAAGATGCTTCTCCCTAGGGGCCCCAAAATGCAGTTTTGTTGTAATACAGAAAATGCTAGAAACTGCTGGACTAATCACAGAATCACAGAATGGTAGGGGTTCGAAGGGACATCTGGAGATCATCTAGTCCAATCCCCCTGATGACAGGAGAAAAGGACCTGTTCTGTAAGACAATGGTCAAAGGACATCTTTGTTTCCAAAGCTAAACTTTTTTCCTTTTTCCTCAGTAGATCCAAGAATCTTTCTTTAAGCAACACATTTATCTAGCTTGAGTTCAGAAAAACATATCTTCAGAGATGCAAAGACAGTTTAATGCTTTTTTTCGTGCTCAGTTTAATTCAAGTTTTGGAAAGATCCATTTCAAAACACTGTCTGATTCTAGGCCCCATCACACTGGCAGTGAAGGACCTCCCCAAGCCCTTCTATCCATCTTGTCACCAGTTCTACCACGTTCTAGACATCGTCAGCAGGTTGCCTCTCCTTGCTCAGCTGGACAAGTCGTATTTTCTAAGATGTTATCAGGATGTCATATGTATATTACTGTTTGTCAACTATGCCAAGGCTGTTCTTTATGACTGGGTATCAAAGGGCAAGACAGGAGGTGTACAGGGATTTTAAGTGGCATAGGATCCACTTTTGGTAGCTCAAGGATAATTCTCAGCATTGTGGAGTAGGAAAGATTGAGAGCTAGCTGGAAAAGTCTGCAGGCACTAGACTGTGCCTAAAAGTTTGCAGAAAGATGTATGTGTTTCTGAGTTTATTTATATAAATATCTCCATGGATCCCCAATCATTTAAATAGCTTTGTACATTTGTGTTGACTCTTAATTGGTAGATTTTGTGAGCTTTGCTTTTTCTTTTTTTAATTTCTTTTGTGTTGAGGTAGAGAATAATCTGTTACATGCTCCAGCCCCTGTGAGACACCAGCAGGCAAAGTCTACTCTTTAGTCTAATGTAAAAATAATGATTCATTGGAGTAATTGCTTTGGTTCCTGCAGTATTACAGAGACAGTCTTTCATTTAAACCATAAATCTTTCTCTCTTTCCTTCCTTCCTTCCTTCCTTCCTTCCTTCCTTCCTTCCTTCCTTCCTTCCTTCCTTTCCTTCCTTCCTTCCTTTCCTCCTCTCATCCTTTCCCTCCTCTCAATTCCTCCTCTCGTCCGTTCCCTCCTCTCATCCTTTCCCTGCCCCTCCTCTCTCTGAGATTTTTGAGAACTCAGGCAAGTTTCTGTAAACCCCATCTTTACTGACACATGGGGATTGAATTTGTTTCTCCGTCCTCAATTCAATTTTCATACATTTTTCGTGTCCAAAATGGAATCTTTAAAAAATAGCTTTTGACTGAGCATGAGACTTCAAGACCAGATAATCCACTAGTGTAATCGAACCTAAAAGCATGGAGATCAGTGAGCTATATCTCTTCATTTCGGGAATCTTCTTGGTTTCTGGCTTGGAGAAACTTCCACTAAACCCTTAGCCTCCCCTCTTCAGAAAACCCAAGCAAACAAACAGAAGACATAGCTTGTTTCATGGTTATGGGAACTGAAATAGAATATATGGTCTTAGGAAGTGCTAATAACAGAGTTAAGATAATCCACCACCTGCATTCCTGTAAAGGTGACTTCTCCCTGTAAAGTAGTATATTGTAATGTGCAGTCGATGGTATCCCTGCAACAGGCAACTAAGAATGGCCGAAGACCAAGTTTTTAACTGGTGGCACATAGACCATATCCAGCCCATGTTAAATAATCAAATCACCTGCTGGAGAATTGTACATAGGGAGGACAAACATACAGAAAGGGGGAGACTACTTGTACTTTTGAACACAAGATTTTATCTACCAGGATTCCTTCTCAGTCTGTAAGGGTGCTGCTCAGCTCAGCTCATATGTGTATTCCCAAACGCTGTTCCTCCCAAAAGAAGATGACTGTATCCAAAACATTACTGGACATCATCCTTAGCCTGTGCTGTTCCCCAAACCATACCTTGTTTGGTAACCAAACCCCAAACCAGGTTTGTCCTGGGCAAATTCTTATTGGTACAGCCCAAAGCATCCCAGAATGAAACACAATGGACCATCACAGAGTAATTCACACAACAGGTAACATCTATTTCTTATGCTCTTATAATGCTGCATCTCTCTAACCATGCCCTCTGTCAAAACAAGCAGCAGTTTTCCTATTCCAATTTCTTTTTACTCTTCATTGGGCTATGAAAACAAACAAAAATATCCAACTGGTTGTTTTGCACAAAAGACTAAGAAAGATCATACCTTCAGAGACTTGCTTCTCACAAATAAGATAAAATAATAATAAAATAAAAATAAAATATATATTACATATTATAACATATTATTATAATATTATATATAATAATATGTTCTGGTTTGGGCTAGGACAGAAACAATTTTCTTTTAGTAACTTTGCTTTTTAGTTAAGTCTCTTCTGAGCAGCTGCACTCTCTGAAATTAACTGTATGTTTTTCCAGACAGTAGCTGCTTCTAGCAGTGATAAGGCTCAGTGTTTATAGTTAGTGCTGGAACATTAGTAGAAACGGTATGCAGCAAGGCTCTTGCTTATAGTTATCCCTATGGAGACCAAGGTCGATGCTTGCTTCTGCTGACTTTCTTATGTGCTGGAACTGAAAAAGCAGAGAAGTGGTCACCCATGTGACCCTAGGGTGGGGAGGAACGGGTTGGACAGGTGACTCAAAACTGACCAAATGCAATATTCCATCCCATACGCATCAAACTCATTATAAAGCTGAGAGATCGAGAGGGTCACTCCCTCTTCTTCTACAGCCAGCATCCGAGGAGGACTCTGTCCAATTTTTCTGCCTTTGATCCTGATCCATGTATTCCTGAATCCAGCTCCTGCCTGCTGCTGAGTACAGTCTGGGACTTTCTCGGGGCATGCCCCGCTGCATCCAAGTGACGTGTTCATCATCAGGGAGGGGGGGACCTTGATATTGGTTTTGTACATATTTGTATATATTTCATTATTATTTTTTCCTATTATTATGATGGATTGTTATTGTAGTTAGATTAAAGCTGTTTTAACTTTTCCAACCCATGAGTCTCTTTCCCTTTTCTCTTTCTTACCCTTTTGGGGAGGGAGTGGGTTAACAAAGACTGTCTGTCATTTGTTTAATAGCCAGTCCAACTTTAAACCCTGACAGATTATAATATATATAAAATAATGTAATAAAAAATAAAATAAAAATCTGGCATTTATAGGCAACTGTTATTTTTAGTGCTCCCAATTCTGTTTCCTCTTCTTTGTGTGTCATTGGCACCTCTGGGGTGTTATCACTGAGTGGCAATTATGACTGTTTGCACAGTAGCGTAAAACATATGACCACAGCAACGGCTGTACCTCAAGATATCTTGGTTTACCAATTCTACATGTATTTGGTTGCTTTCATATTACTCAGTGCACCCAAAGATGCACATACAAGAATGACTGCTTTCAGAAAATTAACTTCTACATTTCTCTCAGCAACTTGATGCAGTATGGTTGTGTCTGGTTTATGCTAGTGAATTGAAGTAGAACAGCCTGAATTAAACATAGACAGCCTAGGAAATGTGCCAGCTAATAAACATCAGAGTCAACACGGAATCCCACCTGCTTGCAGGTGTCTCTCTTGTTTTGTGGGACAAGAGCAACATGTTTGGTGATATTATACCATTATAAGTCATTTCGACAAATTCCCAAAGTACTAAATTGTCATGGTGCAATCAATATTGGCACAGATTTTTCCCACTAGACTTCAAAGTGGAACAGAAGGATATGAATAGATGTGCACACAAGCCGAGAAACTCAGGTTATTTTTTTTTTTAAATAAAATCAGCATAAAAGAAATTACATTTCCTGAACTATTTTTTTTTCACTATTAATAAAAGAAAAACCCCAAAACATAAAAAAGTTTGTTCTTAATATCTTTGGATGTTAAGATATGGAGGGAGTGTTGCTTACCCACTGCCAGATTTTAGTAAAATCAGAAATACAAAATAATTCTTGCTTGGAAACTTCACAATTTTCTGGTTACCTGTACTTACCTCTAGATATCTAGGAGAATTTCAGGGTGATCTGAAGGCAGTTAACCCCAAATGCCAAAAACTGCAAGTACAGATACTGGGAAATGTTAACACCCTTGAGAGTAAGAGAGCACGCAACAGAATTCTTGCCGATGGTGGATCAGCTAAGCTAAATATTGTATCTGCAACAAGCACCCACCATTTTTGAATGGAAGGAAGTCATAACATTTTCCAGATATAGATTATTGATATGAAGGACTTTAGCTGTATTATACCCCTGTGATTGGTCTGCTTCCATATGTACTGTGCATGCTTACAGTGACTTTGGACTGGATTCCACTGCCTGAACAAGAACAACAGCCCAAGGGGAAAATCCATAATGCAGAGCCCCAGCTGACNTCTGCTTCCATATGTACTGTGCATGCTTACAGTGACTTTGGACTGGATTCTACTGCCTGAACAAGAACAACAGCCCAACGGGAAAATCCATAATGCAGAGTCCCAGCTGACAAAAAAAAAAGCCTAAGTAACATCACTAGTTTTGGTGAGGAAAATGGGCCTTGCTGAGTGTGTCAGTATGACCTTCTGCACCTATCAGCTCTTCATTGGGAAGGAGAGAATTAAATCTCTCCACTTTCACAGGGGCACAGTATGGGAAAGCATTTTGGAAGACTGAGAGTAATCAAGGCCGCAGGAAAATCAAAGCTAGAATTTGGTAACGAAACTCACAGAGATGGAAAAGACCTCCTGAATTCAGTTATTCCAGGCTTTGCCATGAGGCATGGTCAGTTCCACCTAGGTCCACTCTGATCCATTTGTGTAGGGTGAGCTGTTATTCTTAGCACACTAAGCATTTCCCACCCTTTCCAACAATCAATTCCTCTGCTTCATTACCCTTCCTGAAAGGATTTTGATAACTTCCAAGCTTGTCTCTTGTGCTTGAATGTAAAGTCTCTCATTACCCGGGACATTCCCATGGACCTGCACTCTAAACTGTTCCCTTCGTCCCAGCAAAAGGCCTTTACATACCTGAAAACTGTTCTAGCAACTCCTTTTATCAAGCCTCACCACTAATGACACCTCTGAGTGCTGTCTTTTACATATTTATTGGCTAAGAGATTTGTGAGGTTTTGGACTGCATATGGTGATGGGTGAGCTGTTAGCATAGCCTGTAGTACTCTTGTTACAGTCCTGGAAATGTACTCTTGTGTCTCAACTCCAGATAAGTTTTTGGTAGTGTGGGCTGGGCATTCAAAGGAATTCAGATTTTATTAGTAGCCTTTTGTGACATTAAATAAGAAGTCTGGGCCATCAGTCCCCAGATCTCCTTCAAACCCTTGCTAGACTCTTGGCAGGAGCAGGTAAAATTACCCTGGTCAAACTGAAGACATAGTACAAAACACTGATTCTGATTAGCCCAGAGCATTTCAGAGCGACACCTCCCTGTTACAAACTCATTAAGCCTCGTATATACATCCTACCTTAAATGCAACACCTTGAAGGGAGATCCTTGCAGACAGCAAAGCTACACTTTCAGGACATGGAGGGAGTCAATTCAAGGGTCAAAGTCAGCCTCACTAGGGTTTAAGTTCAATTAATTTATCCTTTTTCCACATGAAAGTAAAAGGGGCAGATGTTGTTGGAGAAAAAGCATTAGAGATAAGGACCATGTTGCTAGTGAACCAGATACTCTGATGGTTCCTGGGATGATCATTCATATTACCTGTTAATCTTACACTTACTTCCAATTGCTTCTTCTTTAATTTTTCTCTTTGTAGCCTGTTTAGATATTCAACAGATTTTTAATACTTTCACCATTCAGAAAACACCTTCTCGGTCTCCAGTTTAAATGAGAGGATTTCTCTTCCAATGTGATTTTCAGACACTTCACATTAATATCCCATAATAATTCTGACCACAAAGCCTCTTAAATGGCAATGTGCACGAGCAACATTTAAACATGATTGCTCTTCATTAACACACTGAGATTTTTCAAATCCTAATTAGGAGTCAGAAGTGGAATCCATTCCAGTCCTTGCAAGACCTCCCTTCCCCCACCACTTCTGCTATAATTTTTAAATACCTTTCCCTCTGCCATTTCATCCAACACAAGTGCACCGTGTCGGCTTTTGTGGCTATCCTTTGCATTTTCAGAGCTTATGGGGCATGGAGGTGTTTAAATCATCTTCCATATGATCAAGAAGTGAAAGGTGTTGACATTAGGTTAAGGAATCAGTGTCATGCTTGGATGACAGTGATGTCCACAGCTGCACATTCGACCTTGTTTTGTGATGTGTCATCACCTGCACAGTCCCCATGAGCTATTTTCCACAGCCTTGAAGCACTTCTCATCTTGGCTATTTCTTCTTATACAAGAAGGGGAAATTACAGCAACACAGGGCAGGAAAGGAAATTGGGAAACCTGCCATTTTCCTCAAGCTTAAAGAGAAATTTATATTATATTGTTTATTGTATCTTACATTAATATGCCATGTTGTATTGGATTGTAACAAAATGCATCGCATCCAATTTTTGTTGTAGTGTACTGTATTGTAGTGTTGTGGACTG
Source organism: Steatornis caripensis (assembly GCA_013398225.1). NCBI lineage: Eukaryota > Metazoa > Chordata > Aves > Caprimulgiformes > Steatornithidae > Steatornis > Steatornis caripensis. Next base: position 121,478 of record VZSC01002397.1, on the reverse strand, counting down.
GAATGTAGTCTATGTTGTGGCATATTTTATATCATAAAGTGCCCTCATCTCCTCTTACCTACCAGGCTGCATTCTACCTTAGCTGAACTGATTAGCCAGACAGTCCCAATAACCCCACGCTAGAAAGTGTTATTCATTTGTGAGCGCAATCTGGACTCACTTGTCTCACTGCCAGGTTTGGGGAAGGGTAAGAAGAAAAAACTTCATGCTCTCACTTCTCTCTGTTGCTCAGGTGGGATCACAACCACAGTTGCTGTGATGGCTTCTGGCAAGCATTCAGGGGTTCCGAGAAAATCAGGAAGGATATTGCAACCATCTGGAAAATGGGTCTTTTCTATGATGAAAAGAGAAAGGGGGATAATTACCATTTTTAGTATTCCAGGCCAGCAAAACTGAGTAAACTTCACAATGGTCACATTAGAATTAGGTATGCTGCACCTGCTGTTAACCACAGACTCATGCATTGCAAATAAACATCTTGAGGCAGTTCAGGCTGCTTTCTGCTCTGAGGAGAACGCTGAGAACTGATCTGATTGGTGCGTGCAGAGTAGGGTCTCTAGGGAGAGGGGTTTCAATAGCAAGAGGCTCTCTAACATCAAAGACAGTGCAATATCCATTAACTGGAGGTAGAAGCCAGGCATTGTCGGGTCATTGTTAGGCAGGTACTTTTTGGCTCCCAGCCTCTACAAGCAGGTAAGCAGGGAGGACGTATGAAGACACAGAAGATAAGGAGGTGGGAACAACCTCCATGAGGGAAAGATCCTTTTCCCATTTCCAGGAGCAGGGTGAAGCTTGATCTATGAAACCATAATACCTGGGGTTTTTTTAATAAGAGCAGTCTGTGGGCTGCAGCCATAGATAGGAGAGGCTATGCATCATGTTGGCATGATATGGCACAGGGATAGCTGGTACATTCAGAAACTGGCCATTCCCGCTGTCTTCTCTCCTTTAGTGGGCAGCTGTATGGAATGCATGGGGTCTGCAGCAGCAAACTGGTTGCACAACTGGACTGCAGAGATTTGGGACGCCCAGGCATGGCAGCAGAGAAGCTGGCATGTGAGTCAGGGTGAGCTGTGTGAAAGCCAACAGATTAAGCAGAGCATAACTTCATCCTATGGTGTTAAATGGTTTCTCTTGGGTGGTACATGGGGCAGTGAACATCCAATGGCTCAAGTAGGTCTTGCACTTGCAGTTCAAACCCAGTTTCAGGCTGATCTCAGTATTTATCTCAGAAAAAAATGCTTATTCAGCTGGTTTTGATGAAGTGATATTTCTATGAGAAATGTCTCCTTTCAGGGGACATTTTTTTTAAATAAACAAAACAAACAGCCTTCCTCCCCTTCACTCCAATCCCAAATCATCACTTGACATTTTTCAGTCTTCCACGTAAGCCCTCAAATTTTTACATTTCATCTGAGAAAGATGCCAGTTCTGAAGAAACCCTGAAATGTTCTACAAGAAAAATGAGATGCTGCGAGCATTTTCTGTGCAGTCTTGCTTTTTCCTGTAGATTCTGTTACAATAAAATATGAGTTTTTCTTGGTGCTAGTTCTAGAGAATTTTAATGATGTGGCCATCAGGACCACAATTCCCCACTCTATTTTGCTAAACATTTCTCTGTGCAGCAGCATCGGCTGTTCCAGTGTTGCTCCTTACTTGTACCACTGAGAGAAGAGCCTGCCCTTGGGTTTTGCGCATCGGTGCTGGAGTGTCATGGACTGCAGTCAAACTGCGGGGTCTGCATGGCTGTCAGCCTGTGTACATGTGTGTGGACACACATATGTGTTCTCCTGCCTGTGAATTCGTGTAAGCTCATGGCCTTGTTTGTGCAAATCAGTGATCATGGTGCTTTCATACAGCTCCAGATATGCTCATGTCTGTGTGTGGGGATAAGCGTCTGAACCTGTGTGAATCTGGGAATCTCTCCAAATGTAATTTGGAAGGTTAGAAATCTTTTACTATGTGCATGTGCACTGTCCTGTGCGTCTGTGTGTGTTTTCGCATGTTGGCACACCAAATATTTACAGCTTCCATGTGGTAAGGCTCACCTTCCATGTGACTCATACACTGCACCTTTGTCAGACATAGACATCTTTCTAAAAACTAGTGGGACCTCTGAATTCAACTTTGTTCCATAAATTCTGTCAAATTAACAATTGGTACACTGGAGAAATGCAACGCAGGTCATGATTTGGCATATCATAGCAGTGCTCCTGTCCTTATAGAAACATTATTCATTGCTACTGTGCTCCTCATCACAGAATTAATACATTAATCTGTTAAGAGAAGAGGATTTTGCAAAACCTGGTGCCGTGGTGATTCAGTATGTCTCTGTATTTATGCTGAATTATATTACAGAGCATTTTAACATATGTTAGGGTGTCATTATGTTTATGGTGAGTTACAGTTAAGGTTGATTTTGCTTAGCATAAACGGCTTACCAGAGAGACCTGTCACTGTGCATACGGTGGATTATATCTTAGTCTTCCTTTACGTTCACTGTCCTGTACTTATATTTACAGTGGATGTTACCACAGATTTCCATTCCATATCTTAGGGATTTATTTATGCAGAAAGTGGAAAGAACGTTGATTTATTTTCTTTACTAATTTGTTGCTTTTAATACTTGTCACCTAGATTTAGATTTTGCAAATACACAAAAGAAGGAATAGGAAAATCCATCTTATATTTCTGGAAGTTTCCCCCATAAAAAAGATTCAGAATTTAAAAAAAAAAAAAAGAAAAGAAAAATAAAATGAATTTGATTTGGAAGGAACTTAATTATATTTCAGTATTTCTTTACATAGATTTCCTGGTTTTCCATCCAAAAAAAACTCATTCCATAACTCCCTAAGTATTTTGCACTGAATATCTTCAGATGTTGGAAAAACAAAGTATTTCTTTTTATATAGCTGCCAAAAATAAAAAGCTGCTCACCTTTCAAAATTAAAAAATTCTATATTTCCATAATTTTTAAATCCAGTTCTCAGTCTTTCCTGGTTTTAATTAAAACTTGAAGAGTTCTGACAGATATGAACTATTTGCATGAAAACTCTGATTTGCTAAAAAAAGATATTTTCCATCCCTTAATGTTTATTATTTCATTCAGCAGTGCTTTGAAATCATAGGTGAGGCAGGATTCCTCTTACTCAGTATTGTGCAAAAGCAAAGACATTTTCTAGAGTTTGGTCATGTTATTTCTTGTTTGCAAATAGGGAATGTAATATGACTTCCTGCAGCATGTATGATAACAAAGGACCTCATTGCACTAGATATTTTACACCGCATTTCAAGAGTTAGTCATGCACCCCTCAAGTGTACACCCTAAACAGAAAGAACAGACAAAGCGTCTCTTTGTCTTTTTCCTTCCCCTATTTCATGATGATAAACACAAAGCTTCGAGTGATGAAAGATCTTATCGATAACTTTTGGTTTTCCCTCAGTAAACAGCAAGTAGATTTAGGAATACAAATTTTCTTTCTCTGCCCTCAAATATCTGCTTGAATAGCAGTGGCAGATGCAGACTTTGCGCAAAAGACAGTGACAACCAAACTACTCAAGCTTTTCACACAGTGACTCTTGCTCCTTCCACTCTATCTTTTAACTGTCTAAGTTTTGCTTGTTTAGCTGTTGCAGAGGCTTACCCAAACAAGCTGATGAATTGCGAAGGCTTCTTGTCCTTCTGTAAAAACCATGACTGAAAAGCCAGTTTATGTATGGAAACAGGCCAGCATATTAACCATCTCCACCTTCCCCAGATTGAACTCTTGTTCTTTGGGGTGGTGCAGGTCCAGTGTGCAGATGAGTCACCTTAACAGAGAGTAATTTCTTCTGTTATCTTCCTTAGATAAACTTTAGAACTGTTCAGTTTGCAGAATTTGTTTAAGTTTGCTAGTTAGATTAGAGATTGTGCTGAGATTTATTCGATACTCCCCAAAGAGACACACCCGCTGTGCTTCTGAGCATCTGGAAAATGTTTACCCAGGCCTTACACAAATAAGAAGCTTTTATTGCTGTCATTGCTGCTAGCATTCTTAAAATTTATAAATAGACTTTGGATTACATTTTTTTAAAAAAGATGAAAAAGTAACATTATAAAAATCCTAATAAGAAATGATGAAAACACTGTTGCACTATTTGTTTCCTGTAAACACAGGTGAGCTTGGAATGGAAAAACTGTGGACTGCAAATGTTTACATTCTGCAAATAAACCTCTATTTGTATTTTCACATCTCCAGGACATTTTGCAAAGGAAACTCTTTACCTTCACATATACCCACCTAGCACTGAAATGCGAGGGAAGGATTTGTGCCATTGTTGAACAGGGCCCACAATGAATGAAAACAAAGAGAGCAGGAAAGATACAAGAGAGAATTCCCAAATCTTTGAGGATTCCTCCACTGCATTTCCAGAGAGATTTGGATTACATGTCTTCTTCAAACAGATGTATGACAAAGTCTTCTGTTCCTTGAACTCCATGACCTCTTCATAGTTCTGCTCGCAAGTGGATCACATACCACCCAAGCCGTTCTGGGTGCTTTGGGAGGCTGTTCCAAAACCTCCTTTGGCTTTGATGCTTAGAAATGTTTGCATTTCCAGCCAACATTCATTTGAGATTAGTTTTTAGCTTTGTCCTGGCACCAGCTTCTTCCTGCAGCTAAAATAACTCTTCCTCCTCCCTGCTGCTTGTCTAGAGGAAGAGTCTGTAGACCAGGCATACTCCTACTCAGCTTTCAGTTGAAGCCAGGATCTTCTAGTCTTTTCTATTAAAAGAAGGTCTTCTTAGCTCTGACAGCTGCTGCAGGCTTTTACTGCATGCTTTTCCTGTTACCCTCATCTTGCCTGAATGAAGGTGAAAGAGGCTGGTTTGTCACTTTCCCAATAAGCTCTCAGTTTACGCAAATATGAAAACTCTTCTCTCTCTACAACAAATTTTTCTCCTGATACAACATTAGCATCGCGTTCACCTTTTTCATGCCTTCAACATGGTTGTGGCTCATGACTGCCCCTTGATTAATTTGTTTATCCAGGCTATTTTTCTTCTTCTCAACTTGCGAGTCACAGAAATAAGGCAAGGAAGAACACAGATGAGTGGCTTAAACACTGCTTCTTGAACAGATCCATAAGGTTCAGAAGAGGATCAGAGAAATGACTGCAGGAGATAAATCCTCTTCTTCCTCTCACCCTGCCATACAACGTACACACACACACACTGCATTCGCGCAAATAAACAAATATACAGGTGAAGGAAAATAAAAACAAATGACCATCACACTTAAACCTAATTTACTTGAGAGTAAATTAAGTCAGTGTCTTACAGATCAGTTTCTGATTTCACTGCAAAGCTTGTTTTTTGCTTTAAAACCAAACCAAAACTTGAAGGCTCATCCTTGCACTCCTTGCACTTCAGAGATGGTAATCTCTTCCCACTTCAGCATGAGAGCTTTTGGCCCAACCTTTTCCTGAAATTCTCCACTCATGGAATCTCATCTCCTTCCCCACCTATGCCGTACCCGATTGTCTTTAAAAGTGCTTCCCCTCACGTCTAGAACTCCCTCACTGCAGTTGTGGCTCATGACTTCTCATCCTGTCCCAGAGGAATTGCACAACGTTAGTGTCCTATCCCTTTGGCACACTTAGGATACCACAGAGATGGCAGTTAGATGGCAGCTGTGTTGATGGCAATATAATTTACTGAGATTTTTGTTTTGTGAATTCATCCCAAGACAATAATAAAGTTATGATCTGAAAATGGATAGCGGAACAACAGAGAGCATTAATCTCTGTTACTCGCCCAAGAGATTGTCCTTCCTGTAGCACTGTTTTGGGGGATTTCTCTTTCTGCTGTATCATTCTCACCTTAACTCCTACCTATGCATTATAGAAACACTTCCCTTTTATTTTTCTTTGTGTGCATGCATATACCTCCGTATTTTGGACTAACTAACTCTGTTAAATCTTTACTTAAATAAGACTAAGAAATACTGGTAGGAGTTGCAGAACATTTTCAAGGTGGTGTTTCTTGATGCAAGTAGTTTGTCAGCCATTAGTGATGCCTTTCTCTTTTAACACATCTGCAACTAGCCAGCACACATTATTCCTGTGAGAAGAGAGGATCTCAGGACATGGAGTTACACGATCATCTCACCTGAGGCCCAAGATTCCACATTATCCACCTACACTAGGTGTATGAGCCAGCTCCCAAGTCCTCCTGGCTCCTTGCTTACATCATAATAAAAACTAATTTCTTCAGTTAACGATCATCTGTCTGCCAACCTCTCTTGCATGGAGGTCACTATGCAGTAGCCACTGAAAATACATGGAAAAAGGAGAAAGGAAAGAGTTGCCAACAGACTGGTGTGTGTCAAACACCCTAACAGGTACCAGGGCAGCAAGGCAGAGACCTCTCCCCAAGACTTCTTGCTTGGCAAGCAGGGCACTGGGATTTTCTGTCCCCAAACAGGTGAACCCATGACTCTAGCTCATTTAAAACCTCAATTTTTAATTAGGCAAGCGTTTTTACAGAGCTGTATTTGTTGTTGTGTGTATGAGGCTGTTAGGTTATGATTTTTTAATGCCACAAGAGAAAAAAGAAGCCTTTCAATCAGAAGTGACATTTTCTTTTCTTTTTTTTGTCTGCAACTAAGATAAATAAAACCAGCATTCCAATTTGAGACTAGAGTTTGTTGTTTTGAATTCCCTTCCTCTAGACATGATCTTGGAAGAGGTTTTTTTTCCACCAGACTGTTCAATTTCTGTGAAAACAAAAGTCTTGGGAAAAGAAAAAAGGAAAGTCATTTAATTTTTTGTTTTTATCAGCTGGTCACACGAGATATGACTGTGCAGTCACTGCTGTTCCTCAGTGCCATCCCTCAGAAGACTCAAATGCCTCATGAAACTCAAACTTATTAGCACTACAGGACCATTTATTCTGGGTTTCATCTAATATGGTTGGTGCTTTCAGTTCTCATTAGCTCAGGGTTAGGTGAATAATGAACTGTAGACACCAGAACCTAAGTACCAAAACATTTCAATCTCATAGACAAGTCAAGCAAGACTTTTTTAAAAAATATGCTTGAATATAAATGTCTAAATTTTGCTTATTTGACTCTTTAGACAGATATCTGTTCTTTTTTTTCCTTGTTCTTTAACTAATCAGTGCATCAGTTTCCTCTCAAGTTAAATGTAGATAAATAAGTCATCACTCCAGAGGAGGAGGGAAAGAAGGAGGAAAAGGGATACTTCAACCTTCCAAAAGTGTTCTGATGACTACAGAGATGAAAATTCTCATTTTATCCATTTCCCAAGAGTTTTCATGATCCAGAAAGCTTGTCCCAAGCTCAGGTCTTTGTTCCATGTGATTCTTCAACCACAGAGTATAAACCTACTTCTGCCATGTACGCTCTAGAGACTTCAACCCTCTATCGGGGTAAAGCTGTAGACACAAACCAGGAAAGAAAAGTATGTCTGGCCATCAGTGCTGAGCTGAAAGTCAATAGCTTCATGCTCTTTCCAGGAAAAGCTGAGGACAAAACAAGCAGCTTATTCCTGCTTTCTATCAGCGCCATCAAAGGGAGCAGAGAAAGACCAAGTGCAACTCAAATCAAAGAAGGGAGGAGCTGGGAAGACAAAGGAAGATGCAGCAATGGAAGAACTAGGGTGGGAGAAGACATGATCTGACTCAGCCCTCCAAGACACCCATTGTTCCCAGTTACATATCTTCCTGCCAGTAAGAAAGAAGCTTTGCCAGTTCATAAATAAAACTGCCATGGGAAAAATCTCACCCCCATTCCCTCTTCTCATTCACCCTCATAGAAGAGGTTTGAGAAATGCCTAGGGCTTTGTAATGGAGATAAGGGGAGAAGTGAGGTCTGACTTCTTTTCTTAGCAGGGAGAGACCTGAAATGGGTCTAATTTTACATTTAGAAATGCTTTTTTGTCAGCAATGTTCTGAACTGGGGGCCAAGAAACCACTCTGGCCTTAGATTATTTTTCAGGGGGAAAGATCTAATAGCAGCTATTTCACAACCAGAAAGGAGAGGTGCTCTGAGGGTGTGCTGTAAAGACCAGAAGTGACTGTAAATACTGGGAGAAACAAGCCAGGGCTGGGAGATGCTTCACAAACTGCATCCTCTACAGATGCAGGGGAAGGAAGAGGAGAGTGCCTGCATGGGCATAAGGCAAGAAGAGCCTGTCGTCATGAGCTGTGGGAGACGGCACATACCCTGAGCGCTCAGTCAATAGCAGCAATGGGATGTGGCCAAAGACTCATGTTATTTCTCCTGGGTAAGTCATAAATGTAGGACCAAAAGAGCTGCCATGGCAGGCTGGAGATGTGATCTGCTTTCTTCAGAGGCTGCAAGAGGAACATGAAATGCTGTCCTGAGCTATCAAGGGTAACATCCTGCTGGAGGAAGTTTTCCTAGGTGCTAGAGGTTTCTCTAGGGTGTGAAAGAGTAGAAAATATTCTTGCTGTATATGATGGTATTGCCTATTTATAAATGCACTGTTACTGACAGGAATATCTGTTTGCCTTATGTTTTCGATTATAATGATAGCCCGTGGCTAGGACATCTATATTTGTGGGATGAAATTAATCTAATTTCCTATTACCTACAATAAGTAGATATTATTGCAGTAAGTATTTTACTAACCTACAAATTCAGTGTCTTTTCTGCAGAAATCAACCATGGCGTTTCCATCACCATTGGTGAGCAGGATGTACTGTGAGAGAGCAGTTCAACCCACTGTCATGGGGACACAGCTTAGGAGGAGAGACCTGCTGGTCTTGCTGCATGAGTGTCAGAGGGAGTCTGTAGTATTTATTCTAACATTAACTCTCCTCAAGTTAAAGGCCATGCACACGTATTCCCTTTCCCATTGTATTTAATACATTTTTTTCCATTTATGTTCAAGAAAAAATAAAAGAAAAAGGGGGGTAAAAAAACAAAAGCAGAGAGACTCAAAGAATTAAAAAAAGTAACCTATTCTTTGTTAGGTATCTCATCAAGCAGTAAATTAATGTTGAATGTTTGAAGTAACAGACCTCAGCCCACACAGTGAGCAATTCCCATTTGAAAAACCTTTTTTTCTTCCCTATATCTTATTTTTTGAAGGTGCAGGCTGGGAAAAGAGATGTGCTGATTGAATGCTTGGGCTAACAAGGGTCAGAATGTGGATGAGGACTGTAACTTCAAATGAACAGCAAGTGGAGTGTAGGTCAAGGATGAGAGGGTAATGTTAGCAGCAAGATGAAGGAGCCGTCAGGGATCATGTTCCTTTGCTTGAAAAGTGAAGGGGTGATGAACAGGGTGGGAACTGGAGGGAGAGGAACATCTGTCCTTCCTCCTTCTGCTTCAAGCATGATGGCCTCAGAAAGAGCAGAAAAGTTCCCACCGTCCTGGTGGTGTTCCCTCATGTCAGTGCCTGCCATGTAAATCTTTAAAGTTAATGTAAGACTCAGCATGGGGGAGCTGAGAAAATTGTCCACATTACCTTATCTGACTTGTTCTAGGAAAGACATCCTTCAGGAACAGAGGCCCAGATCTCCATACAGCCCCATCAAGTACCTCCAGTGAGTGACAGAGGTGGGAAGACATCATGATAAACCTCATTCCTACCTGTCTTCCTCCAGCCTGGACATAAATTAAAGATTAGCAGATGGGACAGCATCTGGGATGCCTGAATGTACTAGTGCTGATGACACCTAGAGGAGCATATTCACCCTGCAGTCTTCATGATCAGGTTTGTTTTGATCCTGCGCATTGGATTCTTGTGTCAGCAACAGGCATCTGACCCATGGAGTCAATGTTGTGAGCTGAGGAGCATAATTCTTCTAGAGATGCTCTTTACTGCATAACAACATGAAGAAAAACTGCTCCCCATTTGTGGCACTCCAGCAACTGCTCGCTCTGGCTCTGTGATGTCTCTTCAGAGACCAAGGTACAGACCCTTATGCTGTGAGTGATGCATTATACCCATATGTGAACTCTCAGTGCAGTCTACAGCTCCTACTTGAGAGGTATTAGACTCTAAGAAGTCAATGGCAATGTTTTTTTGTAGCTCAGAATACAAAGATGTGTTTTTAGCTCTGGAAATACTTTCATTGTTCTGGCCCATGAGCATATAGACTTGTAAGTCCTCAGCATAAGCTGTGTTGCAGTCTATGTATAATATCAAAATGGTGCTAAACTGTGTATTGATCTCCAGCTTCCTCCTAGCAAAGGACAGAGGGAAATTTGTTCAAATTCTCCTGCATCTCTACTCCCATCCACAAGGCCAACAGTACACTTTGACCAGAAACTCGAAGAAGACCCAACTGGCAAAACTCAGCTGCTAATGTGTAAGATAAAATGAACAGTAAGCAACCTGAAATCTCTGGAAGACTGAAAAGGGTAATGGATCACCCAGACAGTCTGTAAGGTGAAGAGATGAAATATTCAGTGACCTCAGACATGGCACTGAAGCACTGTCCATAAAGAAAGGTGTCAGGGATAAATGAAACAGCAAAGCACAGTGAGGCAAAGCTAAGCACAGTGAGGCAAAGCTGGAGTGCTTGGTGGGACCACGTTGACTTTCATCTGACAGAGGGTAGCACGAAACTGGGTGGATCTTTATTAAATATTAAATGAAACATAGATCAGATCTTTAGAAGCAAAAGACAAGGAGATCAAGGGTGTTTCTGAAACACTGCAATGAAGGCAGACAGCATTGTCTNACCACGTTGACTTTCATCTGACAGAGGGTAGCACGAAACTGGGTGGATCTTTATCAAATATTAAATGAAACATAGATCAGATCTTTAGAAGCAAAAGACAAGGAGATCAAGAGTGTTTCTGAAACACTGCAATGAAGGCAGACAGCCTTGTCCGAAATTCTTGTCTCTACTTGTTTACTAGGAAATGCAAAATTAAATAGCTCTGTACCAGACTGAGGTGATGACATTAGAAATGCATCCTGAAGGTGAATTTCAGTGAAAAAGGATCCATAAAAGAACAGAACATCAAGAGAAGTGCTCTGGAATAATACATGGCACCCTTTGCCTCTTGGTCATTAAAATCAATAGTAGCGGTGTGTCAACCAATGCATTGCTGAGTTGCCATCTCTCAGCTGGGCTGGCATGGATGTCTTTAAGAGGTTCACCTCAACTGAAACGCCTTTAAGATGGTTTAAGCTATTATATTTTACTTCATACCTGGGTCTGACTCAGAGTGCAAATAGGATACCTGGGCTCAGTCAAATTTGGACTCTTAGACTATGGTGAAGTGATCACCCTGGAGCATCTGATGACTCATCGTCAAATTAGGCACGAAATTACCTCAGTCATTTCACTCATTATTGTGAGTCATTCCTAGCTCTTGTCTATTGCTAAAGATTTTGTCTCAGTCATTTGTAAAAAGTGGTATATATCATTCATAGATGCATGGTATCATGTCATTGTCCGCAGTCAGAACTGAACTGGACACTGAGCTGAAGCAGTTCAACCAGAACTGGCCTGACCTTGGCTGTTCTATCCGTGTTTTGAATTCTGATTCTAGATACACAGCTTTACTATCGGTATACGCTGATCTCATATTCCCTGTCAGAATTTAATGCACTTTATATTTCAGACCATAATCAGACCACTTACTGCAAATGGCTAATAGATGTGCAAGAGCCTACTGCTGTGTGTAAAGTTTGAGACTGATGAATGAGTCTACTAAAGACAGAGCCAGACCTTGGATTCCTACACAGTCAGTACAGACAAACACCCCATGCTAAGCAATTTGAGTCCAGTCCTTACTGCTACTCATGCTTCTATAGTGCAGAGAAGAGGATTCAAGTTTGCCAGTGCTCTCCTGATCAGCTTTTGCAGCTGTCAAAACTGTGTTTCACTGAAAGGTGTTGGTTTATCGAAGCCAAAATACTTTTCATGCATCCTTTTTGATAGGAATGTGTTTAAGTAGATTGTCTGATTAAGTTGACAGAGAAACATCTGGATCAAAAGCCAACTGTTCATCACTCCAGTTTCTGAAAACAGAGGAGGTTTCTGGAAGTCCAAAATTGTCCTGATTATGATTCCAGGAAAAATAAGCAATCATCTGTGCAGAAGAGCAAAGGAGAGCTGGGATGACAGAGGGGTGTCATAGGCCAAAGACAGCCACAAGTTTGGTCTTACTGGCTTTTTTATTTAAGTCTTGTAAACTTTCTATTTCTTTGTAAAGCCTGACTTTTAGCTTGGGAATTCAGAAAAAAAAAATAGAAGGAAGCTTCTGCACCTTTTCTAACACAAAGCAAATGAACAAAACAAGCTGGAGTACAAGCAAGTGATTTGGTTGAGCTTATGAAGAGCAGAGCTGAAGCTCCTCAGGTCTCAGTGCAGAAATGCAAGGTCTACTATCCTGCCTTTGGATGCAAAGCTAATTCTCAGTCAGATAGCTGTTTGTATAGCTGGCCTTTATGCTGTGACATCCAAGGCAGCTGATGTAGCACTGTGTCCTTTACTAGCATGCTATTGCCTATAGTCAGTGACTGATACCATTTTAGACATGGGATATTGGCCTTGCTTTGAATCATCCGGCCATAACAAATGAAAGGTAGACTCAATATTTCTTTAATTTGCTTTCAGATCTTATAATTTGTGGGTGTAGGGGGATAGCAGACTTACTGATGACTGATCAAGCTCAGCAGTACCGCAGCCCAATGCTTATCCCTTCATTTCATTGAAGACTGCTGCCATGTCCTTTGCTGCACTGTTTATATTTTGGGATATTATTGCTGTGATGCATAGGATGCAGCAGGCACTGTGTTACTCATTGCTTTTGTAAGGGGAGTAATATTAAGCCTGAAATATTAATCCTGGCAACGATAAGTGAAATCCCTCTTTATGACTAAAGAATCAGAAACGTCCTAACATGTGAGTGAGGGTTGTTCTGACACAACCTATCTCTGGGTGTAATTATAGATGAAGGCTGGAACCTGGCTCAGCAACAGCTGCTCACTGGCACTGTAGTCTTGCTTTATAGTTTTTGAGCAGTCACTGAGTATATGCATATTCATAAAAGTGTGTTGGGAGCGGTGATANTAACATGTGAGTGAGGGTTGTTCTGACACAACCTATCTCTGGGTGTAATTATAGATGAAGGCTGGAACCTGGCTCAGCAACAGCTGCTCACTGGCACTGTAGTCTTGCTTTATAGTTTTTGAGCAGTCACTGAGTATATGCATATTCATAAAAGTGTGTTGGGAGTGGTGATAAGAGGTTCAGAGAGATTCATTCAATAAAGTTCAGATCACACATCCACCAGCCCAAGTGCGTGGGTCTGATCTTGACTAAGAGTCACGATAGGGGAGCAGAGGAGAGCTGAAGTGTGATAACTTGGCACAGAGAACAATGGAGTAAAAGAACGGTTTACTCCATGCCATAAAGTGAATCCTGAAGCACAGCAGAGAGTTAATGGTAGTGCCGCAGTTAAACAGTACAACTGCATGTAAATAAACAGTAGTTCAAGGAGGACTGATTGGACTCGGTGATCTTAAAGGTCTTTTTCAACCTAAATGAGTCTATGATTTCATGCTTCTGTGACTTTCAAAGGCACAAGCAATCAAAAGAGAGGAGTTTTGGCTCAGTTCATAGAGTAAGCTCACATGCCAAGGAAGGAGCTGCTACAGGCTGGCAACAAATGCCTATGTCAATGTCTATGTCTTCACCTCCTGCGGAGGAGTAGTTGTGCTCACATGGTGGTAGCTGGTAATACCTGTTGTTGGTGCAGCCTAGGCACAAGTGCTTGCTCAGGGCTGCTCTTGAAGCTGAAGTCCTGCAGACGGGATCCTACAGGCACACGAGCCTCATGAATTCAGTGCAAAGACTTAGGGAAGAGCCATCAAGAACTCCTTTAATCATTGAAAATCAAGGGGAGAAGAGTCATCCACTTCTAAGAAACTTGGCTCCTCAGCAGCAGTGAGTAGTGAATCCAATTTGTTATCTGTAGGTAAGACTCTTTTATCCAGGAATACGCTGTCTGCTATGGACACAAATCTTTGGAGAGAGTGTGTGGTGGTGCCCACCTGCTCCAGAGCAGTCCTGCAAAGCCCTAATGAACTCATTCAATGAAGGCTCTAAGTCACGCCGTATTTTGGGTGCAGTTCGTGTTGCACGCTCTCCCAGGCTTTCTGTGAAGGCTGCTTCGGTGATAAACAAGGGGAAAGCAAACAGGAACATTCGCAGCATTCAGATACCAGTCTACCACATAGGGAAGCCAAATACACAGCTTGCACCCAGCAGCAGCTTCTCTTTATTATTATAGATATTACAGTAACATTTAGCTCTGACTGGGGCCCTGTTGTGCTGGGCTTTGCATACACATGTAACGAGGCAGTTTAGGAGAGATTTGTCAGACAAATGTAGCCATCTGTGACAGTCACCCTGAAATCCCTTTGCAATCAACAGGCACTTCCAGAGGGTAATTCCCCTAGTCCTGAAGTACTCAGCTAAACAAAGAGAGATGAATCATGTTGTTAAATGCCTTCCGCTATTAAGGGGGCTAGCTCAGCAGTAGAGGTCTTAATGCATTTCTTTACATGCATTAGAGATTAATCACATGTCCTTCTCATTAAACAGGTGCTGAACTTGGGTGCGACAGCATTTGCCATAGGCCGCACACTAAGTGGCAGATGACTGTTTTGCTGCCTATTCCCAAGGTGTTAAATTAATCCAAGGCTGCCTTTCTTCTTCCAAGGAAATATTTCCTGTTCAGGCAACTCAAAGCAGTCTGCAAACATTAAAAAATTATGCCCTGTTCCTCTGGGCTAAGCACTTGGCACAGACCCACAAGGAGATTTTGGCTCTGTCCATGTTTGGAGACAGCAGGCAGAAACAGTAATTTCCTAGAATCTATCTCTTTGTGTTAGCACTAGAAAAAGTAAACAGTGCAAGTGTGGGTCTCTCTGTGCTCTCAGGTACCTAAAAACCTTCAAGATCCTGACCTGCTGGTGGGTCAACAAGGCAGGTGGATGTTCTGAAACGAGGCAGAGTGGTGTATTGGAGGACAGGAATTTAGGCGTAGTGTCCTTGAAGGCAAAGAGAGAGAAACATCTCCAAGCACTGACTTCCCAATTGGCAAATCAGGAATAACAAACAAGCACTGGACTTCGGCAGGATGGCTGTGGGAGAGAACTGCAAAATGCCTGCTGGAGCTTTGAGCAAGACCTTGGTGTGGGCAGTAAGTACTGCTAACACCTGGGCCATTCCCTTGCCTTGGTGGGAGGGCTGAGGCTCCCTTTTATTGCATTCAAGCGGCACATTTTAATGAGAAGTAAGTATGTTAATTGCTTGGGATGTTCCTTCCTGATAAGTCCCTGTCAGAGCTGCTTGGGTAAATGGGTCCCTTTTCAGGCCACACAGACGCTTTAAAATATCCCCAGACACCCACTTGCTGCCTAAGAAGAAATCCACTACCCCAGCTGCATGCTAAAGAAAGTCTGCACACTCCACATCTAACATAATTGCAACCCACAGTCCAATTAGGTAGAGAAACAATCACAAAAGTATCTACACTAGTGGAAAGGAATCTCACTTGGGGGTAAGTCTTTGTCCCAGGACCCTGTGAGCCTACTGAAGAAGACAGGCAGAATCTTAAAATTTTACTTGTCTTTACTTATTGAGTTGACCTGATTAGCCTGGTTAGTTTTGGATCCTTGCCTCTCCAGAGCAGGAGAGGTTTCTTTGAAACTCTCCAATATGTAAGTTTAAAGAATACAGAATTACCCACTGGATCTCTTAGATTAAATACAAATATAATTTTCTCTTTCCTTATCACTTCTTAATAACATTAAGGGCAATTTGCACTGAGACTTGGCTATAAGTGGAAAGAGAAGTACCTCCTCCACAAGCAGCTACAGATCATTGTGTCTTCCTGCCCTTTTAAAAAATATGCTTCCAGTCTGGAAAGTCCGGAGGAATGTCAAAGCATGGTGCTGTCTCAGCTGCGCACTCCTTCCTCTCTGCAAACCTGCAATGGAGTTACGATTTGCTTCCATCTTCATTTCAAACCCTATGGAAGGTGCTATGCTCTGCTTAGAGTCTGGGACTTACTGTACCAAGGTGGGGGGAAAAAAAATCACATCAAAGCTGTCATTCTCATTGGCAAGCAATTGTATTATAGATGCATGAGGTGTGCTCTAAAGTCTCTCCCAGTTTAGTTCTCTAAAGGCTCTTCCCGTTTACTTCTGTGTCTTCTGCCCGCTGAAGATTACTCCAGCCCTCATTCATAATAAATTCTGCTGTTTCATGGAAATGACCCACATTGGACTGCACCAGGATGATGATGTCTGTTTGGATTACCTTTGGGAAGGTGCTAACGAGAGATGGCAGGACTATTACGGAGCTGCTCAGAGCTACATTACAGCTGAACACACCTGGGATGCCCAGATCTGACAGTGATCGCATAATGCAATTAAAAAGCAAAGTTCAGGAAGTGTCAAGCCATGCAGCGCTTGGTCTGTGAAGCATCCAGGAGAGCCTCCTTCACATCTCATTTGTCGTGGGAAGGATGCAGCTCAGGAGCAACATCCTTTTTTACCATTCTGCATTCCCCAATTAGGAATGGGATGCATGAACTAAAGGCCACTCTAACCAAGTACAACTCCTGCTAAATACTTTTAATGAGATTTAAATCCTATATGTAACCGTTTGTTTTCCCAGTAACTTTTCACTCTAACTTGCCTTTGGAGGTGTTGAGGGGTAGTGCAATTGGCAATAATTTAATGCTAAACTGGACTTAAGTAAGACAGGTCCCGTGAGGAAAAGAGGCAGCTAGTACAGCTCAGTGGGGTGGGGGATCTTTCATTTGCTGCATGAAGCTGGATCCAAATCCAGGACCTAGAAGCCAAACATAGGTACAAGCAGTCTAAAAATATGGTACAAACACAGGTTATTACAATGAGTAACCATGGGAATAGAATAGCTTTTCGATCAGATAGGTCTTTCTGAAAAGGCGGGGAGTATTTCAAAACTTAATTATTACAGAAGCACTCTCTGTTGGGTAGATATAGGAATTGTTGGGAGAATTTAATAACCTGTAACATGAAGTAGGTCAGGCAAAAGTTTGCAAAAGTTAGGAGAGGCTGTTATGAAGTCAGCAAGTCTTTTCTAGCTTTGCCCTTTCCTCAAGCTGAATAAAAATAGTTCCTGTATAAAGCCCATGTTCTGTAATGGTCATTTGAATAAACTACTTGAAAATGACCCTGCACTTCGCCAAGACCTCTGCTAGTGCAGAGAAGTCAAATCCACCTCTTTGTTCATAAAACAAAAGTCAAATCCACCTTTTGTTTTGGTTTCTTATTTGTTTTTTGGTTTGACTATTTTTTTTGTTTTTCTTCTTTTGTTACAATGTTAACACCAACACCCTGATTCAGCCCTGCAGAGGATGAATTTACCTCTATTGAATCTTACAGCTGAGGTAAGCTTTGGCTGTGATTTTCACAAATGTTCTGTGATAGTCAGCGGAGAACAAAGAGTTGATTCAGTTGTCAACCATAATTTAAAACACCAAGGGTATTGTGTTGTCCTGCATTTACCAGCCAAGAAAGTTACGGATGGCAATGAATTGACTCCATAGAGTCAGCTCAGAAAATTATTCGCAAGGAAAGCCGTGTGTAAGGGACACTTCTGTGTAACTGCCAGATGAGCTCACATACATTCCTCCATTTGGAGAAAAAAATATTATGTGAAGAGCTAATGACAATGACACAGCGTCATCTAATACAAAATCAAATCCTGTTTTATAGTTGACTTTCTAGAAAGCTCACTGGTTAAAATAGACATAAAAAGATGGAGTATTATGTGGTAGAGAAAAATAATCAAACAAATTTTTAGGGAGGAAAATCTGAACTTCAGGTTGGAAATAATGTACACTTTTTTATTAATTTTTCTTCTGAGATCTGACAAATTTAAGAAGACTACAATAATAATAATTTGCTTTACCAACTTTCATTTTACCAAACAGTCTCTGTCTCTCCATGCATAAGATGCCAGCTGGAAGTGTGTGTTGGGTACTGACATACAAATTATTAGCACAACATGTATTTTTCTTTCCTCAAGAATGTTTATATCCATCCTAGGACAGAGTGTACTATTCATGTTCATATTTATCTCATTAGTGCACTTTCATGTTGACTGTACTGCCTTCTCAAGGAAACCATGTAATGAAGAATTCCAGGGCCAGATTCTCACTCTTCCTTTCCTTGAATACAAATCATACCCTCAAGCACATTTTTCTTCAATTTACAAAAACTGAAAACAATTTCATGAGTATCAATTGTCTTCAAAACATTTTGATTCAATGTTAAGTGCCTTTTCACTATGGGCTGTGAATGACTTTGCTGAAAAAAAGCTGGAAGAGAATATATATATAATATTGTGAAAAAGTCAGAAAAAAAACTCAGAAAGCAACAACTAGACTCGATATTGATTTAGAATTCAGCCAAAAAAGAACATTCTGGCTAAAAACAGATGAGTTTGCACCTCCTGGACACTGCTTCATCTCAGAGCTCCTACGTCCTTCCTTTTTCCCACCCATCAGACTGAAATGTCTTTTGCAAAACAAGGTCTCTGACCTTGCATCAACCATACGAACATCCAACTGACCCTGGGTACCTTGACTGAACAAGGCAAAATATGTATCTATGTAAAAATTACCTTCTGATTTAATCCAGATCTGCAGTCAGAGTCATGTACATGTATGCTGTGGCATGCATTTGCGTTGCAATTTTATTTTTCTCCATAGCGGATGAGTAGGAAAGGGAGACAAGATAGGAGCTTTTTCTTAACTTTTTTCTCCTCTTCACCAAAATCACTTTAAAACCAATAGGAACTCTTCAATTATTGAGCTCTGCTTGGTTTCTACTAGCTCACAGGCTGTCTACTTGCTGAAAGGTCACTTTGCTTCTTCTGGTTAACCTCTGTACACATCTCTAATAAAAGCTAAGTCTATTTTCGTAGAAGTTTGGGTTTTTTTTTTTTCCTTTCTTCCTTTTCTTACCAGCATGTTCTGTTGGTGAGAAGCACCAGAACTGATACATGTTCAGTCAAGGACCTAATGCTTTTCCTTTTGATAGCAATTATTCCTTTGAACAAGGCACTGGTGGATAAAACTGCACTAAAAAAAGCCAGTGCTGGGTGTGAAGTTGAATGGTTCTGGGTCATACTCAAGGACAGCAAATCTACTCCTTTTTGTTGCTTTTTACAGCCAGGGATTTTCTTTAGTTTCCATCATCATGAAATGTAACCATATCTGCTGTTTGTGACTGTCCTTCTGCTTACAGACAGGGATATCATTGCTGCTATTGGTGTTGCAGGACCACCTCATAGCCCAGTACAAAATCAATGTTCTGCTGGATTTGGTGATGTGTAATGAAAGGCCCTCTTTGCCCTACAGAGGTGGTCCATATGTGGCCTCATACTCAGGAAAGATTTGCCTGTTCCCTCTGCAGCTCTGTCTGCTGCTACACTGCTCTTTCTCCTGCCCAGTTGAGGGCAAGGCAAAATTGAGAGACAGACAACAAATGTTGGGTGTGGACCTTGGCCTGGCGATGTCCCTGACTGTCAGATGACATCGATTATCATCAGTTGTTGCTGCTCTGAGGTTTTTTGCTAGGCGATATCCAACTTGAGGGCATCCATGGGGCTCTCCTTTGTTGTTTTTGACCTTTGTCCTTTTTGGTGAATAGCTTTGAAGGGAACAGGGACAGCAGTCATAGTTTGTAGGGCAGGGGTAAGACTCCTTTTCTCACCCTGGAAAGAGCATCCTGGTCTCTTTTCCCCTATTTTCTTCTGCCATGCACATACCCAATTAAGTCCAGAGATGCTTTTTCATTAACAGAGCTGAACTAATGTCACTTTTTTTCCCCCTTTATCATTTTGATAAACTCTGTCAGTCCCAGGGGGAGGGAGGGAAGGATTTCAGAGTATAATGATGAACTACTGGAGCCATTTGAGAAAGAAAACCAGAAAAAGACAACACAGGCACAGCTGAGAGAAGAGAGAACTCTAAGGAGGGGCTCAGCTACAATGTTGGTACAGACAAGCTGGGTAGTAGATTACTGACTGTTGCTCTGTCTTTGCATGAGGCCATTAATCATGATTATTGCCTGGCTTGATTTTTTTTAAAGACCGCAGTAAGCAGGCAGTATCTGTGAAGGAAAGTATTCAGGCTTCACATATGTTAAGCAGAGAGAGCAGAGCGAGATAGGAACAGGCAGCAGACGGTGAGCTTCAAAAGAACAGACAAATAAAAACCCCCTGCAGCAAAGAATGCCTCAGAGACAACATGGGAAGCCCACATCCTGCAATGCTATTCAGGAATATTTTATTAGTAGGCTGTAAAACTCCAAGCAGGAGAGTTGAGCTGGTCTGTTTTAAAGGGACATGGAGGAGAGTTTTAGACTATCCTAGGCAATTCTTAATCCCTTCCAAAACTAAGTGTTGCAGCCTCAACTGTATTAGTTTTTTCTGGGAAGAAACACAACAATTCACACTGGAGTAGCAATATTACAGAGAGTGAGATGCTTGCAGTCGCCTTTCATTTCACAGTCCCAGGTAGCCAGGCCTGGATATTAGCTATTTGTGGTGTAAATGTCACGGACTTTCTCTTGCTTTGGGAGCCCATGTGCTGCCACTTGACCTGAGCTCTGATGAGTGACATTCCTCAGGAGTCAGAATTGGAACCAGCACTATTTGACATATTTGTCAGTGACAGGGACAGTGGGATCGAGTGCACCCTCAGCAAGTTTGTCTATGATACCAAGCTGTATGGTACAGTCGACAAGCTGGTGGGAAGGGAAGCCATCCACAGAGACCTTGACAGACTTGAGATGTGGGCCTGTGAGAACAACATGAAGTTTAAAAAGGCCAAGTGCAAGGCCCTGAACGTGGGTCAGGACAATCCCAAGCACAGATACTGGCTGGGCGGAGAATTGACTGAGAGTAGGCCTGAGGAGAAGGTCTTGGGGGTGTTGGTTGATGAGAAGCTCAACATGAGCCAGCAGTGTGCTCTCACAGCCCAGAAGGCCAGCCGTATCCTGGGCTGCATCAAAAGCAGTGCAACCAGCAGGTCAGTGGGGGGTGACTCTCCGCCTCTACTCCGCTCTCATGAGACCTGACCAGGAGTACTGCATTCAGATCTGGGGCCCCCAACACAAGAAGGAGATGAACCTACTGGAGTGTGAGTCCAGAGGAGGGCCACCAAGATAATCAGGGGGCTGGAGAACCTCTGCTCTGAAGACAGGCTGAGAGAGTTGGGGTTCAGCCTGGAGAAGACAAGGCTGTGGCAGACCTTATAGCAGCCTTCCAGTACCTGGAGGGGTCCTACAAGAGAGCTAGAGAGGGACTTTTTACAAGGGCATGGAGTGACAGGATGAGGGACAATGGTTTTAAACTGAAAGAAGGTAGATTTAGATTAGATATTAGGAAGAAATTCTTTATTGTGAGGGTGGTGAGACACTGAAACAGGTTGCCCAGAGAAGTTTCAGATGCCCCCTCCCTGGGAGTGTTCAAGGACAGGTTGGATGGGTCTTTGAGCAACCTGATGTAGTGTAAGGTGTCCCTGCCAATGGCAGGGGGTTTGGAACTAGATGATCTTTAAGGCCCCTTCCAACCCAAACCTTTCTATAATTTTATGATACTATGATAGTATGAACTGGGACCTCTTCACCAACACAGTCAAAGGCTGAGGAGTCTGTCCTCTGATTAGGCTCTGTACACATTGAAAGCACATGAAGTAGGGTATCTTTTTTTACAGGAAAGCTAAAAAATGCAAGACATCTTGAGATAGGACAAAAAGTCATTGGGAGATGTTTTTCTCTATATATTGTACAGAAAGAAAAACAAGGCATCTAATTTACATTGTGTGGTTAACTTCTAGACAAAATTCAGCCTCCTCCTATGAGTTCTCAATCGGCTATTTCCTCTTTCCTCCTATGTAGGGTGAAGAGGGAGAAACCAGCGGTCCTCTGGCTACATATCATTCCTCATTAGTTGTTCAAATGTGGCTGCAATGCAAGCCCACTGGTATTAGCTTTATGTTTACACACTAAGAATAGAGCTGATTTGGCATGGGGCTGCTGAATAATTTAAACACCCAGCCTTGGATGAAGCAAACCACCAGAAGCTACTGACCATGGCTTTGCAGAGCCATGCAGTGCCCAACAGCCTGCCTACCTTACTCTTTTCCTACAGCTGGGACTGTTGCAATCTCCAATCTGTACCCTATCCATGAAGATCCCCCTTTCACCAGAGGCTTGCAGTCTGTATATTAAAGATCTTTGATACAGGAAGTTGTTTTCTCATACCTACTCNGGATGAGGGACAATGGTTTTAAACTGAAAGAAGGTAGATTTAGATTAGATATTAGGAAGAAATTCTTTATTGTGAGGGTGGTGAGACACTGAAACAGGTTGCCCAGAGAAGTTTCAGATGCCCCCTCCCTGGGAGTGTTCAAGGACAGGTTGGATGGGTCTTTGAGCAACCTGATGTAGTGTAAGGTGTCCCTGCCAATGGCAGGGGGGTTGGAACTAGATGATCTTTAAGGCCCCTTCCAACCCAAACCTTTCTATAATTTTATGATACTATGATAGTATGAACTGGGACCTCTTCACCAACACAGTCAAAGGCTGAGGAGTCTGTCCTCTGATTAGGCTCTGTACACATTGAAAGCACATGAAGTAGGGTATCTTTTTTTACAGGAAAGCTAAAAAATGCAAGACATCTTGAGATAGGACAAAAAGTCATTGGGAGATGTTTTTCTCTATATATTGTACAGAAAGAAAAACAAGGCATCTAATTTACATTGTGTGGTTAACTTCTAGACAAAATTCAGCCTCCTCCTATGAGTTCTCAATCGGCTATTTCCTCTTTCCTCCTATGTAGGGTGAAGAGGGAGAAACCAGCGGTCCTCTGGCTACATATCATTCCTCATTAGTTGTTCAAATGTGGCTGCAATGCAAGCCCACTGGTATTAGCTTTATGTTTACACACTAAGAATAGAGCTGATTTGGCATGGGGCTGCTGAATAATTTAAACACCCAGCCTTGGATGAAGCAAACCACCAGAAGCTACTGACCATGGCTTTGCAGAGCCATGCAGTGCCCAACAGCCTGCCTACCTTACTCTTTTCCTACAGCTGGGACTGTTGCAATCTCCAATCTGTACCCTATCCATGAAGATCCCCCTTTCACCAGAGGCTTGCAGTCTGTATATTAAAGATCTTTGATACAGGAAGTTGTTTTCTCATACCTACTCCCCACTTATGTTGCTGAAGGACTTTTTTCTCAGGATCCTGCATTTTATCCTGCACAGGATGAAAACATGCTACTGCTAGTTGTANTCACCAGAGGCTTGCAGTCTGTATATTAAAGATCTTTGATACAGGAAGTTGTTTTCTCATACCTACTCCCCACTTATGTTGCTGAAGGACTTTTTTCTCAGGATCCTGCATTTTATCCTGCACAGGATGAAAACGTGCTACTGCTAGTTGTATTCAGAGGGATATGCCCTGATTAACCATAGGCAACCAAAGAAAATTCAGCCAAGGCAAATTATTAGCACAGCCAGCAAATGGAAGGTCCTAACCCATCCTCCCACCCCTGCTTGACTACTATTAGCTTTTTTTGGCTGCTACCACCATGGAAGTCAAGTAGGTTGATTTCAGCCTTGTGGTGAGACTACCGAGGATAAACCAGTCACTTTTAGGGTATTTTTCCATCCCAGAACTTAGAAAAGAGCAGGTTGAGAATGAGAAGGATTTTAAGAAGACACCAGATTGCCAGCCTGAGTGCCTGTGATTTGAACACAAACAGCTTTTTTCAGCATCACTGTGAATAGTTCATGAGCAGTCAGTGTGTGTCGAGTCTTCTCAGCATCATTTTCCCAGTTTGAAAATCATCCCAGTGGATCAACACTGGGAAAGGTGTCTGATTAACAGGTCAACAAAGCAGCATCTCACATCAGACCAAATAGGCAGCTCGGTGGTTCAGGAACTGGTGGAGAAACTGGAATTCTCAGACAAAAATCATTGTCATCATGACCACATTAATTATAGAAGATAAAATCAGGAAAATAATGAGAAAATGCTTTTACTGTGTCATTAGAGAAAAAGGGCAAAATACAAACTACACTATTATTGCTGAGAATTAGAGTTGAAAGAATGGATGTTTTTTTATTAGAACTGGGAACTCAGGCAGGCTGAAGCTGCAGAACAATGCACTGTTTTCCCTTGAAAAATCCAAAGCCAAAAATTTGATAAATACTTACATTACAGGTTCCAAAATGCTGTCTTCCAAGGACAGTTTTGGACTCACTTGTTAAAGGCATTTTAAAAATGCTCAGCATGTCACTCCAGATAAGTAGAAAAGATCTGGGGAATAGACTGTTAACCAGGATCGCTGCTTTTCTAGAAGACTCCTTAGCTGGCCTAAAGGCTAGTAACAGTAACAAAGCAGGAAAAGACAACCTGATGTACTCCAAGGCCAGGACGCTTTTGGGGAAATCTCTTACAGAAATAGGTTCTCAGAGGTCTGAAGGCCCCTTGAGATGCAATTTCAGGTCTGAATTGCTAAGTGACTTCTTTACTGCCTTGTTGCTTCATCTGCTGCGTCTGGCACAGCCATACCCATCCTACATCTCTACTGAGAACTGAACTGGTATACTCAGTCCCACACCTATAGCACGTATTTAATCACCTCTTCATTAGAGATATGAAGGAGCAAAGCCTTGACCCAAAGGCTGTTTCACACAGTGTGAATCTTTTTATTGCTGTGTGTAAGACTGTGGAGTGGAGGGTAAATGTGTGGAGACCTTTCCTCCTCCTTAGCTCCCTGAGAAGATCAGGTCTGAGATGTCTTGCTGGGAAGAGTAGAAAAGGCATGAACTCCACCTGGATGCAGAGAGGCTCAG
Source organism: Steatornis caripensis (assembly GCA_013398225.1). Taxonomy (NCBI): domain Eukaryota; kingdom Metazoa; phylum Chordata; class Aves; order Caprimulgiformes; family Steatornithidae; genus Steatornis; species Steatornis caripensis. The sequence continues at coordinate 96,550 of VZSC01002397.1, read as the reverse complement.
CAACTGACCTCTGTATTTGTTACATGCAGAAAAAAGTAGTTCAGTATCTCTCTTCATCTTCCTCACTCTACATCTTGACTCAAAGATTCCATTACATGACAAAAACATTGGTATGGAAAACCCTGCTTAATCAAAAGCATGTGAGAAGAGCTTTGGGTGTGTTTACTTCTGGAGTCTGAAGGGTATTTTCCCTTTTAAAATTCTGGCTCTGTCTTTCTTTCTCCTCGTCACTTAATACCTGGGAGCCTAACTTTAAAGAAGCTAATGGTAGGGGAGTACTCATCATGCAGATGCCAAGAAAGCAGTCTCCCTAGCAACAGCAGCCATGGAAGCACTCAGATCTGATTAGCTCTTCAACCCATCCATGTGCCTTGCACTCCCAGCAGTGTCCTGCCTGAGGGATAAGTTGGCCTCTGTATTATTGTATGTGTCCTGGGGTATAGATAATTCCCTGGTGAATATTCGCGCTCGCCCTATCAGAAATCTTCCAGCTTCATCAGTCGAAAACCCATCTGTAGAAAACTCAGCTTCAGTGTTTGGAAAAAGAGTCCCAGCAAAGATATGGAAGGAAGAATATTCTGAAATTATGCAGAGAAGAAATACAGGTGGAAGCTGGGGAAGTTTCTTCAGTGGCAGTCTTCTGCAGTGATATAATTCCCTCTCCAAATTTCAGCCTTAGAAAGGGAGAAGCTTATTCTCTGAGGTACATTTTTCCTCAAGAGTGGTGTTAGCTATTGCCACAGAGGGATTTGCTTGTAGGATACAGACAAGTACTCTCCAAAACCATAGCTGCTTCTGTCAGGTATTCTGGCAGCAAGAGACAGTCCCATGGCAGCTGCTATCTCTGACTAATGACCTATTGAGGAGACCTAGAGCAGGTCTCAGTGGAGTTGAGAGATTTATGTAATTCAAAGGAGGACGTTACTGGGTGTAAAATAAGCCTGATGAGTGGGAGGACAGACCANTGGCAGCAAGAGACAGTCCCATGGCAGCTGCTATCTCTGCCTAATGACATATTGAGGAGACCTAGAGCAGGTCTCAGTGGAGTTGAGAGATTTATGTAATTCAAAGGAGGACGTTACTGGGTGTAAAATAAGACTGATGAGTGGGAGGACAGACCGGACAAGAAAGGGCTGTGCAATGAGAAAATGTCGATGCAGAAAGTATGTTTCATGAATTAATAAAATCTATATGAAGAAAATTGGATCACAGCAGCATGGTCCCATGGATGGTTGTATGAGTGAACAGGGAAGGAGTCAAACTGAGCCTCCAGGATCTGAGAGTGTCAGTCATAGGAAGGAATGTGGAAAATTTTTACCCCAATTTTTTTCATACAATTTCCTATATTCTGCAACTACACCCCAAACGGTGACATAGAATCACAGAATCATTGAATGGTTTGGGTTGGAAGGTATCTTTAAAGGTCATCTAGTCCAACCACCCCTGCAGCGAGCAGGACCATCTTCAACCAGATCAGGTTGCTGACAGCTCTGTCCAACCCGACCTTGAATGTTTCCAGAGATGGCGCACCTACCACCTCTCTGGGTAACCTGTTCCAGTATTTCCCCACCCTCATTGTAAAAAATGTCTTCCTTATATCTAGTCTAAATCTACCCTCTTTTGGTTTAAAATCATTACTCCATGTCCTGTCACTACAGACCATATTAAATAGTCTATCCCCATCTTTCTTATAAACCCCTTGAAGTACTGAAATGCCACAACAAGGTGTCGCTGGAGCCTTCTTTTCTCCAGACTGAACAACTCCAACCTCTCAGTGCCATGAGCCTGCATAGTAAGAGCCTTTCAGTATAGAAAAGGCTTCTGCAAGCAGGAACGGGCTCTCTTGTTCTCCCTAGCCATTGGTAAAAAACCCTTCAGCTAAACTGGTTGGAGAAAATGTGAGATCTCTACTACTAGAAGAGCTTTAAAAATGGTATAGAACATGATCTGTGAGTCGCAGCGTGGAAACAAATAATGTTCTCATGAAGCAGGTGGGCAATATGATCCTGCAACTCTCTGTGGTTGCCTGATAAGCCAACAAACGAAGCAGAGTTTCCCAGAACTCCCTCTGCAATGACACTGAATATGCTAGCACAAAGTATCTGGCATTCTTGCAGAAGATAACTCAGCAAATGGGTAGGTGGCCACTTTCCTTCCAGTAGCATGGAATGAGCTACAGGAAAGTCTTCACCAGGATTTAGAAGGAGACAGGTTATGACTCTGTGTTTCAGGACCAAAGAGCAGCAGGATTCATAGCTGACACCATTATCACACTTCCTGCAGGGACACTTATTAAACCACTACCCTAGGAGAGACCTCTCCTGCTTGACTTGCAATCAGTTTTGGCAGGGACTTACTGAGTCTGTGAAGAGCAGGGCCAAGGTGCTAGTAGGCAATCATCTCCACCTTCGCTGCATGGTAGTCATAGCCACGTCACACTGCTTTTATAATTAGCAAGCTTGTTAAGTTTGATGCTTGGACCTTCAATATCTTCCCTTCATACTCCCCTGGCACTCCACAGTCCTGCCTTCAACATACTGAGTGGGAGCTTTTTAATTTGAATATTTTTCTCTAATCTCTCAACTTCATACGTGACCAAACTCCATTTCAGATCCCAGACTCCACAATGCCAGGCACAGAACACCTCATGAACTTCTTCCAGTGGCAAATCTATCTCTTCAGCTTCACAGACCCAGTCAGGATGTTGAATAACTCACCAATTTATCTTTTTCTCTAGCCCAAAAACAAGCAACTGAGCAACAAAGGAGAAAGGGAAACCACCCACCTACAACTCTAATGGCTGTTTCCTAATGGCTTTGTTTCCCAGCTGGCTTAATGGCAAGAAAAAAAAAAAATCACGGCAAGAAAAGCCAAGCAGTAGCAAAGAAATTGTAAGACGGGTGCTCTTCTAGGGGATTCTCAAGATGAGGTACTGGAGGGTCCTGAGATCACTTTCCTAACAGGCAAATTTGAGGTTCTGTTTCAGAGAAGTCCGGGCTGGATGCTGGGGAGACTGGGGAAACTTCTTTATCATGTTTCCCCACAAATACGTATGCTGCACTGGGGGACTCTGTCAGCTCCCTAAGCATCCCCTCTGCTTGTATCTTCTTGTTTAAATCCATTCTGAGGGGCCAGAAATACTTCTTATATCCTGGCATCCTCTATGGAAGGAAACTCATTAGATTGATTTTTCACCTACGTCAATAATTTAATCATTTATAATATAATGGCAAATAAGTAAAACCAGTCAAGGGGGTTAGTTTATTGACTGAAGCTAGAGGGGAGAGAATAAGGAGGAGGGGACAACAATGATGGGGTCTGCAGTTCAGGGAAGCTGTAACATTTTTTGTCTTTTCCAGAACTGCAGTGGTATTAATATCTTTAGAAAAAGTAAACCGGGAATCTATGCAGAAAACCTCTCCATAGGCACCGTCACCACCGTCTCGTTTCCATAGAGACTTGAGTCTCTGCTTCCAGCATCGAAAATCCTGACTGACACTTTGTACCTTCTGAAAGGTAGAGCCTCAGCGTCATAGAAACAAGCTCTGAATATTTATTGAAGTCCCTCATAGAATGGGGCTGAGCTTTTCAGGGTTTCCTTACACTATTTATTTTAAAAAATATTATTTTCTTTTTTTTTCCTCATGCTTTTCTCATGCCATGGAAGAGGTGCTGGCTTGACAGCTTTGGAGTCTGTGATCACATCCTGATTTCAGCAACCAGGTAAAACTGCACACAAATGACTAGTTTGCACTCTGATTGTTAGAGAAAAGGTTGAGTAGGAAGGAAAACCAAAAGTGCTTGATTGCTTCTGATAAACAGAATTGTGAGGGAATGAGTTGTGGGTAGTTTTGGAAGGATGTCTCACAAAAGCAGAAAAAAGTGGTCACCTAGGGCCATAACAGTGTGCAAAGGGCCAAAAAATTTGTTTTTCTGTACCCTGAATATATTGCACTGTTTGGGATGAATCAGGCCCAGTGAGTGGAACCACTTCTTTCCTGAACGGTGAATGGGCCTGATAATGGGCCTCATAACCCCCATGTGATACTCATTTTGCATATTAGACACTAAGTATGTCCAGTCCCTGAAGAGACATCTCTGCGTTAGCTGACTGGGTAAAACAAGCAAAAAATAATATTAGCAGGCAGACTCTTCCCAGTTTTTTTATTGCTTTTAGACCCTTTTTCACACTTCATGTTTTTAGCCAGCGCAGCTCCACCCTCTAGCTAGAAGGGTTGCCAGACAGTGATTGCTGCTGACACAGGTGACAAACATCCTAGTTTTCTTGTGGGTGGTTCCAGAAGAAGACAACTGTACCATTGTCCCCCTGTTTTGCAGAGCCCCTTGGTGGTCTCCTCTTGGGCGGTCCAGCTTGGTCCAGGAGGTAACATCTAGCAGAGATCTTGGAAGGGCCCAGTCTCTTTATCTAGTCTCATTTAAGGTAAAAGCAAGAAAAAATGGTGAAAATTTTGCAAAAAACAAGGATTTTGCATGATCTTGATTGATTATAGGTGACAAATTCTGAAAAATTACATTTACCAACTGTTCAAATCTCATGTACAAAAAGCCTACAGGAAGCAACATTTCCTGGATTTTCATGGCATTTGTCTGCAATTCCAGATGCTTGGGTTGTACATGCATCATGTAATGTTGCATCAGTCTGTGTGTGCTTGCTGATCTAAGTTTGAATCTGTATTTCATTTCTAATGACTGTGATGCCATGTGCAAAGCAGAATCTGGGAAGATTTGAGTGATCTTGTCATGGCACCCACGGGTCTGGCCTTCAGTGGAAAAGAGAAAGACAAGGTGTCTACTCTCTCAATATCATAGTGTGGTTCTCAGGATAGTGTTCACTTTGTCAGGGAGCAGAATTTGCTGGTGGCAGGTTTTAGCAAAAATATTGGCTTGGCTTGGGTGCCTGTTTCTCCAGAAGTTTCTGTGCAGATTTCCAGCCTTCCAGTCCCTTCAGCTCTCTCTTTGACAGAAGCAAGAAGAAACCATCTAGATAGGAAGGAGACTTTTATATTGTCTCTCCTGTCCCACAGAAGGAGGTTTAAATGCTTCCATTTTATACCGTATTAGGATAGTCTAGAGATCTCTGCTTGTCCCCATTGGTACCATCACTTCTGGATGGACTGTCATTGAAGACCTGAATGCCAGGGACTGTGAATGACACCCTTGTCCAGTCCATGATGCTGAAGGCAGCTGCCTGCAATTGCGACGGTGCCTATCAGCCTGAGTAGGACTATGAGATAGGCCAGCTAACGTCAGAAATCATGCCCTCCTGCTTGAACAGAGAGGCAGGGAAGTGCCAAATCCATTGTAGTGTTTGCCTATACAGAGATGTTCAGGCAAGCTTATGGCATTGTCTTTTATGGTGGATAGCATAGGCTAGCTTAAATGCTTGGTGTGTACTAACTTAATGAGGATCAAAGGAGTCATTAATTCAACCAAACTTAGTTTATTTCCAGACATGCCCGTCTGATCATACCAAAGGGAAGTGAGTTACACTGCATTAAGGTCGCCTTAATTCTGAAGTAGATTGAAGATACGGGTCTTAAAGCCTTCCAAGTAATTTCCTATGTAGCCATGCCTTGGCTCAGACTGGATTTGCTTTTCTGAAAGTCTCTGTGTAGAGGACACCTCAGAGATACGGGTCTTCAGAACACAGCAAATTAAGGTCCAATTTCTACTTGATTGCAAGGAGATTTAGGAACCTTAAATGGCAATGAGAAACAAGTGATAGCGATTGCAGGGAAAACTGATAGCTGAACAGTGAAAGCACAGAGCAATGATGGAGATGCTATCCTGGAAAAACCTACACAACCGCTTCTTCTAAGACTTGCAAAGAATTCAGTTGTTGTGCGCTTAATTTTCCACACCTATGAAATCAGAATCATCTGTTAGGTGGATGTGTGCTATGGAAGCAACATGTCAGTATGGGTCCTACACAGGACAGAGGTGTCTGCAGCCAGTTTTCCCTCCTGCCTTCACCCTCAGATTTAGTAAATCCCTCTCTCCAACCTCTTCCACCTCTGGGAAAACCAAGACACCATATCCCAGATATTCCCAGTGGCAGTAGGACTACAAGGTATGCAGATTGTACCAAAGAGCTGTTGGTCTTTCACTGGCTGGAGAAGTCACTCAATGTCTAAGCTAAGTCTGAATATGCATAGTAACCCAGCAGTTGTTCACATCAGCATAAAAACATATCCTTTGCATATTTAAGAAGAGTGGTCACAGGTATACAATGGTTAGGTCTTGCTCCAGGCTTGTGTCAAAGCCAAACATTATTCTGTAATCAGGAAGAGGATTATTTAATTGGAAAACTTAGCCAGAAGGACATGGTAGCATCCATCAAGCCCTTTGGGTGCCTTTGGCCACTGTTACAGGAGTACTCCAACCATGATACTCTCAAAAAGCTGCCTAGGGGCAGGGAAGTTCTTGGGGTGAATTTGCCACTGGTTTCCTAGTAGAGTATGGTAAGTCAGGACTAGCTCTGGAAAATGTGTTTGTAGATGGGGCACTTATTGCAAGTGAGTCAGTTTTTCTCCACAGCTTTACCGAATATCAGGCTGCTGAGACGTCTGGTAAGCTATTTGGACCAGGATAGAAGGGTGACCACTGTGGGTTGTAACAAGCCCAGGAGGCAGCTAGCTGCATGAATGGAGGGATAGACTGACCCTAGAATTTCCTCTTCTGTCCTGGATATCGTTGGTACATAAAGTCACTCCCAGGCCTTCCTCCACCAGAAGAGTGCTAAACGAACTTCTGTACATTCTAGAAAGTCTGCTTTGGTATTACTCTCTCCTCATCAGATTTCCAGGATCAATTCCTCCATATGAGGAAGAACTTCTTTACTGTAAGGGTAACAGAGCACTGGAACATGCTGCCCACAGAGGCTGTGGAGTTTCCTTCTCTGGAGATATTCAAAACCCGCCTGGACATGTTCCTGTGCAACCTGCTTTGGGGGCACCTGCTTTAGCAGGGGTGTGGACTAAATGATCTCCAGACTTCCCTTCCAACCCCTACCAGTCTGTGATTCTGTGATTCTTTGATATTGCATGAAAAAATATCCATAGTACTTGTGCGTCTTTAAAGAGAATTTTCGGGCAACACAGAAGTAATCAGGGAGCCAAAGTGGGGAAGAAGTGTTTTGCTTGTTATCTACTGTGCCTGCCTTCATTGAGGGCTCTTTTACATTATCGTCATCTTCCCCTTAACAGGTTGTGATGCAGGACACAATATGGCCACCTGGACAGAGGGCTAGATGAGTGCGTGGAGTGGATAGGACTTGCTGTGATCCTGAGCCAGTGGGAGATGACAATAAAAATCACAGTCACTGTTAGTCTACGTCTGCCTCCACAGCACAACATACACAGCTTTGCCATGCAGAACCTCTTAGCAATTCCCATTGTTTTTGTTCCTTTTGTTTCTACTTTGAGATTAAGAAAGCACAAATGGACCCAGTTACAGGGCAGGTTTTAACTNTCTGCCTCCACAGCACAACATACACAGCTTTGCCATGCAGAACCTCTTAGCAATTCCCATTGTTTTTGTTCCTTTTGTTTCTACTTTGAGATTAAGAAAGCACAAATGGACCCAGAGTTATAGGGCAGGTTATAACTGGGCATCAGCATAGGCTACCTCGGGTACTGCAGTGATATCACTGCCTCAGCTGATGACAGCCTTTAAGGAGCCCACCTTATTTTGGCTTCTGCTGGTGTCAAAACTGGCAGTGACTTTGGGACCTCCAGTGAGTGGATTTGTGATTTTTCAAGTGTGTAACATAGACTCTGTAATCCTGGTTACAAAGAGGGAGGGAGCAACAACCCTATGCACCAGTACACGTTGGGGGGTGACCTGCTGGAGAGCAGCTCTGTGGAGAAGGACCTGGGAGTGCTGGGGGACAACAGGCCCACCATGAAATAGCAATGTCCCCCTGTGGCCAAGAAGGCCAATGGCATCCTGGGGTGGATTAAGAAGAGTGTGG
>VZSC01002397.1:52708-87911 GCA_013398225.1 Steatornis caripensis | reverse complement strand
GGGGGTTGGACTAGATGATCTCCAGAGGTCCCTTCCAACCCCTAGCATTCTGTGATTCTGTGATTGTTCCTCGACCCTGTTGTAAAAATAACTTCATTTTGGGTAAAGAAGGGATTCACACCGTTCCAGTGACATTCAGAAAATTCTGCGTCACTGAAGTGTGCAGCATCATAGCATAGACGGGGTATTTTTTGCAACAAGGGAAATAATGGAGTTTTTTCAGCTGAGTAGTCAAATCAGGAGAGGGAAAAATGAAGCAAGATCAAGACAGAAGAGAAATTCTCCTAATATCTCAATAGGTTAATCTAAGATGAAAGGAGAGATTTCTTCTTGCTCCAGCTCAGCACATGCCTCTCAGTCCCAAAACTGTTAATTCCAATTCTTTTTTGAGTTTTCTAACCTTTCTCTTCATCTCCATTTTTTTTTTCCCTTCTTTCTGTAGTGGATTTTCAAGTTGATGTCAGTTTTTAAGTTCTTTGATGTCTGATGTCAATTTTTTAGAAACAAAAAGTCAAAAAGGTCCATTTTGAAAATGTCAGGATTCTATTCCTTTAGAAAAAAAGAAACACTTTATGATAGCAAATCGGTCTGTAAGCTTCAGGACTAAATGAAATCTGTTTTTCTATGGCTTGTGTTTAAATTCTTTCATCTAATATTGGCTGAGCACATTCAGTCTGTGCCTATGTGAGAGCAACTCCATATCAGAAACGGGTGACTTTGGGAGTCTCGGTTTTTGCATGATACAAGTTAACAGGTTAAAAGTTAATAAACATGCAAGCTGGAAAGATTTAAAAACACACTGATAACGGATGATCACTTCAACTTTCAGAATGTGATTCTAAAAAGTCCTAAATGCAGCCTAAAAGGTAGTGAAAATGGCTACCCCTTTGGCAATTACCACCTACGTTTTTTCCACCTAAAATTCTTTGCTGAATGGAGACAAATTTTGCACATAGCAATCCTCCTTTCAATTTTTAATGATTAGATATTAGCTGTAAAAACTTGTCACCTGCCTGTAATTGATACTTACTACGAATTAATGTCTGTGGGAATAGGTCTAAGATACCATGCTGCTCCACGATCAGAGTGAGCATCCAGAGTTCACCAGAGCATCATATTGATGTGGTAAGTGGAGCCATTATAGCCGATTGTGTCAATAATGAAAGTTTCACAGCCTCCCTAATTACACATTGCTTTGCTGGAAAGAGTGGCTCCAGGGGAGCAGTTAGGCTGTGCACAAACACATGCCTGCCTGAAAAGTCAATAAATATGATTTACATGACTGACCAATGCAATCGCTTTGATTAAAAAAGGAGATAGAAGGGGTGGGGCGGAGAGGGGGGAAGGGGAAGAGAGAACAAATATTTCCTATATGAATGCAATACTCTGAAAGTGTCCATTTTAGGACTGTCTTTATGCTGTCTTGAATAAACAATTTAGGAAGCTCATCAGTATTAGCCATGATAAATAGAGAAGGAAAAAAAATGCTGTCAAGTAAGTGTGAATTAATTATTTTTTCTCAATTCTATAAGTGCTTGACCTCACTTGTTTTCTCCACAAGTGGAAGGATGCTTGTGAATACCTCTGCATTTTGGATCATGTACGAGAAAACACAGGGATGGTTCCCACTTTGATTTTGGAGGGCATTTCAACTAGTTGGAGACAGTTAATCCATCACTGGACTAGATCTATCCCAGGTGACTCCATATTGATAGAGCCAGGAGCAGTAATAAGGCATTTCTTCATTAAACAAAGGTGTAAGCCCAGTGTGTCTATAGGAATGTTCATCTATAACTGTCAGAAATAAAGTAAATAATTATTTGATTCAAATCTGGAAGGCTCTGGAACAAATTTGGAAACCTTCCAAGTTTATCCAGCACAATCAGGTGTTTCCTAGCCTTGTCTACCTTTCTCATCCCCCTCAGAAGGGCATCCTTGTCCTGTTCATCTTCCTCCACAGTAACTTGGCCATCAGTCCTCCTCACCTCTTCACACTGATCTCTCAACGCCCCTTCTCTCCTTGCCCTCGGGCCTCCTCCACTGAAGCAACCACTGGTCTTATATTGCTGAAGCTGTGGGATTGGGCCATTTAGGGATGGGTGATGACAAGGACAGGTTTTTCTCTTTGTAATGTTTTTTAAATTTTAATTCCCACAGTGTATGGTGGAGTTCTGCCCCCCTCTACTGGAAAAGCTCAGCACCTCCAGCTGAGCAGCTCTTGCTTTCCTCTCTGCAAGGCATCAAGTTGGTCCTTGCAGGAGACCCATCCCTTTGGCTATGTGCATAGACCATGCAAAGTCTAACTCTGCTGTGCTGCCAGTTTCTCCTATATTCTACCAGGATGAAATGTCTCTGGCTGCTGGTCTGTCCGCTTAATGCTTGGTTTTCACCTCTTTACTAATGGCAGTAGTTCAGAGCACAAAGGCAGAACTCAGCTGTGGACTCAGATTGCATCTTCACAGTTTCTTTCTCACTCTTGATAAGAGTTCGTGGTTGAATGAACTGTAAAGAGCTGAAGACACAAGGGTTAGCAGATGTCCTTTCGGCATCTTTGGCCATCAGACCATGTTCTGCCTTTCCAACCTGACCTCAAAGGGAATATCTGGGAGGTTCATTTGGCAATGGACATTTTAGTGCCTGTTGTGAAAACAATGAGTCCATTTGCTTCTCCATCTGACCTACTCAAGGGCACATTATCAGTTGCATCACATCATTGCAGAGGCAGAGCAGAGTCCTCTATCCCCATGGACTGAAGGTCTTTGGGGACAGAACTTTGAGCTCAGTCTATTGCAAAAACACTAATTTCAATCTAAACCACTCTGAGCTACACACTCTGATGTGTTCCCTTCCTCCAGCCTCGATGACCCAGGGTGAGTTTTTTTAGGTAACGAACTCAAAGAATGGAGAATAATCCCTCTGCAGGGGAATGCATCAGGTAGCAAAGCACTGGCTTTGATAGTGGCTCCTGGGTCTCTTTGCTGCTGAGTGTGGATCTTCTGACACCTGAAGTCTCTTTGGATATCAAGTAGATATATTCAGGCTTAACGGTTTCTTTACCTTTCCCTGACTTGCCTCAGCTCTTCCATGCATATTACATCTCAAGCATGGGTGGGAATGTGATTGCCCTCTGTTTCAATAGCTTATCTCTTAGCTGTACCCAACAGGACCCCTCCACAGCCCCACAAGGGACCATTTCTCCCAGCCTCAGGGCTACATTTTACTCAATCTGAGATGATAAATGGCCTTCTTAAAACACCTTCATATTTTCTATACCCAACCCCTCTTCTTCAAAGGCCCAGTACATCTCATTTTTGTTAATCATCTGCTTTTATTGAGAAGGAAGATTTCATGAGTCAAGTCAAAATGGCTGACAAGACCAAATAGAGGGCAATAGATACTTGAGTCTCCCATGAATCAAGGAAGAAAGACCAGAAATCAAGGCACAAAGAAATTGAAGCAGATATTTCCAAGTTTTATTGTATAAATCTACAAAAGGCTTTGCTACAATAGCAAATAGAGTGTAGCACTATTCTATTGACAGGTTCTAGTGGCTTGGTGTGATCTTGTAACTCCAACATGACACATGAGGAATAAACTGCCTGATACAGTCAGATCTAGGGCAAGTGATGTCGGCTTACAAAGACCTTTTGGCTTCAATCCCTATAACCTGTAGTGATTCAATGTGTTTGCCTTTTGTACAAGGTTGTTTGAATTAATAATATCTCTAGTAAAAATAAAAACTCTAAAGTAGTCTTGTCAGAGTCAAATGTAAAATTGCCTAAGGAAAGAAAAAATCCAGTGGTTGAAATCTAATAAAATTTCACAGACACAACACATGCACACTTCTTCATTCATGTGACTCTGCCCCAGGAAAATAAACTACCAGTCCTTCCTGGAGAGGCTGGTAATATAAACCAGGGTGCTACAACTAAAACTCCAATTTACTAGGAGCAATAATTGAAATAAAATCAGTCCAGGAGATTCAATTCTGCACACTCCAAAAAGTCAGCTGAAAATGTATAAACCTCAGGACCAAACGACCAAGTAGCACAGACAGGCTAACTCCTTAAAAAGGCAGGAAAGTCTATGGAAAAATAAAATGCCTATTGAGGCAGTCAAGACCCTTGAAAGGGAGTGTGGAAATTAAGCACCTCAAAATCAAACATCATTTTAACCTTGACATGATGCCTGTGAAGTCTGCCTTTACATGGTTTTACATAATATTCTGGTCCTGGACATTTTTGCTGAGCATTGTTGGAATGTACATTAGGTCCCATTGGCTTAGTTCATATGCAAAAAAACACCACAGAATTTAGTCAAGTGGATTTGATTGCTCAAAACACATACACCCGCACTGACACACACACACACGCGTGCATACCCAGGACAGTTGGCTCTGGAAGAGAGAGGAACCAACTGGACCTCTTCAGCTGAGATGTGAACCAAAACTGCCTTGTTCAACTCACTTGAGTTCTTGTCTTTTGCACACCTTTTGCACTCCCTGGGTCTGGATGGAAACAGTCACGCCAAAGCCAGCACAAGAACCCCAGTTCTTGCAGTAACTCTGGCCCAAGCAGATCCAGGAAGCACCTGCTGTCTCACAAGACTCTCCTTTCTGGAAAGACAGCTGGCCCAGTTGTGCAGGCTCAAGCAGTTCAGACAAGCATCTGGATTGCAGGATGCTTCTCCGAACGTCCAGAGCCCTTTGAGGTTTGAAAACTGATACCCGCATGAAATGAAGCTACCCTCAACTCAGGAAAAATGAGTTACAGCATTAACAGCATGGAGGGTTCGCAGCCTAGGTAAGGTCAGTCATTTGGCAAAGTTGATCAGGAAAGCTTTTTTAACTGATAATCTAGTGAAGATTTCTTTAGGTGAGTCCCAGTGGCCCCAATTTGCAGAGGTATGGTGTCATCTCAACAGACAGTCAATACAAGCCCAGCATCCTTGCTGTTCCCAAAGCCTAGACTTAGTTTTTCTGTTCTGCTTCTTGGTTTCTCTTTTCATTCTCAACATTTTCTTCTGTGCTTGGAGTACCTTGGTCACCTCAGACTTTTCTTCATCCTGTTGGAAGTGGCTTCCCCCTGTCATTCTGGCTGTCAGCAGCTTTAACATGGCATTGCACTGCATGGGAGGCTCTTTGGTGCATGATTTGCCCTCTGTCTTTCTGCAGCACTTGCTTCTCCCCTAGGAAAGCAGGACTCCTGGACACAGAGAAGGAAACTCAGCAACAGCAACAGGGATGTCTGTAAAAGAAAAAAAAAAATGCAGCAGCTCTGGTTAGATATCGAAACTGGAGAGTACAGGAAATTTAACAGGAGATGGGGTTAAATTCAGCTGTGCCCACTGTGCACACAGGTGCCTGCTGCCTGGAGGTCCCACTAGGTTTTGGGGTCCAAGCATCTGTCCAGCAGAAAGGAAGGCATGATGTCCCCAGAGAATGTTCTTGGGGCTGGTGCTTGTGTTCCTACATCAAGAAGTTGAAATTCCACCTATCTGGTGGTGCCAGTCTCTCGCAGCCATTGGGGCTGAGGTCTCAAGACCAGCACAGGTATTTCATAGAATCATAGAATCATAGAATGGTAGGGGTTGGAAGGGACCTCTAGAGATCATCTAGTCCAACCCCCCTGCTAAAGCAGGTCAGCCTAGAGCAGGTTGCACAGGAATGCATCCAGGCGGGTTTTGAATATCTCCAGAGAAGGAGACTCCACAACCTCTCTGGGCAGCCTGTTCCAGTGCTCTGGCACCCTCACAGTAAAGAAGTTCCTCCTCATGTTCAGGTGGAAATGAGATGTTCAATATTTTGGGTGAGGGTACTGAGGCCACTGAGAAAGGCCCACAAGCATAAGACAAGAGGTAATTACCTGTGCCAGTCTTTCCTTCAGACAGTGGATCCGGCAGTCAGTGGCTATGGATCCTGACAACAAGTCTGATGTTGAATCCTTGGTTTTGAAGATTTTTCTCTTTGGCTTTCCTTCCAGATCCTGAGCACTGTGAAGTGATTCCTTCTCAGAGGAGGATCTGAGTGAGTCACTGTAACCAAGAGAAGATAATGCTCATAATGCATGGCCAGCTCATCCTCAGCAATGACACCCACTCCCCCACCAGTCATCCCAGGTCATTAGTGAGAAATGCTCCCTTTTCTCTGCAGACACAGCCCCTGCCAAACTAACTCACTCTGAACAAGTGAGAGGAGAGCCCCTGCCATTCCTGTGACTGACTCACTTCTAGTAAGAATGCAGAGCAGAAATGCATCTCCTTTGGGCTCTGCATGGACCTATGATGTGTTGTCACAGCAGGGGACATCAGTTTCATGGACCCAGTCCTTGTACTCTGATAAAAAAGAAACTTCCCATTTCCTCCCTATATTAATCAGAAAGTATAAGATACCATCCTGTTTGGAAACTTTTACCACTCAGTGTCCTTTATTTTCCCTTGGATGGCTCTCCCCTCTCCTTTCTCCTAAACCTAATCTCACTTACAATGCTTCATGTCCCATTTCAGATTTTTTTTTTTTTATCCCAGTGCAAGTTTCCTGCTGAATGGGCTGTGGCTAATTTAGGTCTAAGTAGTGCAGAGAAGAAAATGTCAGAAGGTTGCCTTACCTTCAGCCTCTTGGAAGGAGGCACACTGAAGGCCTTTCAAGCCACCAATGCCACATGTCACTGCTGCAGTAGTGCCAGGAACATCCTAGGGGCAATCCTGTTGCTGCCTCCCTGATGCATCTCTTGCAGAGGTGTTGTTTATTTGGTCTGGTGACGAATGCGTATGATGCTTAAGATGTGTCCAGCCTCAAGAAACTTTGAAGAGCCAAACTTCCTGAATATATGTTACAGTAGTTTCATCTCAAGCTCGTATTATCAGACTTTAGTCAAAACAAGGTGAATGCTGAGCATTACTGTCTCGTATGGAAAATGTCACAGAGTCCAAGTCCATCTCCATCCACAACCAGGTGTTGCAGAAAGTTCTTTGTGAACAGACAACGCTGTCTCCTCAGGTGGTCCAGGACAGGGGTGCCAGGCTTTGCAAAAGCATTTTGAGTCTGTCTGTGTGAGCAGAAACTCTTTGTTGTAATGCATAGGCTGAAACTGTGCTGGGACAAAGCTCCTCTTTTCACTTCTTTTTGCTTTTACGTGGCAAATGTTCCTGTTCTCTCCACACATCAGCATGGACTCAATTTGCTGCTCTGGGGATATTTTGCTCTAGATTTAGGATGTGTTTGTTTGTTTCATGCAAAGTATAAAGGTTTATTTCCCTTACCTCCCCCCTCCCTCTCAAAATAGCTCTGGTGCCTCCCCTCTCCACCTTGACACCCTCTCTTCTCTGAAAGGAAGCAGACAGCCTTTTCAATAAATGAGCCCAGAATTTAATTTGAAACTCCATTGCCTGCTGAATGCACAGTATAATGTGCAGAGAAAGGGTGAATTTTGCCTCTGCACTGCAGTGGCCTTGATTGGAGTGAGCAGAAACTAAGGCAGGAAGTAAACCAGTAAGAGCGTTTTGAGAGGAAAAACATTAAAGCAGGTATTAGGTGCAGTGAAATGAAAAACTCTAAAAATAATTCAGATTCTTAGATTTTCAGTTCCTGAAGTCATAGCATTTTTTCTAAAAAAAATTAAAAAATTAAAAAATTGTTTAATCCTTTGGAGCAAATGAGAACAGGAGATTGCCAAGTGAACAAAAGCCCAGTGGTAAGTCAGAAATAGGCAAGGGTCAAAAGAAAGATGTCTCCTCAGGACAGGGACACCTCTTCAGAAGAGGGAGGAGAGAAGGAGAGATCCAGATGGGTAGGAACCCTCAGCCAATTGCTGCACTCTTATGAAGTCCTTGGAAGCTGCCAGCGCTAAGCGGCTGCCTCTGAGGTTGGGAATTGTTTCTAGTTTCTTGTCAGGGATCTCATAAAATTGTCAGTTGCCCGCAGTGCTGCAAATAGTATCTCCAGCACCACCGTATTACGTGGCTCAGGTGAGGTGGGCAACCACATCCTAAGGTGCCTCTCCCCTATCACCTCCCTCCCCCCACAAGCAAAGTTAATTCCTCTGCTATGGGCTATTGGACTGAGCACACCTCATGTCTCATCTCAGCCAGAACCTCTCTCCAAGGAGAAGCTCCCTAAATATGCCCCCTTCTCCCCTCCATGTAATCCAGATTTCTTCCTCCCTTGGATGAGCTCATATGACGGTAGCTGGTGGGCTAGGGGGCTCAGGTTGAGTCCCATTGCTCTGCACGGGACTGGCAGTGGTTGAGGGAGGCACGCTCTCCACAGAATCTCCTGATTGAATCTCAGGGGTCCTCTGTGGGCTGGGCTCCTCAGAGTGCTCCATGTTGCCTTGGACTTCCTTCCCTCTTTGGATCAGCTGCTCTAAGGTTTTGGGCAAGGGGTAACTCAAGAAGCGCTTCAGTTTGGGCTGGAGGGTACCTACCACATACTGGATAATTTCCTCCTCATCTGCATCGACATAGAGGGTCTGGTACAAGTCTCTCTTGCGCCAAAGGAACTGGTCCAGGGGCTCCCCCTCTTTCTGGGGCAAATCCAGCTCTCTTTTGATAGCATCCCTAGTCAGAGTCCCTTCGCTATATTGCAGGAACTCCTTCTTGAACTCGACCCAGTTCTTCACAGAGTCCTGCTTATATTCCCACCACTTTTTAGCTGGGCCGTTCATGTGGTTTTGGATCTGAGACAGCCAGTACTCTTCTGTTCCACCCACCTGCTTTAAGTATTCCTCCAAGTGGCTCAAAAACTCCCGGGGATCCTCAAAGACCTGGGTCTCCACTGGGGAGGCTGGAGCATCCTCTGAGACAGAGACCCACTGGTAGGAATCATGAGCCTGGGGGATGCTGGGCACCTCCCCAGGAGGAGGGGTCAGTGCATACATTTGGCTCATATCAAGGGCATAGTCATAAATCTCCCCCTCACTTGGCCTTATCTCTGGGCCTCCCACCCCAACGGACACAGTCTGCTTGCCATGGTCCCCAGGGCAATATTTGCCTCCCATGGACTCCAGACGGTCTGCCCACTTCTCCAGACGGAAAAAGACCTCCTTCCAAACATTCATCTCTCTCTTGACCCACCTCTCCAGATGAGCAATTGTTTCCTGGCATCTGGCCAGGCAGGCCTTGATGGATTTCTTCCATCTTTGATTATCAGTTGGGACGTGGTCCTCTAAGTTATTCTCTAACTTTCCTACTGATTTCTGCAAGCCTTTCAGCTCTCTCTCCACCTGCTTGGAGACCTCAGACAGGAGGTGCCGGTGGGTCCTCCTGACATGCTCCAACANCAGTTGGGACGTGGTCCTCTAAGTTATTCTCTAACTTTCCTACTGATTTCTGCAAGCCTTTCAGCTCTCTCTCCACCTGCTTGGAGACCTCAGACAGGAGGTGCCGGTGGGTCCGCCTGACATGCTCCAACATTTCTGCCCTGCATTTCCCTATCTGCAGGATCACATTGGGCTTGTTGGCAACTCCACGGTGCCCCTGGAAGGAGTGGATGCCCGCATTGGTGACATTATCCAGCTGCATGACTCCGACCGTGTGAGTGTCAAACACAGAAAGAACTGGGTTGCAAGCCCTGGCACTGGAGTTGGCTCTCAAAAACCCCACCACAACACTTTCCAAAAGACACACAGAGACTTCTAAACCCCCCCTCAAAGAACTTTTCGACACAAACACAACCAAATCAGATATCACCACAGAGCGAGCTGTTCGGTCCCCGTCGATCCCAGAGAGAGTTGTAGGCAAATTTCTCCCAGTACACAACTGGAAATGCCGGCGTCACGTGCTCAGAGTGTCCCAGAGAGAGACAGGATCCTCCAGGAACAAGGAGAGGAGTTGGCTAAGACGTCCAGCCCCGCACGCGTGCCCAATACCTGCTCGTCCGGAGCTGAGAATCTTGAATGGCAGAGAGTCTCCGCTGGATAAAAACACACAGAGATGCACACAGAAGCTGGAAGCTGCTGCAAAAAGCCTGATGATTTCTCCTCCGGTAAAATTGGCAAGTCCAAAGCGCTTTTACTAGAGATGCAAAGAGCTGCTTCTCTTCCCTGTCTGAACTGCCACTAGTCCAGGCTCTTCCATCTACTTATACCCCACACAGCTCAACATGTGGGTGGTGCCCTGCCTCCTCTCGCACTCTCAGCACGGCGTTCATTGGAGGAAAAGCGAGGCTGGTGTCTGTGGCAACCCAGATCTTGGCAGCCTCCCCTCGCTTCCCACCCCCTCGCGCACGCCCCCAGACTCGACGCGAGAAGCAACTGAAAGGTGCTGGAGACAGTTGGATGGATGGATGAGTAATCGCACCTTCCGCCTTTCAGATTGCAGGAAAAACACTTATTCATTCCACAACTATTTACTCAGCAAGGTCATCATTAGCATGCTTCCCCTGGCAGGGCTCGCAGAGGGAGATGTGAGGAGGAATTCAGCGTGTCACACCAAGACAGACGCCCACGGGCCCCCACACACCCTCACATGCATGTGCACACACACACANGGACAGCATCCTGGTTTTTACACCGAATTAAATCCGCCCATCAAAAGCCTGTTCCGTACTTAGCTTGAATCAGATGTTTAATCAGTTAGCCAACCCACAAGCGCAGATGAAGCTACATTTGTTCTTTGCTCTTGACAAAGCAGGAAAAGCCAACCATAAAAGGAGTTCCCGGGTCTTATATAAGCCAGAGATAAAGGATTCCCTAATCTGAGAGAGTTCCCTGCCGGAACACCCTCAGAGAGGTGCTGAGGATATCTGGGGCTTCTCATCCCCGCTCAGTGACAGCGGTCAGAGGCAGTGGGATGCTGATTCATGAATATCACCTATAAAGAAGTTTCAAGCCTGTTGCCAGAAGAGAGGTGCCTTGCCTCTGCTTGGGGTGGTGGGCAGCATGCCACGGAGGCTTAGGATGGGTCCCTGCTCCCATGGCTTGTGGTCACGTGTTTTCTGGTGGGACTGCAGCCAGCCTGGCAAGAGCAAAATGCAGAGGAGACGGGTGGTCTTTCAGTAAACTGCTGCTGAAAGGAGGTCTCAGTGACCCCACGCGTTTGGTGAAAGCGGAGTCCCCCTGGAGCAAACTGGTGGTTGTTAAGCTGAAGGGCATGAGGGATGGAGGTCAGGACTCCATTCCCCTCTCATATCCATGTGGTGCACAAAGGCACAGGTCTGTTCTCTACTAGGTGATGGCACGTGGTCAAGCACCACTGCTGTATGGCTCTCAAGAAAGAGGAGACTTACTTAGGGCAGCAGCAAGCTGACATAGAAGGGCTGCATGGTTTTGTTGAAGGTTGGAAGTGCCAGTGAGTGGGGAAGGGGACAAAAGCCTGAGGGTGCAAATCAGGATTTCTAACGCAGCAGACTCTCCCAATGCCACTTTATCCCCGACACGCATCACGACAGTGATATGACTGGCAGAGAGCTATGCCCTCTGCCTTGCTTACTTTTTTGCTTTCGCCCAGCTTTCCTGAGCATGAGATTTTTGAGCATCTGTGTTTGTGTTTAGAAAAGGTCAAACATCAATCATCTGAGGGTTTGGGACAAATCTGGAGCCTTTTATGCTGCGGTGTCTATACCCCAGAGAGTCTACCTTAAACCTCCCTTGCCAGTAAGAGATCCCATGAATTGGCAGAGACTGTGCTATCTACGTATGTCTGGATTAATACAAAGTTATTCTCTAGGAACATTTTCATCCAAGATGCTCAGGAATGGCCCTTAGGAAATTGCTAGTGGATGCTACTGGATTCAACTTTGCAAGGTGACCTGGTATCAACTTCACCTTGTCCCATCGAATGCCAGAGTCCGGGATGAACTGGCTGTAAAACCTACTCCATCAAATCTATGTCTTTCCAGTCTCTGCTACTTCTCTTTCCTTTTCCCTTAGTTTTCAGTGTGGAGAGATTCATCAGAGTCTGAATGGCTTCATTAAGCAGTTAGGTCTGGTCATAGGATCTCAGAATTATTAAGGCTGGAAGGGACCTCAGGAGTTTTCTAGCTCAATCTCCTACTCTGAGTTGTGTCAGCTGCTGGGTCAGATGAGGTGGTTCATTTTTTCAGGTATTGAAAACCTCAGGGATAGGTATAGCACAACCATTTTTGGGCAACCTGCTCCACTACATGACTGTCCTCAGAGGGAAATGTATTTCTCTATACAGAGACTGAGTGTCTTGTTTCCATTTATGCCAGATGTCTCTTGTCCTCTCACCAGTCACTTCTGTGAAGAGCTTGGCTTGATAACCTCCCCATAGGTAGGGGGGACTGCTGTTAGATCCCCCCTGAAACCATTGCTTCTCCAGGATGGAGAAGCCATGGTCCCACACCAGGCAAGTGTTCTAGCCCTGACCATCTCAATGGCCTGTGCTGACATCATTTCTATTTGATCAATGTCTTGTACTAAGGGGCCTAAACCTGATTGCAGCAGCTAGATATGGTCTAATACATCCTGAATAGAGTGAAATAATCACTTCCATTTATCTCCTGGCTGTACCCATGCTCCCACAGTCCAGGATACTTTTTTTGACTGCCAGGACACATTGCTGGATCGTACTCAGCCTGCTGTCCCCCAGAGCTCCCAGGTCCATTTTTGCCAGTCCGTTGCTGAGAGTGACTCTTTCTTCCCAGAAACACAGAATTAGTCCTTGTTGAATATCATAAGGTTTCTGTTGGCCCTTTCCTCCAGATTATGCAGTTCTGTATGTTCATCTCATTCAGCAACCTTTCCACTAGGCTCTTCTCCTAATCTGTATGCTCTTCTTCTGTGGAGGTGGTGGGGGAAACAGGAGAGGCAAGGAGGAATGGGAGTTTTCCTTCTGGACCTGCTGGGGAATGATTTGCTGATTAAGGCATAGTGATGAGCATTTTCATTGTATTTCTAATTAAAGTAGGGTGCGTGGGTAGAGGAGGAGGAGAGAGGAGATCCGGAAGCAAAGGGAGGAGGGAGATGTAGAGTGCCGGGAGCTGAAAGGGAGAGGCAATTTGAGGCAGACAGATAATTTCCGGGCACAGAGAGACAGACGGGCAAGGAAGAGCAGGACCCATGAACTGGGGCAGGCTGGGGATGAGCTTCCCATTGCCACAGCAGCTTTATCCCAGGGCTTCACAAAGAGACAGACAGACTTCTGTTGAAATTAGCTACCTGGCATCAGGGGAACTGGCCATGGGATGGAAGGAGGAGACTGCAGGTTATGTGGTCGTCTGGGTGGCCGGCCACAGGAGGTCCAAGACAAGAGAGGGGCAAGAAGAGCAGAAAGGGAGGTGGGAAGTGAGTATGAGAGAGGAAGAAAAAGTGTGATCAGTGAGCGGGGTTAGTTTACTACAAAACAGCTGAGCATAAGAAAGGAAGGGAGATAAAACAGCAAAAACCACATCCCATAGCTCAGCAGGGATGGTGTCAACAAGGGTTGTCTCCCAGGGCAGTTTTGCAGTTTTACAGTTTTAAACCACAGTAGATTAGGATCAGACCCAAAAAAATATGAGGAGAGAGAAAGAGAAAAGCCAAGAGACTAATTACAGGCAGACAAAAGGAGCGCATGGCAGCAAGCAGCAACAGAAAACCCCGCTGCAGGGAGGGGGACCAAATGAAGGGGACACTGAGTCACAGCCAGCACTGGCACCTTCCCCAGTGCTGTCACAACAGTGCTTTGTTGAGGACACGATGCACTTAGAACCCAGTGGCACTCACAAATTGCAGCCATTTAGGATGCTGGCTTTTGCTGCACCTCACCTTAGAGCAAACTTGATGGGTTTTCCTGGGGTTTTTTTGATTGACATCCCTTTGCTATCTCATCTGGATGAGTGTTTTGCTCCGATATGTCTTATGGCAAGACATGCCACTTCTTGGAGATGAGCCTGAGCTGTGAGCCAGATGAACCTGGTGGGTGAGCGAGAAAGGGCAGATCCCAGGGCTTGGGAAAGTTTATGGTACAGCCGAGCTGTGCGGTCTTTTAGTGTCTTATGCTCAGAAGAGCTCTGCTAGATGCTGTATTACCCTGTTGTGACGCCTGGGTCCCTCACCAATTATGCATCGTGATGTGCATCGTATTCCTTCTCTTAATCACTGTCCGGAGGACCCTGTTTTTCACCAAGAACTCTATGAAGTGCCTAAAGTTAGAAGTCTGAAGGCCGCTGTGCAATTAATCCCATCTTCTTGCAGGAACAAATTTTTCTGCTCACGAACAAGGGATTTTCTGTGTTATCCTATATTTACAGTGCTAGAATTTTCCTTTTCACTTCCAGAATTGCTTTCTCCTTCTACAAGAAAAAAGAAAAGAAAAAAGAAAGAAACTACAACCTCTCCCCTCCGCCTCCATGCCCTTTCAATCCCTATTGATTCTCCTATAGGTTATCAGACAAAGCTGGCCAGTTATTTGTTTGGTAACAAAAACCTCAAGAAGGGAATGAAATTAAGAGAAATCAAGTTGTTGGGCTTTTTAAATTATTAAAAAAAAAGAAAAGAAGGAGAAAAAGAATAACACATTTAATTTACACCATACGTCTCTATTCATCCATCTCCAGCACCGGAACACTTTATTGCATTGAAGCTGGCACTCACAACGCAGATTTTTGCATTCAAAACACGGTTCGCGTCAGTGGCTGCATTGTTCCTGGCCACCCATTGTCCTCCATGGCTGGGGCCCACACGTCATGTGCTGGGAGGGTGGGGAAGCAAGTGGGAAACTGAGCACAGTCCGCTGTCAATATTAAAAATAATCATAATAATTATTATTATTATTAGTGCTACTCCTTTTGGTGCAGAGGAGCCTGCAAGTTCTCTCCTTTTTTCTTTTCAGTTGAAAAACCCTACTTTGTGGTGAAGATAGAGCACTTTGTTTTCACACTAAAAATATCTTCTGTATTTTATGGGTTTTTTTCTCTCCTTATTTAATGGGATGTTTGTTATTTTCATTTCCTCACTGGGCAGAGGAAATGTTAATGAGTGCCTCCTTGTGCTGCGTTTGCCTCCTAAAGCCTGCCTGAGGCTAAATCAAGAAAGTCAAAGGAGGTGTCAGTATTTTTCATGGCAAGAACCTGAACTTTGGTGTTGGCTGTTATGACCCTTATGAGGTCAACAAGAAATAGAAAGACATCTCCAAAAGGACTTAGTTTTCCTCCTATGCACATCAATGACGAGCTGTTAGAGTTGATTTGTTGCTAACAAAACAAGCAAGCCCCATGTCAGAGGGCCTGATTCATACCTGCTTTATGAAATTTCATCTGTCTTTATGCTACATGGCTGAGAGCTGAATCTGGCCCACGTTTGGCCACACAGTTCACTCTTCCCCCACCTGGCCCCCTTTAGCATGCCCCTGTAAGTGTTCTAGTAAAAGTTTCTGAATTCAGTGCTTTTTTTACTCCTCAGCAGTAAACACTGAAAATCACAGGTCTGCTAAATAAGGAAAAGTGGTGGAGTGGCTGTGAAGTGCACAGCCCTGGTTCATCTCCTGGTGTGGCTCGGCTGACAGAGTCCCACCAGTCAAGGAGGGCTGTGCTCCTTACAAGCTGCCAGGGTGGTGCTACCACACTGATCTAAGGATTATCTGCAATCCACAGTGCAAGTCCCATCCTCCTCTGCAGCCCTGTCTTTGCTTTAACATTTCTGTCTGGGTTTCGTGTTAACACCCCCGTGACAGTGTGAGATGAGGTCC
Source organism: Steatornis caripensis (assembly GCA_013398225.1). Classification (NCBI taxonomy): domain Eukaryota; kingdom Metazoa; phylum Chordata; class Aves; order Caprimulgiformes; family Steatornithidae; genus Steatornis; species Steatornis caripensis. Next base: position 72,284 of record VZSC01002397.1, on the reverse strand, counting down.
AGTGGTGATGCTAGAGGAGCACTGGGAGATCACAGCCACACATGGAAAATGGGACATTGCCCTTTTTGGTGGCAGATTGCCGTGCTGTCAAACCATACCCTTGGTAGTGTGATTATGAGTCAGGGAAAGGTGAGCAGTCATGTGTCTTTGGCAATACCAGCCACTCTAATGGCAAGAAGTGGCTCAGACTGCCCCACAGCTTACTTGCTGCTGCTCCTCAGAGACATCATGCTGTTCCCATGGAGTGAGACTTCCTCAGCACCTACACAGATTTTTTTCTCCTGGACTAGGAGATGTGATGAGGGCATTAGGGGTGGTGGGAGCGTAGTTTTCCATTAGTGACGCTGGAGTGGGTCATGGGAATATTTCCAAGCTGCGGACTCCCTGCTACAGGCTGTGGGGAGGAGGAAGCCATGGGAGACTCCTGTGTCCATAACAGAAAACAGTACCTTGTTGTGGTTGTTAGCAGCCAGTTCCTGTCCCATGGAGAATCTACCACAGCCCCTCTTCCCCATCACATTACTTTGTCCTACCCTTCCTGTGTATGGCAAAAACTCTGTTCTCTTGAGGGGAAATGTTAAGGAGAAGAAAGATACGGAGTGGTAAGACAAAGCAGATACAGATTTGGAGGGGATGCAGAAGACTCTTTGCAGATGGTATCGAAGATATCTTCCACCATGTGCAACAGCAACAAAAGCCATGTTTGTTTGGACGTCATCATGCTAACCTCATTCTCAATTTCCCTATTAACTTCCCTCTGGCTGGTGCCCCTAACCTCGGATAGAGATCTCCAGATTCATAATGGGGACACGCTAAGCAGGATTTTTTTTCCGTTTTCAGGTCCAGGTCCCTTCATATGGAGATGCATATTGTTCGGTTTTCTGTTCATCCAAAACCACCCTCCTCTTCCTGAACCATGGATCAGTTATTGCCTTGCTGAATAGATGGGCAGTTTTTCTCTCTCCCGGTGCACATAAACTTCCACAAATGCTTTATTTGCCCTCATTCAAACTGAAATCCCAAAGCATTTTCAAACCTACGTACCCCAGCCTGGCTAGGATTTCGCCACACAGGAATCTTTGGACAACACCCCAGGCAGATTTGAAACCATACTCTGTCTAATTTGGCAGCATTTCAACCCAGGTCTCCTCAGTGCTGGGACATTCCTAAAGCTAAAGGAAACACTAAATGCATTATTATAATTCATTTTGTGGACATCATTTGTTTACTTGCTTGTTTCTTGCAATGCTTAGACAGTGATTTCCTTACCCATGGACCACGAACATCGTCCTTTGATCGTGGGGTATAGAGTGGTTTGCCTCTCTCTTAATAAGAATGTGTGTCTAGCTCCGTTAAGGTATCACAAAGGACACCAAAGGGACCCAGGGCCTTTCCACCGTCACAGCAGGACATGAGGCTGCTATTGGCAGCCAAATCTGTGTCTCCAGAGCTCTGTATCCTGATGTCTGTCACAGCCATTGTCACCACAAAGCCATAAGTTAGGCCACCGCTCAACTGTTTTTAGCAATTGTATCACTCGGTGGTTACTCGATTTACCTTTTCTCAACTTTTTCCTTTTGCTCCTCCTTCTTTGAAGCTATTTCTTATTTCCTTCTCCCTCAAGCATTGCTGTTAACAAAGGATTTCACCTAAGCATCCTTGCTTTCCATTGCTAATCTCTCCTAGCCACGGGAGTCACAGCTTGAGTCAGTTGAATCCCCTTGGCTCAAGATAACAACATAGCAACTGCCTCACGTGGTAATGGGGAGACTGTGTCACTAATAACAGAAAGGGTAATGTTAGGTCACTTCTGAAAGGAAGAGAGCCTCTTTCAGCACGTCCTCTTCCCAGTCTAATTCAACTAGTTTTTCCATTTCCATTATTTAAGTCCCTGTAAATGGGGGATGGATAATTAGGGACAGCAGGGAGCCTCAGGGGAAATGGAGGAACGTGAGAAGCAAGCAGCAGACTGTACTAATTTCTTCTTTCCAAATGTATGAGGCCCCAAACATCACTAAAATACATATTAGATTAGGGTTAGCAGTAGCTGGAGAGTGAGTTGCTGTGTACAGTTCTCCAGGAGCTTTCCCTTCCCCCAAAATAATTTTGGCACAGTGCCACAGCTCACCAGTACATCACTACCTCCATGCTGAACACAACAGCTTGGTGGTCTCAGGCTGGAGATTAGCAGGTCCGTGGGAGCAAAGCACTGCAGAGGTTTGACATCTCTGCAAGGAGAACAATGTGTATTTGGGAGCATGTAAAAAAGTGCGGATGTTAGGTAGAAGTGTACATGTAGGTCCTATTTAGAGGTACAGTCTGCTCTGAGACAGCATAAGGAGGACAAGGACAGGGAAGGAGGCACCTTTTAAGGACAGAGGATTAAGAAGCACACATCTGGGACGGAAGTGGTCCTGACATGAGTATTTCCCTTGCTACAGTCTCCCCACAAGATCATGGGAATTTACTCAATCTCCTTTCTCCTCGTAGATGTTGTCTCTCAGGAGGGCTGGTGCCATGTGGATAAAAGACTGATGAGAAGGGAAGATTTTTCCCCACAGATCTGTTCAACCTCAGCAAAGCCAAATGAGGTGAGGGTGGCAGGGGGAGGTAAGAGAAAACAGATAAATCAGAGAGTACAATTGTAGCCAGGGTTATTTATGCCTGATTTTAGTGAAAGGTCCTTAAGGACTGAAGAATGATTTTTGAACGTCCCTCTGACATTACCTGGGGAGAGATGGTCGTGCTGTAGGACTGCATAGGCAGCACTGCCCTGTTACTGGGCTCCTGATGGTAAATGGGGGGAATGCTAGGGAGGGGGTGGCAACTCGCTCCCTGCACAATAGAGTTTAGCTCTCCATGGGTCCTCGCAGGAATGTTGCAACAGAGAGAGGGAAGGATCTGGGGGGAGAGGCAATGGCATCCAGCCAACCGAGCCAACGCTTCCCTGCCGATCGCCGCCTCTTCTACCCGGTGGCCTCATCACTGACCTTCTGAAAGAAACCCCAGCCCACGCTGCGGGGGGACGGTGCAGCGTCCTGGATTTCCCACCTCACACCCCTGTTTTCTGTTTTTCAGTAGTCGGGGTTGGCTGCGGGGAGGGAGGGGAGGGGAAGGCAGCAGCTGCATGTTAATGGATTCCCTAATGAGAAGCCCGGCGGAGGTTAGTATCCATCCCCACAGCTACCTGAAGCTCCCTGAGCCATCCTTGAACGCAGCACTGAGGTGGGTGCCTGTGTGGGGGAGAAGGGGTGAGTAGGAGTAGGGAAAGGGGCAGGCAAAAGGGATGAGCAGCGCGTGTGTCAGAGATGAGGTCTGCCGCCACGCTCCTGCCTTTCCCTCTTCTGCCTGCAAACAGGGAAGGGAGACAGCCTGCTGAGTGAGCTTTGCAGGGAGTGAAAATGGGCGAGGGGAGCACCAGCAAGGCGTTGCTAAAATAGAGATGTAGTGGGCATGGTTCCCCAAACCATGGTGCTTGCCCCTGAGAGGGGTAACAGCCATCTTTCCTCTTTCCCAAGTTCTGCATTGGAGAGGGTGCCTGCAATCTTGCTTTAGTCAGAGCCTGGAAGGCTCTCTGAAGTGATGCTAATGCTTAGGGAGTTTGTGAAGGAGAGGCAAACCCTGAGATATAGATTTTTATGGACCCCACAACACACATATACAGACCTCTCCTTCCCATCCACCTCTTGCTCCCAAAACCCCTCCAACTTCTTCCCCCAGTTTTGCGTGTGATGGATATGCACCATTTGTCTCCTATGTCAAGTCTGGAGAGGGCAATGCGATCTCACCAGGGTACCCCCATATTTCTCCTAGAAGTCGTGCAGGAAGCTGACTGAACACCAGCCTCCACCTAAAGCTTTAGTTCAGGACACAGAGGGTCTTAAAAGGATGTTTATCACTTACATTATTAACAAGGAAGTTGTCATTGTCCAACATAGTCATGGGGTAGGGTGCCCTTCCCAGGAGTTGCGGAAACACGTGTTCACAAACCTTTCTTTTAACTAGGACATGAATTGTGGGTTTTTCACATCTGAATAGTTCCAGCCTCCACACAGCTAGCTAGCCCAGCATCTTCACAAGAGCTTTACCTTTTTGGATAACTAATCAAGCATCCCTCAGGACAGACCAAGGCATAGCTCAGAATATATACCCCATGCATCCCATATCTCGCAGGAAAGCTAACACCATCTCCCTGCTTCAGTCACACACAAAGCATAAGGATCCCACAAGGAGTGACTGAGCCTTCTCCTGACCCAGAAATGCCTACTTAGATGTTCACTGAGGACACAAGGTTCCAGACCAAGAAGGGATCTGAATTCATCTGGTCCAGGCTGCCCACTCCTGTTCACCCACACTGAGAGTGCCTTATTTTTTTGCTCAGCCCCATAAAGAAAGGGTTTCCCCATCAGGCCCTGTTAGGTCTGGAAGAGTTTGCATTGTGGCCTGGTAGAATGCAGAGGAGACCACAGAGGCTCAAAAGTCAATTACCCAAGAGCTGTCAAGTAGGGTCCTGCCTGATCTCCAAAAAGACACCTTCCTCCTCTTAATTTGGGGACTGAACAACCAGCACAGAAATTTTTCCTTCCTCTTTCCTCATCTCCTCTCTCCAAATATTTGTGCAGATTGCCTGTGGCATTTAGAACAGCTAAAATTATCTCAGTTAAGTATCTCCACTGTTTTCCTTTGTTCTCTTTTTCTTTCTGGCTCTTTCATTCCAGGCAGCTGGAACATATTCTTTAGACACTCTTTAAAAACAAAAGAAAATAAAACCTACCTCAAAGACCCAACAGCTAAGATTCATGTAGCTTCAGTTAGGCTTTATTTAGAAACATGGATGAAATAAATGATATGAAAAGATCCATTACCCCAGTCTCCATCCATAGGAAACAGGAGAGTTGTTTTACTCATCTAGTCCACCGAAATAATCTCTTTGTGGATTACAGGCCTACTGAGGCTGTGGCAGAAAGGGCTAAAGGGTTGTGCACTGGTTTTTGGAGCATGCCTGGTACCATGAGGTAGGAACATGGTAGTATTGCTGTGCTCTGGGATGTTCCCCTTGCCTGTCCACGTGTTCATCATAACAATATCTGGCCCTTTTTATTGACCTCTCAGCTTTGCAAATTCCCTGACAATCTGTTCTGTGAGAGAAAAATTCCTTCCCAACATCAAATTTGGCAGCTGCCTCATCCCTGTGCCTGACAGCATGAATCATCAGAGTTAAGTAACAAACTCATTTATACATCAAGATACCATCACTGTCCAAGTAATCATTCTTATGCTTTTCAATGTGAAGCTGATTACTGTGGATTCTGCCTATCCTAATTTTATTCCCTGTCCTCTGTTCCCTAATTTTCCTCCCAATAACTTCTCAATATTTTGCAAAACAGAGAAAAACTTCAGAAGTGGGCTAGAATGTTAGGCAAAGTCAGAAAATCCTTCCCAACCCCCAAGAAGGGTTGTTTACTACTAACTTTATGAGTTTCTGGGAAATCTCTCAGGGAATCTCACCAAATCTTATTTGGCAAGAAAAAATGGATTGCTAATGAGGTAGTATGCCACCTGGTTTGTGTATTATTGTCTTACAAATATACCTACATACCCCCACACACTTTAATGCATCTGTCACTTTTACAAGAGTTTCCTTGGTGCTGTTTTTCTGCCTTCTTAGTGCCCATTTTATTGCTTTGGTCTATTGACAGTTATTAAAAAAGTGATTCCCAAATGCATTTGGTTTATCCTTCTGAAAATAAAGTGTTGATGTTTTGAAATGGCAGTGGGTCATCCATCTTGAAAGAAAGATCTGGGGAAAGCATAGTTCATTGTGAGCTTGTGGAGGCAGAGTAGGATCTGTAACTGTTATTAAGCCTGGGGAAAGTAACAGGACTTGTAAGATGAACGTAACTGCAGGATTGCAATATTCAGTAATCGACACAAAACAAATTTAGGTCAAGACTTGTGTCTCTCAGTGCATAGCTCCAAGACAGAACTCTCAGACCAGGGGTATTCCTGCTATCTGATCAGCCTGGGTCTGTGTAAGACACAACCAAGGAAATGGCCATTGCCCTCCCTTTTCTGCACAGTAGCTGAGGTACCCCCATAAAGTTTAGAAAGTTCTGCCTCAAATATCTTCCTTTGCCTGGTTGGAAACAAGACTTTGATGAGCACAGACCTCTGCTTTTCCAAATTACCCTACCACTCCTAGTGAAATACATCCAAGATCTCTCAGGTCTCTCTCTTTGTGTAACAGAGTCACTAGAGCAAACACTAAAACTTAGTTTTCCCAGCAAGGAGTGATTCAGGCTTGGGGAGATCTTAAATACCAGGTCTGAGATTTGTTCTTGGTGTCTCCCTGCCAGTGAGGATGCGGGTACTTCAGTACAAGTTTTCACCTGGATCCAGGTAATTCCTCACAGGCAACAGTGGGACCACAGCCTGCACCCCTCCATCCAAGGTACATGCTTAAAGCATGGAGATACTGCTCATAAAGACAGCATTGTTGTTATTCATAGCCTGGATTGCTAAGAGCCAAACCTTAAACAAATATTTTTAAAGAAGCCCTAGTAACCCCCCCTCCCACTCCTGCATCCAAGGATGGGCTAACAATCTCAGCATCTTTTAGACATCAGACTTACAGAGGGAGGCATAGTTTGGCAGCCGGGCTTCATTAACTCTGTCTTTCCAAGATGCGTTTATCTCTCCAGAATAACAATTGAGTTATCTCAGGCCCCATATTCCATCCTCTTTAGTATGTCCCCTCACAGCTATTGCGGTAGGTAGCAAGCACCCACAGTCCCTTTTGTGCCATTGTCTCGTTCTTTCCCTAACACATTAAACTGCCACCAAAGATGAGGTTTACAAACATAGTTTGTTGCCTACTGGAGCCTTACATTTCAGAGCTATTGTCGTCGCTCTTGCATATTTTGTAGAATTTTTTTCGAGCAGACCATTTTTGCTAATGGGCTCACTTGGGGGGGTCTGTTGAACTGCAGGGAAAATGGAGGCAGGCAACCTTCCTGCTGGGAGACCTTTGCAAACCTCAAGGAACCTTTTTCAGAAACACAAGTTCCATGTTCTTAATGAGATCATTTTCAGAAAAGTCTGGAAAAAGAGAAAGAAGAGAAAATAGTGACAGCAAAATAGAGATAATCACTAAAAATGCTTTTCAAGTAAACCAGAAACCCACTCAGCGTAATGAGACAGAAAAATTTCAAGAAACCTAAAGGAGGAACACGTGCTTTATTCGACACATCAGAGCCAAACCAGTGTGTGAAAAGCAATAGCATCTCAAACCTTCAGTTGTCTGTCACTCCCCAGGTGAAGATACCTGGACTGAGTGGAGAAATAGGACAAAATACTTTCCACAGCATAGTTTGGTAAGACGAAGTCTGCAATGAAAACTAAGATTTGTGACAAATCACATGTGCTGAGTTGGGTAGAAAAGGTCACCTCTCTATGCCCCTGTCTGGTTGATGCACTGACTCCCATTAAAAAAAAGAGTGCACTCGGCAAGGCGTGATGAACCTATGCTGGCCCACAAAGGCCAGTTTCATGCCTCTCAACATGGCCAGGCATGTAAGCTGTTGGGATAAGCATTCAGTTGTAGCTTTCCGCATGGATGTAATGAGATAACTTTTAAAACCTGCATCTGGCTGGTGCCAGATGAATATTTTAAAAAGCATAGGCAGATCAGCTTTGAGTGATAGGAAAACTGGAAGAATGGGAGGGGGAAAAGTGGGGCAGAGGCATCTCCTGTCATCTGTTTGACATGGCCAAAGCCTTGAACACCTGTGTGGGAGTGGTAAATCAAGCAGTTGGTTGATGGCGTGAAATGACACATCCAGCACATCTCTTCCCATTGTGCCAATGTGGTTTAACAGGCTAATACCTTCCTGATGTCTCAAGAAGCCATGGCCGTGAGTGTAAGGAGGTGCCAGAAAAGATGTACAGAAGAAACGCTGGCTCAAAACCCAGTCAGCAATATTTTCCATGAGTTAATGCCTATAGAAGAGTATAATAACAGAAAAAAGGGTGTAGTGTTACAACACCAGATACTCTCCTAATCGCCAGAGATTTGTGGCTCAGGCACTGCATGAACCAAAGCAGGTAGTTTCATATTTGCGCTCTTTTCATAGAGTTTTTTCTTCTATAAATCTGTTCAGTCATCTTTTGAATGTCTGTACCCATTGGGGATCTATAATACCCTACGGCAGCGAGTTGCACAGATAACAAAATATTGCGTGAAGAAACTCCTTTTACTTTATCCTGAGCTTGGCTCGTGCTCATTTCCACTGATAATCCTTAGTTCCTGCATCAGAAAGATCAATAAGCAATCAATCCCTAATGACTCCTCTCTAGATCTTATAATATCCTTCCTTTTACCCTTTCTTTTTCCAGACTGAATAAACACTGTTTACACAGCAATTCTCTGTGCAGAAGTGACGTTCTTACCCCTTTCCACTGGTTAGGGTTTCTGTCACAACCTTCCTGGGACAGGCACATCAAACCAGAACAGACAGTATTCAAGATGTGAATGAAACAGGAGTTTTTGCAGTGGGAATGAGGACAGGTGAGAGACGACAACAGGGAACCTGGAGTATGAGGAGCCCACACTCTACAGACCCACTGGTGCAAAGGGCACACAAGTGACTTGAGGAAACCACCAGAAGGAAATCAAAGATGAAGGCTACTTATTAGAAAGTTTCTGGCATAGAGGGGCAAAGTGGGGACAGCCTCTTTGAGAGAAGTAAGTGTCACGGGGACAGAGTATTTTTTCCAGCAGGAGATCATAGTGGATATCTGTCTCCCTTTCATGACAGTGGATAGGCTATCAGAAGAGTTTTCCCAAATCTCTGCATTTGCATAGTGCAGTACTGAGCTGGACATGTATATAGTAGGGAAATGTGTCCTCATCTCTAGCCAAAAAATCAACGTGTAAAAGCTGCAATTGTGACCTGCCCACAAGGTAGACAGAGAAGTCATCCCAACTTCACTCCTGCTTCCACTTCATTGACTCACCATAACAGAGTTGCCCATGGAACTCCAGCCCTTAGGTCTGCGTTGAACTGGAAGAACAGGTTTAATTTCTTTCTCTTCAATGAATTAAAGTCTGGGCTTCCAACTTCTTCCATATGACATCTTAAACTGGCAACACAGGTCTTCCTTCTGATGACTTTGCTCATACACTTTCAGTTGTAATGTTTCACCATCTGAATAAGCCACCTTCCCAGCAAGTCAGCTTCTCAAATCTCTAATTTAACTGCAATGTAGCACTTCCTTCAAGGCTTGTTCTCTATCAGATCCTTCACTTCATCATTTCCACCAGCACAGCTCGCATTTGCAAAGTGGTAGCATAGATCGTTTTTCAGTAGGAATTTTGTACCCAGCTGAAGCTTCAGTATTTCCAGCAAGGCAGAGTGGGTTGTCAAATACCACAGTTCCCATGTTAGGATCATTTCTGCCTGTCTGAGGAAAGCTGGTGAGAAACAGAACTGCTGTGGTTTCTGCAGTCAATTTCGTTGACAAGGAGAAAGCTGGTGAAGCAAAAATGGGACAGCTGGAAGGGCAGAGCTAAGTCACAGGTGAGCCAGGCTTCCACACAAGCTGATCTGGCAGATCTCCCTTTCCTAGGGAGAAACCTGCAGATGGCTGCTTGTCACCCATTTGCTTAGAGCCAACAGGGCATGGATGATGTGGGCTCTATGGAGTGACAGCTTAGTCCAGCCTCTGAGAAAACCTTCAGCGAAAATGTGGCTGTAAGAATTATTCCTATCATCTTGAGTATTTATCCAGCACAGCTGTTCTCATTAGGAGGTGTTTAATAGTTGACCTTATTGGTCTCTGATAGTTGATGTTCGGGCCAGGTTTTAAACATAGGCTTAAGCATTGCTGATAGATCCTGAGACAGAAGCTGAATGACCAGGTGGAGATGTTCCTTCCAACTTCTTGAATATGCCTCAAAGGGAATGGACTACAGCCACACTCATATGATCTATGGACCATCTCTCTGTGACTTTTTCAAAGACAGAGAACTGGACTAGATGATGGACCATTGATCTGACCTAGGAGGGCAGATCTTTTCATAGGTGCCTGGTGTTTTTTAAGAGGCCCAAGAACATTCAAGCTGTTGTCACAGGGCTGAAAGGTATGACATGGGTAATGAGGAAATTCCACAATCCTCTGGAGTAGGAGCTGTGGGAAGGCTGGAATAGCCTAAGGTATCTCAAATAGTAATTAACATGTATATTTAGGCAACCTAAATAGAATTATTGTGGTGGAATTGTATTTGAACCGAAAGGCATGATTCAATTGCCTTCAGGATAATAGGTAGGTCAAACCACCCAAATCCCAAAGACTTTAGGGATTTTCCTACTCTAGATGTTGTTGGTTCCTGGCTGCTTTATTTTGTATGGCCACTGCTTCTGCATAGCAGACTAAGAAAGGATGGTGAGACACTAATGAACTAAAGGGAAATAACTACAAACTCAAGAAGAAAATCACAGAATAGTCTCTCTGTTGTATTCTCCCAGCTCCTAGCAATCTGTGGATTAAAGATTTCCCAAACTGGAGAAGAAGAAAGGGTTTAGGGCAACCTGTATATAACACTCCCTGATGAAACTCACTTTCTGCATTACTCTCATTGTTTCTGAAACTCTTTGTAATTCAGCCATGCCCAACATCCCATGGAACACTGGGAGAGGAGAAGGCTCAGGGTGATATCATATGTGTATAAGTATCTGTAGGGAGGCTGTAACAAAGATGGAGTTAGGCTATTTTCAGTGGTCCCCAGTGACAGGACAAGAGTCAAGTGTTCACCAAGCCAGTTTGAATGGTAAAAGTCTGAAAGATAATTGTATTCAAACAGGTTTTGAGAAAATTAGTGCCACAGCAGGGCTGAAGTAGCTCAGCTGGGAGAGCGTTAGACTGAAGATCTAAAGGTCCCTGGTTCAAGCCCGGGCTTCAGCAGTGTTTTCCTGCAGTTTTCTGTACCCCATGCTGGGTTCCCCCGTAAAAGAGAGACATGAACATACAGGAGAGAGTACAGTGAGGGGCCATGGAGATGGTGAAGGGACTGGAGCATCTCTCCTGTAAGGAAAGGCTGAGAGAGCTGTTCAGCCTGGCGAAGAAAAGTATCAGGGGGTATCCTATCAATGTTTATGAATACCTGAAGGGAAAATGCAAAAAGGACAGATCTAGGCTCTTTTCAGTGGTCCCCAGTGACAGGACATGAGTCAATAGGCACAAAATGCAACACAGGAGGTTCCCTTTAAACATCATGAAACACTTCTTACAGTGCGAGTGGCTGAGCACTGGCACAGGTTGTCCAGAGAGATTGTGGAGTCTTCATCCTTGTGGATATTGAAAAGTTGCTTGGGCAGTGGGCTGTATATGGCCCTCCTTGAGCATCAAATTGGACCAGAGGTCCCTTCCAACCTTAACCATTCTAAGTCTATTAAACAAGACATAGTTTTAGAATTCAAGGACTTCAGCACGAATAGTGATATAATGGGGGTTTTGTCACCTCAGTCTTGACCTACCTGTTCCTACTGCTATGTCATGGACTGCCCCATAAAGAGATAGTCATGTTGACCCACTGGTTTATGGGCCCATGCAGGAAATAAATACTATGATTTAGGAAAAAGACAAATACACTATCAAAAAGAGTAATTTTAGTCTGAATCACAATTGACCTTAAAGCAAATCCTCTCTCTAAAATTTGTATTTCTCCAGGCTGAAGAGTTCTTGTATATCTACTTGTCACTCATAGGGAAACAGCTTCAGATCTCTGATGAACATTTCTATCCTTTTCTGAACCTTTTCTACTCCTACACTGGCTTGTTAAAAGCAATAGTATTCAATGGGCATGTACCCCAAAGAGTTTTACAACGGAGTAACTGTGTTTTCTTTTTTTTTTTTTGCCATCCCTTTCTGACTAATTCCTGAGTTTTGGAGACCTTCAGACAAACAGCAGAGACAAGACCTGAATTACTAGTTGTTCAAAAAAAGAAATGAGAAGCAGTGAATCTTTGACTATTGATTTCTCAAAGATCAACCCCAACACTCATCCAGTCTCTTCTCTTCCCTTTCATTCTTGTGGTGCTATTTAAGCTCTGGACATAACTTTATCAGATCCTGCAGCACTTCTGGAAAACACTTAGTTGATTGGGATATGAATAACAACTTGTGCATAAGTCAATGACTTCACGACCTGCTTAAGCTTTAAAGAGATGACCATGTGTCCCGCTGGGCAAATGCCTCTATCAACAGCCACAGACCACTAGCAGGTAGGACCAGAATATATATTGTCTTCCTGCTTACCTCAACAAATATAAAAGCCTCTCACCCAGTACAGCCCTGGGTGCACTCAGGCCTGGTGCACTCAGGCAGGATCCTTTGGCTCAAGGATACACCAGGTAGAAAATGACCATTTAGCCCTACTGTCTATGTCTGCATCTAAACTAGGCATGGGCTTCCTGGTCCCCAGACTGGATGAGAGTAGGTCAGAGCTCCCTGCATGATCCATGTGCAGGATTAAATTACATCAAATTTGTTATATGTCTCGGGCCCTGTTCTATTACGAAAACAGAACTCAAGTAGTTGTGTATGTACTTACTAGGCATTGCCCTCAGGTTTAAGAAGAGCTTACACACTGTGGCTATGCTGAACTGCTCTGACCTCAACTAGACGCCAATGAAATGCAGCCTTGGGCCCTAAGGGCAGAGGCAAATCAGATGCCAGATGCGTAGATCATGAGTCAGAGAGCAGCAGGATGGCACAGGCTTAGCGTTCAAGCAGTCCTGCTAAACAATATTTTGACTTGATGCTAGACTCATAGTTTAGCAAGTTGTGCTGGTTTTGGCTGGGATAGAGTTAATTTTCATCATAGCAGCTAGTATGGGCCTATGTTTTGGATTTTTGCTGAAAACAACATTGATAATGCAGAGATGTTTTCATTATTATGTGATTTCTTCATTCATGATTTTGTTGTTGCTGAACAGGGCTTACACAGACCCACGGCCTTTTCTGCTTCTCACACCACCCCACCAGTGATAGGCTGCGGGTGCACAAGGAGTTGGCAGGGGACACATCCAGGACAGCTGACCCCAAATGACCAAAGGGATATTCCACACCATATGATATCATGCTCAGCACATAAAGCGGGGGGAAGAAGAAGGAAGTGGCAGGGGGGACACATTTGGAGTGGTGGTGTTTGTCTTCCCAAGTAACCGTATACATGTGATGGAGCCCTGCTTTCCTGGAGGTGTTGAACACCTGCCTGCTGATGGGAAGGAGTGAATTAATTCCTTGTTTTGCTTTGCTTACATGTGTGGTTTTTGCTTTACCTATTAAACTGTCTTTATCTCAACTCATGAGTTTTCTCACTTTTACTCTTCTGATTCTCTCCCCCATCCCATCAGAGACAGTGAGGAAGCAGCTGTGTGATGCCTAGTTGACAAGTGGGGTTAAACCATGTCACAGGTGTGCTGGATATCTAAATAAGACCAGTGCTTCAGCTTGAGCACTGCCCAGTGCCCCTCCACACTGTTTAAATGCACCAACAATTGCTGTCCTCCCAGGCAATGCCCAGAACCAGTTCAGGGGATGGCAGGGAGCAGGAATAATTTCCAGGAGGTGGTTTGGACATAATAAATCTGTTTCTGGGGCAGTGGGGAGAAGAGGTTTCCGCACCATGGCGCATGTGTCCTACCAGACGGTCTTAGTCCCATCGAGCAGAACAGACCAGCTGTATTTGCTTTTGGCAATATAACTCTCCTTGCAGAAGACCTGGTATTGTCCGCCATCTCTCTCCTTGGTGGGCCACCATCATGCTTATCTCAGGAGGTCTAGAAGGACTTGCCACAATGAAGACAAATATTTGGAACAGAGCTTTATTATGGGTTGCTCAACAGATAAACCACAGCCAGATGAGGAAACCCCTTGAACTTAAAACAGTCAACAGGTAAGAGAGATTTTTAGGGGTAGAAGAGATTTGGAGGGGTATATCACATACATTTGCCCTGTTCTTACTCCTCAATGGTTATCTGCTCATGGACAGTATTCAAGGATGCATAGTCTGAGCTGGCACCATTGTTCTCGTGGAGGTGCCAGTGACATCTGGGCTTGCTCACCTCTGATGCAACTGCAGTCCAGCACAAGAACATAGCTGAAATCAAATTGCTTCGAAGCCTGATCCACAGCTGCAGGAAGGCAGAGGAAGGGATTGCTAGCATCCCACTGATGCTAGCAATCAGGCCCTCATGTTTACACTACAGGACATAAAAAAATCCCCAGAGACCATAGTGCAGTGATGCTAGAAGTGATGAGAGTAGCTTATTTGCCTGCTCCTTCTCCCAACAACCTGGTCTCCTCCTGGCTGAAACAGTTTCGACTCTAGCCTCAGTGGCAAAAGTTGCCAAGTTTTCCCGTGTTTGGCTTAAAGAAGGGTTAAAAGCAAACCCATGCTTGGTGGTGCTTGCTCACTGGGAGGCGAGGGAAGGTGCAGGATGAATAACAGTGGTGGGTGGCAGGCAGCACGGGGGCGGGTGCCCTGCCAGCACCTTCATCCAGCCCACACACATGCAGCTCCCTTCTCTCCCTGCCGTTCATGTCCCTTCGGCACGGGGCCCCCACATTAATCAATCAGCGCATGTCAGACTCCGATTGTCACCTGTTCCTGAGCCCCTGCACAGTGCTGCTCCAGCCCGCAGCTCTCCCCCACAAATGCTCACAATTCTCCCAGTGCCCTTCAGTTCTGATTTTCTGCTTTTTCTAGTGATTTCTACTTCTTTTTATTAATGCCTTAAGTCCCAATCTGCTGCTGCTGTCCTTCTCCTCCATCCCCTTGACACCTCTCTGCACCTTTCCCACTAAGCGCTGGCATGGATTGGTCCGCAGACATTCACCCTGACTGCACAGCACCAGAGCTATATCTAACCGCTGCTGAGATGCAGGAACCTGCATTGAAAGATCAGCCAGCTAAGTAAATGGAAGAACCTCAGCAGGAGCTTAAAACCCTTTCCTCCAGAGGAGGGGGGGGAGGGAATAAAGGTGCAGGGTAAACAGGGAAAAAAACCCGCAAGGCATGTGGTTACTGTAGGAGAATGACTGGGTCTGTTAGTACGCCCAGGAAAGTTCCCACTGAAACTGATGAATGCAGCTCACACTAGGGGTTACCGTGTATGCAGTACTTGCTTAGTTGTGTTTTATGGGGTCTGACAGAAGACCCCAGACCTCTGATTTGCAGTCACTGTGAATCACCGCTGCAATGTCAATATAGCTGCCCCAATGAAAAGATCATGAGGTGAGCCCATGGTCCCAACCTTCTCTATTTTGCTGATAGTTTTTGTGATGGTTTGCATTCCCATGGAATGCTTCTGCTATTGCTTTCTTTTTATGTTCTTGTAGGACCTACTGTAATATATGGGCTAATTGGACTGCACATCTGCTTTGTCTCTTGCTCTGCCAATGGCTAGCTTGAGGAGAAGGCAATTATTTTATTCATGCCTCAGTTTCATCCATTGGAAAATTACGCAAAGTACTCCATAGTTGCTTTGGAAAGTGCTCTGAGATCTGACACAAGGGTTAGCTATGACGGAGATAGAGGCTGACAGCACACACAGACAATAAAAGACATTGCCAACCCTGAAGATTAATTTTCTAAATTACATGGCAGCTATAAGATGAGGAAAAGAAAGGATTATTATTTGCATGCCATGGGAGCAATAATCCTGTGATTACCACTCCAGGCATAAAGACATTAAGGCTTGGTTTGTGCTGCAGTGCAGAGCTCTTAGAGGTGTAGCAACACACTGTGCCATGAGCAGACAGTTTGTGTGAGGTCATAAAGACAGCACACAATTTTGTGCAACTGTGTAGAGTCAAGACTGGGATGAAGACCACCTGTGCTCACACTAAGAGATGCATACTGCAGTCCTTGGAGCACTGGGTACGCAGGAGCTGCCGTGCAGACCCTCTGACAGCAGATGAGTTCTGTGCATGCTCAGCCCTGCCCTTTCTCAGCCCTTCTGAGCCGGTGAGGTTGGCCGCTAAGTCTTGGCAGCTGAAATCTGAATAATGGTCTGAGGCACCAACTCTCCTCACTAACTTTAGAAGGAGCCCAGGGTAACCAAGGTCTTTCCTGCATTAAATACCTAAAACTGAGAACTTCTGCCTCAAGGAGCCTTAGGCAGCAGTCCGTGACCTTGCCATCCATGGGGGAGCCCAGCTGTTCCCAAGAGCTTGGTTGAACTGTCAGCTTTTCCAAAAACTGAGCTTAGAGCTGCAAATCCCTCCCTGCGTGCCTTTTGGAGTGGAAGCTGCTGGGATTTTGAAAGGCACAGGGTCCTAGTTCACCTGGTGAACATGATGCTGTGCGTGACTTACACGGTGTTGGTCTTTAGATAACAGATATGAGGATCAGGGCACTTCTACCATTCAGGTCATCCAACAAGCCCCCGGAAAACATAGAGTTAGGATTTCTTCTCTCTGTCTAAACAGTGTCCTAAAATGGGGTTTGATTGTGTGTCATGCCAAAAGAAAAAAACAACAAAAAAGGAAAATTACAAAAATTCCTCTTTCAGATGCAGCAGCTGTCCAGGACCTGCTCTGAACACTGAACGCTGTAACTGGAGAATAACAAAATACTTTTTGGATCCAGCTCGGTTCCTCAGAGGTACTAAAGTAAATAGACAGTCAAAATACTTTTGAAGGGTCTTGGCTTTAGTATCTATAGCTGTTTAATTAATTACAATTTAGATCGTTATTCGGGCTGTTAAGTATTTGAGCTGTTAACTTTTGGGGCAATGGGCTATCCTTTATTTTCGGTTTGAATAGCGAAGTCTAATTTTATTTGTGACTGCAGGGTGCTGGTGGAAGAAAAGGAAAGAATATGAAGCAGTGCTCATTACAAGTGGAAGGAGGCTGTTTAAACACGCAAACTGTGTTCAAAAAAGCCCAAAGAAAGAGGGCTGCGGAGCTCCTGCTGTCGTTTATGAGATACAGAGACTTTTTTCTTTTCCCTGCCCAGGGTGGGATTCAGTCTGGGGCAAGAGTGAACACTCTTCTGTCAGCCTTTGGGAGCACCCAGGAGGTGACAGATTGGGGAGAGTTTGGTAGTCTAGGCAGAAATGTGGGTGGATTTCAGTTTGGTTTGCCACAAGCATTTGCAGCACAGAAAACATCCTCGGCAAAACTCTGCAAATTCAAGAAAGTAGTTAATGTAAAAAAAGTATGAGAATCAGGTACAGGAGAGATTATAATTACTAAGTAGTATGTAAGGCTTTAAAATACACCTGGATACTCTTTTTAAGCTACTTGACTTGTGCCACATGGGTTGGAAGCTTCTCTTCTGCTTTGGTCTGCCGAAATTCGACTATGTCCTATAATCTCTCACTACAAGCAATTGGAAATGTGTGGAAGAAAGCCTGCCCTGCGGAGTTCTTTCATGGAAAGAAAAGGAGAACCGGGAACACTGAAAGTCCCAGGCAAGCAGAAAACAGATAGATAACATTTAAAAAAGACAGGAGACGCAAATGCAGAAACATCTCCCTAATGAGCAAATTCATTAGCCATGGTCAGAACATGCTGGACAGGTCTCTCATCTTCCAGGCAGATTGGTGGAGTCGATTCCAGGCTCCCATTTCTTTCATCCTGACACGGGGAAACTCCTCGAGTCACTTTGAGTCAGTGACTCTGCCTCTGATATTTTCATGCCAGCCTGGTTACGTGGGTGATTCTCTGCTCTAGTTTTCAAGCAGAAGTTCTCACAAATTGGCAGCGGAGGCTTTGGCACGTCCACAGGAGGAGCGAGAGAGAGGGAGAGAGAGAGAGAGAGAGAAGTATATGGCGGAGGAGAAATGAAATGGGGTTTTGAAAAGCATAAAATTAGCATAGAAAACGGCGGCAGCTTTTCTTTACTCGGACTGAGTGAGAGGCAGTACAGTTGCCTGCTGATTTTAAAGCCACCCCATTAAAGATCCTGATGGGTGGCCACAGATGTTCTGGATTGCCTGTTGCTTGAGGGAAGCTAGTTTTGCAGCTACAGCAGCAACCTGAAAGCTTGCAAAAGTAGAGTTCAGAGTTTGCCTTAGCTATAGATTTGCCACAGAAGCTCCCTAGTGTTGAAGCCAATTAAAAAAAAAAAAAGCATATGTAAATAGAAACAGGACTAGAAGTCTTGCAAAGCCACTGAGGATGTAGGGTTCTTTCAGCCCAAGTATTTTGAGGCCTCAAGATCCCAGATCACCACTTCTAGCTTTAAACATTTAACTGAAGTTTCTAAGTTAAGAGTTCTTTTTTGCCCCCCCACCCCAGCCTCTCGGTATAGTCAGAGGTGGTAAAAATCAGCTCCTTTGTAATTTCAGTGCTTCCCTGGGGAATGACCTGTTAGCTCAGGGTTTGGAGAGGCAGATAGCTTTCTCCACTAAATAGATTAGCACCTCGCAGCTGCCTGATACTTCAGAAGCAAATGTGAGGTACCAGCACACAACCTTAGCCCTACCATGTGCTCAGGTAACACAAATCACCTTGGATTTGTTACAGACTGCAATTCATAGGCACACAGGTCTTACAGCTCACCTCATGTGTCTGAGCACTTAGCTTGTAAACTTTGCATAACTGTACCTACACAGCCCTCAGGGAAAGTTCTTGGCAGCTAGGAAATATAAATCCTGAGTCTCTGATAGGTCTCTGAAACTGAAATCACTTTAGGAAATGAGCTTCCAAAACCAAGCTTTGAGCTCTCCTGAACCTCGCCAGCAGTAGCCATCGAGTCTGCAACAGCAGAGAGCATTTGCTTCTAGCTTAGGACCAAGTCCTTGCCACATTCCTGGGCAGCATGTGGTCACCCACCAAGATGAGGAAGTTTTTCTTTCGTTGAGTCTTCTCAGTTGTGGCTGAGAAGTGGCAATACAGAAAATCTTTTTCCTGCCAGCCCTGTAAATGTTCCTGCGTTGGTGCACTGCAGGGGAAACACAGTGACACAGCACAGCAAGGCTGCCGGAGCCTGGAGCTACACACTAGGACCTTCCCAAAGATGGTTTTCCAGGGGAACAGGATCTGACATCAAGACACCATGTGTCTAGAAACTTGATTTACCAGCTTGTGCGTGCACTGACAAGGAATCCAAGCGATACATGTGGGAATCGGATACCAGCATGCCTGGCATGACCTGTGAGAACCTGAGCTATGAGTGGTGGTGTGGGAAGTGAGTCCTGACTTCTCCAGGTGGATCAAATGTCCTCTCAGAGGAGATTGGACAAAAACAACGCAAACAAATGAGATCACAGAAGCATAGAATCATAGAATGGTAGGGGTTGGAAGGGACCTCTAGAGATCATCTAGTCCAACCACCCTGCTAAAGCAGGTTAGCCTAGAGCAGGTTGCACAGGAATGCATCCAGGTGGGTTTTGAATATCTCCAGAGAAGGAGACTCCACAACCTCTCTGGGCAGCCTGTTCCAGTGCTCTGTCACCCTCACAGTAAAGAAGTTCCTCCTCATGTTCAGGTGGAACTGCCTGTGTTCCAGTTTGTGCCCATTGCCCCTTGTCCTGTCGCTGGGCACCACTGAGAAGAGTCTGAC
>VZSC01002397.1:18964-49756 GCA_013398225.1 Steatornis caripensis | reverse complement strand
GTCATACTCATCCTTGAGGTGGTTGACCGCCTGCTTCTCATTTTGGGAGGCAGGTGAGAAACCTTTTTTGCTGCCCTGATTGTCCTTGCTTATTCCCCAGTCGGTTGCAATGGCATGATTATTGCCATTTTGGACCCCAGCCCCCGAGTCATTCAGTTTAAAGCCCGCCTCACCAGGTTGGCCAGCCTGTGATGATAGATAGGAGCGTCAGGAGAAGGAGGCAAAACACTGCAAACATCTCAACACCTGCAAGTACACCTAGAGCCATCTGCAGCACTAATTCCTGCAGCAGTGGGGGACTTATCCCACTCCGGGGCTGGTGACTGCCTAGATAAATAGCTAAAAGGTGGCCTCATACACTGTAACCAAACCAAGCAGTGTTTGCAAATGTAGTGAGGAATATGCAATAGATTAATTCATCTAAATGAGTTGCACTTTATGGGCGATCTGTTCCCCTCTATACCACATTGATAAGGGTGCTGACACAGCTCACTGAGCCCCCCTTATCCCCCTCATCCTCCAGTCTTACATACTCTGAGATCAGGTTCAGTCCAGAAAGTCACTCTCAAAATGCAGCCGTGTTATTTCACAGGATCCCACATCCTCCTCTCACCTCCTTCAGAGAGAGCTTGCTTTCCCCTCCAGGTGAACTTTTCCCTCACTGCCGTTCAGGCTGGCTCCCTCTTGCAGGTGGGTGTACACAGCCTGGAGCTGGTGGGCCAGCCGAGCTGAGGGGGTGTGTGGCACAGACAGCGTGAAAGTTGATGCTTGAAAAATGTGTTACTAGCTATTCCTATTCCTTTCTGGAGAGTTTCTACTGTCATTCCTGGGCACCAAGACTTCCCTCCTGTGCCCAACGCCCACCCCACCACCATGGCAGCCACCTTTGCCACCATATCTTACTGTGTAGGGGACAGGAGAAGACTTGGGAAGGGGTGGAGGACAGTCCAATTTAGAGTTGAAGAAAAGGTGAAAAATTAGATTACTGATCTTTTTCTCTCCTTGCCATGTCTTTTCACAAAGCTGCTTTCTTTTAATTAAACTTTCCACAGGCTTGTGTGAGAGCAGACCAGCTGCACACACACAGCCTGTCCAGTGAGCATGCACATAACTGGAATTCGAGTGAATGTGGATCTCTGTGAATACTGGAAGGGAAGAAAGAGGGCCTTAAATCAATTCAGCTTGCTGGAGATTGGTTTGTGGTCAAGTCTATCTTGTTCCTATTTCCATGTGATGATCACTTCTCTTGCCAAAATGAGCAAGGGCACCAGAAGTATCCACAAGCAGTAAGAGACCCCACCAACCAACAATTATCAAAATTATCAAGAGAGATTTTTAAGTACATTAGACAAAATCCTCATAATCTAATGCATCAGGGCTATTAAACATGATACCACCAAGGCAACTGGCAGCTGAAGAAGTCTCAGTACTTCTAGTTTTGGGAGCTGGGATAACCAAAGAAAAGGTTGTCCACAGCTGCCTATTTCAGAGCTTTTCTCAAACCACCCTCTTGTGATCGACCGAGGGTTTGATGGACCCATGGCCTTACCCAGTACTGTCAGCCATCTCTTCTTGTAAGTCACCTGAAATAATCTCCAGGCCCAGGCTGCAAAGTCAAAGTTGTCTCTCTCAATGTTGTGTTATTGGTTGGACACCTGGAATGGCTGGAGAAGAAAACAACAAAAAGAGCTCATTATGTAATGAACAGTGCAACCAAGGTGGGAGCAAGTGTTTTTCCTCACTTTGCCCTCCCTAAAAATATTTACCTGGAGGCAAAGGGCAAGATCAGAGCTATATCCTTCCCTGTTCCACTTGTGCATGGAATCTGACTTCTTCCTGACAGCTGGTTTTAGCCAGAATTATACCTATTCCATAGGAATCGAGACCCCTTGATGTAACCCACACTTCCATCCCACGTAATGGTCATGGGGTGATGCTAGTGAGAGCCAGGCATTATGGTCTTTTCCAAGTAAGACCAAAATTTTATTGACAATAAGGCCCCATGTTGGTCGTGCCGTCTTATATCCTCTGTGCCTGCTATGTTCCCCAGATCCTTCATCTCTGCCAAGGAGGGTTGATGACACGACAGGCTTCGCATGACATTAATGAGTTTATGGAAGCTGGCACCTCTGGGTGTTTTAAAGGTAAGCAAGCAATGCCAAAAGAGAGTTTTGGGCTACAATCTGAAAAGCAAAGAGGAATGAAACACACACAAAAGTAGGATAAAACATAAATGTTTCCTGGGTTTTTGTGGCTTATACAAGATCTCAGCTTTTCTTAATAAATAAATAAATAACTCAGGGGGAAGAGGATTAAGAAGAGGTTTTTGATTCATCGTGCCCTCTTCACCCACTTGGTTATGCCTAATGAAGCCTGATACCCACAGTGTGATCAGCCACTGTAGCAACAGAGAGGGCTGTGCAGCAAGATGAAAATTAAGGACGGGAAAGTGATTCCCAGCCACTACATGTGGTACAATTCCTTTCCCAGGAGACCCACTACAATACTTTTCTGGGAACTTTTGCCCTTCCTGAAGGACAAGAAAGAGCTCACTGAGAGCTGCTATACACTAACTGGTAGAAACCTTTGAATTTACCGCTAGCACACATCTTTAACCAGTTTAGATCCATTCCTTGTAATGCTACCTTCTAGCTTGACCACATATTCTTCATCCTTCACATTTATCTCCTCCAGATACACAAAGGCAACACTGACGCTCTCCTAGCCTTTGCCATGATAGGCAAAATGTTCCAAGTTTTTCTCATCTTCACTTACGTGACAGACTCTCCCTTTCCAGATGAATCTTGAAGTCCTTCCTGGGCATTTAAAATGGTCTGTATCAATAATGACCCAGGCTTCTGTAGTCTCTTACATCATCTCCAGTCCATCATCCTCTTTCCTACACTTGTTCCTCATTATTTACCTCATCTTTCACTGTTCTTCTGAGATGAGCTGTCCTCTTCTTCCCTATCACTCCCCCCTCCCCATTTCCGATCAAGTTTGAGGTAAATTCACCTGAAAGTCGTAGAATTTCCTAAGGAACGGTCTCCTGAGCACAGCTCAGTGACGCTGATGCCAGCATTATGAGGGCTGTGTTTTCCTGGATAGTATGACTGTTCACAGTTCTCTCAAATAAAAGGAATTAGAGAAAAAGAGGACTTGAGAGGTGTGTGAGTAATACAGCATCATCCGTGGGGACACGTGCTGGGATAACACACAAAAACAAGCTGAGAACACAGAGTACTTTCACCTGCAAGTTAACTCTCACCACACTTGAAGAAGGTAAGAGAAGGCAGGTGTCACTGCTACAGCTAAGGAAACTGAGGCACAGTGACGCAATTTGTGAAGATCATTCAGCTGGTTTGATGGAGAGCCTAAGCTAAGGCTATTTATGCTTTGTTGTGGGTTGCAGCTATCATCTGAATCATGCAATAAAAATTTAATTGCATAATAGGAAGACAAGACTATGAACTCCATTGACCCCCTGGTAAAATGACCCAGAGCAAATGGGTGTTCCAGTGCATTTGGACCTGTTCATGATGTCCCCAGCCTGGCTCTTCCTCACGTCACTGCTCTTACTCTCATTGACAGCCAACATTCTAGTGAAGCCTCTTCCCCCTTTTGCAGCCAAATACGACCTAGTATTAGCTCTAGCTCTTCCGTGGGTCACCCTTGATTCTGCTTCAGGACCACCTGACCAAGGCTGAACACCAAAAGCACCCTGCTACCCAAGGACACTGTCATTGCAATGCGATCTCCATTTGCACAGAGCTGGCATCCATTCCACCTGCTGACTTTCCCACATCCAAAGAAAACTGCAGCTCAGTGAGGGGAACAAACATACCATAGAAGGGAAGTGATCTCTGCCAAGCGCTGCAGAAATGGGACACAGATGGTGTCTTAAATGAGAACGGAAGTTTATTTGGGGGCTCTGCGCGTGACGTAGCATTGCAGATTTTGCAACAGATGACAGACACTAGGATTTCAGAGCGGGTGATGGGATAATTTTGATGCAGTCTCTGGCCACAGAGATATTAGCTTGTATGACAGAAAAAAAAGAAAGAAAGAGAAAATTTGAACTCAATAAATTGTTCTGTAAGGACAGGAATGTATAAATTTGCTTTTATTTATATGTAAGTCTGGTTCTTCTAATACACCAATCTTAATTACAGCTGTTTGTTGGCTGGTTGGTCAGCCTGGGTGGTTGTGCTGATGGCCAGGTGGCCACTGCTAATAGAAATATGCAAGGATGACATTTGCCTTACTTTTCTCAGCTCTAGCCATAAACTTTTGCCTTTGTCCTCTACACACAGAATTGTTGGAAGAAACCTCAGAAGGTCATCTGGATGAACCCCCTGCTCTAGAAGAGCCACCTATAGTCAGTTGCCCAGGAACATATCCAGGTGGCTTTTGAATATTTCTAAGAATGGACACTCCACAACCTCTCAGGGCAACCAGTCTCAGGTCTCTCATCCTCTCCTCATATGAGCAATATTCCAGTCCCTTCATCATCTTCATGGCCCTTTGCTGGACTCTCTTCAGTAGCTCCTTGTCTGTCTTGTACTGAAGAGACCAGCACTTGGCAGAAAAAACTGCAGGAAAACACTGCTGAAGCCCGGGCTTGAACCAGGGACCTTTAGATCTTCAGTCTAACGCTCTCCCAGCTGAGCTACTTCAGCCATGCTGTTGCACTAATTTTCACAAAATCTGTTGGAACATAATTATCTTCCAGCCTTTTCAGACAAGCTTACCTGATGTTAACTTGTGAGCCAAAGAAGTTGTTTCAGGGAACAGGATACAAATAGATGGGGCTAAAAAGCAATTGTCCAAAGCACCAACACAGTTTCTTTGTCAATGCATGTGACCTCTGTATATGTGTATGAATTTAATAATAATATGACTCTGGAGGATGTATAGAAGTGGAGCAGGGAAATGAAACAGGTGTTCCCGAAGGGCTGACAAAGGAGTACAGTTACCTTGAGATTAGAGAAGGGTTCTGTCCCTCAAAGAACATTACAAGGAAGATAAGGAGATGGAGCTAGATCTCTATAGATACAAAACTACTGATGAGGAAGTGGAATGTGAAACGACAAAAGTGATGGAGGATGAAGAGAATGGCAAATTGATTCTAGGCAGGGCTCAAGAGATTACTGTGAATGGGAGGAGAATAAAAAGGACAATCAAACATAGACGGCTCTCTCTGTGCTTCTGGCGTTGAAACCACTGTCTTGTCTCATTCCTCAGACACTCCTTCTTTTTACTGCTCTTTCGGGTGTCAGACTTAGATATCAGTTGTGTTGACTAATGCAATTCTCTTCCGCAGGGATAGACTCATCTAAGATGCCACAGCCATTCCTTGGTCCACGGCACATGCTGCTAATTGCAGAGTAGAGATCAGAACTGAGTGGAGCACAGAGTTGTTTTCACACCTATCAAATCAATAAAGACAATGACAGCATCAGAGAGAATGTGCTTGTTGTATTTCCAAGCTGGTCTGACATATCCAAAACACAAAAACTTTGTCTCTGTAGGGAGAGGTCTGGATATGCTGGCAAGAAATAAGTGAGGCTCCATGCTGTACCTAAAGACCAAGGTTCATATCGTAAACCACAGGTAAAATCTAGAGTTAAATAGCAACCTTGATCCAAGCACCAACCAAGAGCATTAGCATAGAACAGACATTTCTCATATCTTTTCACAGAGCCGACTGAAGGATTTGGAGTTATCCATGGAACCTGGCTAATCCTTTCACATCAGTCTCCCTTCATCTAGGCAATGGAAGCCAGGCATATTCATGCAGATATGAGAGATGTTTGCCCTGCCCACCAACTTATTCTGCAAATAGAGGATTTTCGCTCCCAGGACAGACAAGCTACCATCTTCCAGAAGCTACAAATTTGCATCTCCCCAAAATACATATGTGAAATGTACAATAAGTTTTTCACGTCTGCTAAAAAACTTCTAAAGGTGTCAAAAATACATTTAATCTGTGTTTGAATGTTCAGCTCGACAGCAGCAGATGCTTCCACACAGAGAATTATTAGATAACAGTTCCTGATATCTAGGGCTCCTAAACTAGGCTATGAAACCTCTTGCAATATCCAGATGTCAGGATTGTACCCTAAGTGGGTTTCCTTTCTGCAAAACCACTTCCCCTCCTGAAAACCGATGATGATCTTTCCCATGACCACTGAGGAGCTGATCACACATGCACAGCCGAGAGTCTCAGCATCTCTGTGCTTATGAGTTGTGGACCTTTTTGGACAGCTGAGCACTGCTACAGAGTTTCTTCTTCTTGTCGATCCACACTTACAAATTCTCCTATATGTGACCTAGAAACATTTCAGATCCAGCCCTTAGAAACTCTATGATGCTGAGAACAAGTGCGTATAAGAAATCCAAGGCATTGCCAAAGACCATGGCCACCAGACAACCCAACCCAAAGCCGATTCCTCTGTTACATTTTGTGTCTGGTAGGGACGCTGATATGAGATGTACCTAGAATACTGCTCAGAGATTTGGAGCCATTGAAGAGTGATCATTTCTCAGTCCTGAAGTAGAAATGAGCAATCCTTGCTATCTATCCTATTACTGTCTCTCTCACCTCCACCTTGACCTCGGTATCCATAAGAAGAAGGTAGTTAGGGATTGGCCTCAGTAAGTCTTTCCAATTGTCCATGAAAGAGGAGGAGGAAGAAATCTTGCAATCTGCAAAATCATCTACAAACCAAGACTGTATCTTCAGAGCAGGTCTGGTTATATTTATCTACAGAAGATGCTGAGAGGAGAGATTTCTTGAGCTCAGTGACTAAGAATCCTACAAATACAGCCTGGATCAGCCTGCAGGAACAGAAAATGCTTTCTGGTATATTTGTCCTCATTTGGATGCTGAAGGAAGTGAGAAAAGGATTGCATAGCCAGATGATTTATGAGGTTATGATTGTGGGGTCAGTCACAAGTGTTTACGTGTACGTAAAGCTTTACTTTGAAGGGTTACTAATGTCTGGAGTGTGGACCTGATCCAGTTTTATATTTTCTTTAAAGCCTCTGTCTATTTTGAAACATCAGTACCTCTGATTCTGTTGAAAGAGCACTGGTCTGGTCTTCTCTTAAGAGCTGTGAGCTATCTAGCGTTAACAGCAATGATGATGATTACCAAATTCCTAGAAGGCCACATGGAGACATCAGTATGACAGACAACAAAGACCACAAAAGAAGACCTGTTGAGCCTGCTAGGACTTTTCTCTTCAAACCTCAGCAGTCTGGAAAAGGTTCCTGGGGTCTCACCTGACTTCTCAAAGGCCAACAGGCAAACCTTTAAACTTGATCTAATTGCAACACAGAGCCCACAGAAATCAGAAGCACTAGTGCTGAGTTCCCAAATAGAACCTCCCTTCAAAACCCAACCTAACCAAACCAAAAGCTTTGAACATCAACTCTGCAGGGCTCTGTATGGCACCTCAGACCTTAGCAGCACGTGAGTTTGGCAAACTGAGCACCCCCTTTCTAGCAGCAATTCATATATACATCAAGAACAGCATTGTTGTGGGATACAACTCAGCTCCCTGCAGCCACGCCAGAAATGACATCGCCGAGTGGCAATAAGAAAAAGTATTTCCACTACTGATTTCAGCTGAAGCATTGGCTTTCCCTAGAAATTACCCTAGTGCATGCACCATCTGCTACATTGTGTGTTATGAGGGCCACTGTGTCACTACATGAGCATTTTGTTTTGCTGTCCACTAGCTGCTAGAAAGCCATAGGTGAGTTGTCCTGGAGCATATTGCATGGCTGAGGGACCACGGACCCACTCAGCAGCTTTTGTACAGTTTTAATGAAGCCATAACACTCTTTTGCTCAGAAAAGTCAGGTTATGGAGTCACTCCATGGGGTTTTCCAGAATATGTGTTACGTCCATTGCAAAGATAGACAGGGTCCTATCAAAAGTTTTTCTCCAAATTTAATTTGAACTGACAGCCCATGTCGCTTCTGGGTCTGCAGAAATCCAATTTATCTTTCAACTCTTTTGGGGTTGGGGTGTTTATGCCTTGGGATTTAGTTCTATGTAGCATGAAGGAGCCAGAGCAGAGGAAAGCCTTCTCAGGTCCAGTGGTGCCACCTAATGGGAAAATTCCCAGGGAATCCATTTCTCGGAAGTTAAGTCCTTATTTGGAGTGTTGCTAGGTGACGTAGAGATGGAAATCAGTAACTCTGATGTAAGTCTCTCTTTTCTGCTGCTTTACGACCATCCCTCCGTCAGTCTATTCCCTTTTCCCCAGAGTCTGAGCCACACGCATGAGAACACTCCAGAAAATTCAGTCTGCTTCTTGCTTAAATCCACTCTCAGCAATCCCTGAAGCTACTGAAATATTTTTCACCTTCTTGATGCTCGGAGTCTGTCTGGAGAGGAAATTATCCCAGATTTTTGTATTATGAAAAGCCAAGAACAAAACAAGAGGTGCTGCCAGGTGAGGGACCAGCACTCTGTGGGTTTTCTCCTTAGTTACACATTTTGCAAATAACAGGTGAGACAGGCTCTCTATATTAAAACCTCCACACACTATTGCAGCTCAGCAGTGTATGGAATCAGATTGCATCTCTGCAAAAGAAGTGATAATGTCTCCAAAGCAGTGCCTGACAAAAGTTCCCCCATGGCAACCCCCTGCAGCCACTTTGCATCATAAATAATCATGAAAGTGGGCAGGAATAAGCTGCAAAGCCTGTTCTGTTCTCAAGGAATTATTTTATTCCCTGATAGTGTTGTGTTCCCAGCACCTACACCTGTTTCCTCATGACAATCTAGCTCACCACAGCACCCCTGCTGCGATTGGTTTATCAGAGTGTGTTGCAGTGGTTAGACAGGGTCTTGGTCTTTCTCAGATCTGATCTCAATCTTTGCCATTGATGAATCACGTATTTTAAGCTGTCTCAGTCAGGCTCTCTTTATTTCAGTTTCTCTGATGTCGAAAAGGTATTTCTAAGATTCTTTCCAGTTTCTTCCTGGGATGAAGTTGTTTGCAAGGGCTGGCAGTTCTTACAGGTATCCAAAAACACCAAAGAAAAATATCTTATGTGATGTTGAAGCATTGTTTCTGCTGCTCTTGGGAAAAGGGCACAAGTGAAGGTTTGGGAAGATCTAGTCCCAACTTCAGTGCCTCACCGAGCTGAAACACTACCCTTACAAGCAAGATGCAGCTCGCAAAACTGCTGTGCAATTTCACGGCTGAAGAAAGGATTAACATTTAGAGTAAAGAGGAGAAACCTGCAATTGAGCGGTCTTGAATCATTAATTCCAGCAAGGAGGTAAGCCCTGCTGGTACTGATGTCTCTGCAGCTGCAGCTGGTCCTGCTCAAAGCCTTGAATGCTCCTGGTAGATGTGGCTAGGCACTGGTAACGGTCCTCCAAGCTCAGGTGATTTCCAGTGACTTTTCTGTTCATATCCCTTGCCTTGATCTCAAGAGTTCCAGAAACCAGAAAGAGATTCATCTGTAGGAGTGTTGGGGTTGGGAAGTCTGTGGGTCCAAGACATGATGCTCAGAACTTGGGGGAAGGGCCCTAAGGAGTTGGGCAATAAAGGACTGAGCCCAAGAGTGCCATGAAGAAGTGATCATAATGTGTGTGAGAGTCAAGGGAAGGTAGGTCCAGCTCTCATTTTAGCTTGCTGGACTCTTTTTTCAAATGTTTCATTATGTAGTGGCTCCAGGAGTATTCAAACCCCTAAGAACACCATCACCTGAGGCATATTGACCTCAGGCATGAGATTGAGGTTGCAAGGTGGGTATCTGGGCAGGACTAGAGAGAAGTTCAAGGCTCTTAGTTGTCACATGAGCAGCCTGCAGTCAGGATTTAGCTCAATTAGTACTTTCCTGTGTTTCCTTCCTCTAGCCTGGGAGCTGCGTGGTGATGGCGAAGCTGAACTGAGCACCTTCTATCTGTGCACAGGCCTTACTGCACCAGCTAGCTTGGGAGGAGAGGGTGGATGTGCGGTTCTGTGGATAGAACTCTGCAAGCCAAGACAAATGCAGCCTGGAGATCAGATGTTGTGATCGTTAGCTGGAGTTTGAAGCAGGGGCAGCATGTGCTCTTGTATCTGCCCCAAACGTTGGCTGTTTAACCCTGTCTCTCTGAAAACTTCCACCACAACAAATAGCAACCGTGTCTGAAGCTAAGCTCCTCCAAGAACATCTGCGAGAGGAGAGGAGGAGTTTGTGTCCAGGGAGGCCATTCATAAGCTAATATCACCTTGTGTTAGTGCCCAGATGCACCCTGGCTGCCATTTCAGGCAGGATGATACCAGCGGGCGTCACCTGCTTCTGCTGCAATCACATTAGTCACTCACAGCAGGGTGATTGCAAAGTCTTATTTATCTGCATCCCTCTCCCTCAACCTGAAGGTGTTTGGTCCACTCTCCAGACCTGGGGAAATCTTGCTAACACTCCTGTGGCTTGCTTGGACTTGCATGTTTGGAGGTCTTCTGGCTCACAGCTTACCCCTGATTTCACCCTTTCCACTCTTCTCCAATTCGGAGGTTGTGCAAGCCAGACAGGTGCCTGTTTACTCTCTAAGAAAGAGCTGCATTGCTTAACTCTTCCGTCCTTCCTGAACTCAATCCGCATGTAGAAAAGAGGCATCTTTTGTCTGTTTCAAAGTCAAAGATTTAGTGTAACAACTCTCTTCACCTTTTCTGGATGCAGACTTTTGTGATGGGAACTCCTGCCCCTATAGTAGAAATCTGTCAACTTCCAGATAGTTAAACTAAGCAAATATGTTTTATGGAGCTAGTTTTGTATTTGCTGTGTTTTTCCCAGAGGTGCTGACATCAGCTCAGTAAAAACAGCATGAAAAAAAATTAAAACCATCAGTTCCCCTATGTCTTAGATCCCTCGTCAGTAAAAGGACTCTCCCTGCTGTAGCAGGCCAGAGGTCTCAAGAATTTGAGGCTGGAAAGTGCTCAATCTCAGAGTAACACTGTCAGCCCTCAGTCTGAGCAATAAGTCATTCTTTACCTATTCTCCAAAGCACCTCAAACAGATAGATGACCCTAGTGCTGATGATAGGCACTGAAGTCCTGAAACATCAATATCTCTTCCTAAACATCTCTTTCCACCTCCCCTTACCTCCAGCCTGTTAAATGCAGTGTACCCTGACTTCCACTCACAGGAAAAACTTTGGGCAATGAAAGAATAGAAATAAACAAAGGACTGCTGGCCAGACACTTGAAAGAGCTGAGATGGTCGGTAAGAACAGGTTTCCTAATGGCTCGTATTATGGTGGAGAGCCCCCTCCTCCCTGGAGGAAACCATGGGGTGAGTGACTGACCACACAACAAAACCAGAGAGAAGAGACTTCAGGAAAACTACGCAGCTCTAGTGTACCCTCTACTCTGCCCTGGTGAGGCCACATCTGGAGTACTGTGTCCAGTTCTGGGCTCCCCAGTTTAAGGGAGACAGGGAATGACTGAAGCGAGTCCAGTGCAGGGCAGCAAAGATGATGAGGGGTATGGAGCATCTCTGCTATGAGGAAAGGCTGAGACACCTGTGTCTGTTTAGCCTGGAGAAGGCTGAGAGGGGATCTCGTTAATGCTTACCAATATCTAAAGGGCGGGTGTCAGGAGGATGGGGCCAGGCTCTTTTCAGCAGTATCCAGCGACAGCACAAGGGGCGATGGGAACAAACTCTAACACAGGCAGTTCCTGAACATGAGGAAGGGCTTCTTTCCTGTGAGGGTGACAGAGCCCTGGCACAGGCTGCCCAGGAATGTGGTGGGCTCTCCTTGTCTTGAGAGATTCAAACCCGCCTGGACACGTTCCTGCGCACCCTGCTGTAGGCGCACCTGCTTTAGCAGGGGGATTGGACTGGATGATCTNAATATCTAAAGGGCGGGTGTCAAGAGGATGGGGCCAGGCTCTTTTCAGCAGTATCCAGCGACAGCACAAGGGGCAATGGGAACAAACTCTAACACAGGCAGTTCCTGAACATGAGGAAGGGCTTCTTTCCTGTGAGGGTGACAGAGCCCTGGCACAGGCTGCCCAGGAATGTGGTGGGCTCTCCTTGTCTTGAGAGATTCAAACCCGCCTGGACACGTTCCTGCGCACCCTGCTGTAGGCACACCTGCTTTAGCAGGGGGATTGGACTGGATGATCTCCAGATGTCCCTTCCAACCCCTACCATTCTGTGATTCTGTGAAAACCCAGGCCAGGAGCAGCCTCTTTCCAAATGACAAACCCCTACAGGTTTCTCTGGTGGAGCACCAGCTGTGAAGCTGGCATAGAAAACAGACCAGAACACTTTTCAATTCTCTGGGCCTATTATGTCATATATTGTACCATGATGTGCAATTGTTTAGCTAGACTTAAATCGCTCTAAACTACATAAATTGCCTCCAATAATCACCCTTTTCTCCAAATGCTGACACTTTTTCATTCCAAAACAGAGCAATCTTGCTATCTTCCATATAATTGTATAATATATGTGGCTCATCTCTGCCTCTTAAATAAATGAGCTATGTTCCACAATGCACACCTAGTCACATGTAATTTTCTCTGTCTTCAATTGTTTTAAATAGAAAGACACTTGGAAATGATTGGAGGGTATATCTCTGCTTAAACGTAAAGGGTTCGGGAGAAGAACAATTCCCTAATTGAAATGTTATTGTTTAACAACTTAACTTTTAATCACAGTCCCTGAAACTGGAAAGAGCACAATGTATGTTGTTTGATTGTGCTACTGCTTGGTAAATCAGCACCAGCTTCACAAGCAGCCCTTGTGCAGGGGGTGTTTCAGGGGGCATACATGGAAAGGGCCCTCATCCAAAGCACTGGCAAAAGCTACATGCTGCATGTAGAGTGAGGATGGATCTGGGAATGTAGGCAATGGACCTCATCAAGACATGACACCCTCTGGCTATATATGGCTTCCCTCAGCTTAGAAGGAAAGTAGAACCACTACAAAGTTTACCTAAGTTTATACCAGGGTCCTGCAAAGAGCAAGGACCAGAGCAAGCTTGTGTGTGTAGGGAATAGGGCTGCAGCATCTTTAGCTTCCTCCACAGCAACTTCCTGCAGGCCATCAGTTCACTCATCTGTGTAATCCTTTGCAAGAATGCCTCTTCCTTTTAGTGTCTAGCTGTTTCAACAGTGGGATTCAAAGCCTTACACCACCCTAGGTCTGGATGCATGGTTCAGCTTCATTCTTTGTCCATACAAAACTGGCAATATCTATGCTAAGGAGAAAAAAAAATGGATGTACAAGATTGAAAGGATTATGGCATGTGGCAATGAAATGTTTGATCTGCAGGATGGGACATTCTGTGTCCTGATGGGTATCACAACTCTGAGCCATCCCCAAAGGTTGGACACATATACTATCATTTCTCAGCATTGCAGAGTGGTTTTCTACCTGCGGAGACTTCTCCAGGTACCCACCCTTTTCACAGACAAGGTGTATGCCACGTCTTTTCATGATTCCCCCTCTGAAATCCACTGTTGTACACTATTAAGCCTCAGCTGCTTATTTTGCAGCTCCTGTAAGTGCACAATCAGCTTTCTTAGACAGACAGACATTTCCTGCCAGGACTTGAGACTGTACATGCCAGTTGGAGGTATTTCATA
The DNA here is from genome assembly GCA_013398225.1 of Steatornis caripensis. Taxonomy (NCBI): domain Eukaryota; kingdom Metazoa; phylum Chordata; class Aves; order Caprimulgiformes; family Steatornithidae; genus Steatornis; species Steatornis caripensis. The sequence continues at coordinate 36,146 of VZSC01002397.1, read as the reverse complement.
GGATATGTTGGGAAGGGGGATCATGAGCTTCAAATCTGTTTGAANGTCTTTTCATGATTCCCCCTCTGAAATCCACTGTTGTACACTATTAAGCCTCAGCTGCTTATTTTGCAGCTCCTGTAAGTGCATAATCAGCTTTCTTGGACAGACAGACATTTCCTGCCAGGACTTGAGACTGTACATGCCAGTTGGAGGTATTTCATAGGATATGTTGGGAAGGGGGATCATGAGCTTCAAATATGTTTGAAAGTCAGTTAGCTAACACCAGGCTTTTGGGAGGTCTTCACTTAGGATCCAGCCTGGAAACCTCTCCTGGAGGAAGGTAGCTGAGCAAGCCTACTCTCCAACAACTTTGCTTTTTGAGGTATAAAGGAAGTAAATTGGTTATTGCGCTTGGCAGTGAGAAGGAAGATGGAGGTTCAAGACAGGGGAGCTCATGACAGCAGGGTTGGAACTAGATGATCTTTAAAGTCCTTTTGAATCCAAACCATTCTATCATTCTATGACTCTTACTTCATGGACAGCTATGGGCTAATACAAATGGTTCCTGGCAACTGAAATTCACATCACTATTTAGTCCACAGCTTCAACAGGAAGGATCCCAGTTCAGTGCAGGATATCCTCTACACTTGCTTAGGTGATTCCATCAAGTGGCTTGTGACAAGTGAGTTGTTAGCTCTTGGGGCAAAGTTTTGAGCCTTGAAAGTTGTGAGTGATACTTGCCTTGGGCTGCTGTCAGAACCTTTCTATTGTAACTGTGTGCAAAGAAGGGCCGAGGTTGGAGGGTATTCCCAGAGACCGTGGACAGGATCAAGCCCTGCAGACAACATAAGCCCGGCAGAGTAATGACCCTTAGTGAATCCATCTCCCCATCACCATTTTGGCATGTGAAACCCGAGAATAATTGACCTTCTCTTTTACTAGGGTGTTAGAAGGGCGTGCTTTGAAGCTAGGGAGACGCACAAGCAGTAAACAAGATAATGGCACTAATAACCCAGCCTCAAGCTATGCAATTGATTCACCACAGCTAATGCGTCCAGCGTGAAATGGCTCTGAGTGACAGCTGAGTTTGATGGGAAGATTGATATGTTTGAGGGGGAGAAGTATTGACCCAAAGGGACTTAATAGTAGCTGACATTGGCTGTGGTGTCCAGGATAATCAAACATCCATCCAAGATCTTGAGACAAAGAAACCTTGTTCTTCCCCTTCCCCTCATAACTCTGAAGTTGATATGTTATTACCCTTTAGTGCCAATAAACCTTCTAGACAAGCAGGATGCTGGAATGTAAAAGAGTATCCAATGCATAGTCCATCCCTTCCCAAAATAAGTTTTTCCTTCCCTCTCTCCCCACTTCTTCATTTTCCAGTTTCTCCTGCAGACACCAAATTTTCAATCTTCATCAGGGAAGGGGGAAAAAAAATAATGTTCCAGCCTCACGATGACTGCACTCTGGCTTTCAAAACCGTTGTCCCCCAGGTGAGAAAAGACAACAAGAAAAACCTGTAAACAGAAAATAACAGAGCAACTCCCACTCACCTAAGCTGCTGCCTCTCCCTCCGAAGGCAGCACACAGATGAGTCATGGCAAAAAATCATTTCTCTCCCCGCAGGGCTGGGGCTCTGCCTAGCCCACCTGCCTTCCCCCACTGAGAAGGTGGGTAGTGCGGTCCCCCAAGCACTGCCTGTGAGTCAGGAGACCCTGAGGAGTCAGAAATGATACCGAGGAGTGAGGTAAAGCCACCTGCCAGCTTCTGCTCATCTGACATTCAAATGATATTTTGTCCCAGCAGGGTACAGCAGTTTTAGAGGGGCAAAATGTGGAGGAGAAACCCCCATCAGTCTTTCTGTGACTCTGGAAAGTCTGTGATACTGAATCCTTTTGGGGATGCTGAACACCTGAGCCACCTGCGGTTTGCAGGATGGTGGTCAGACCTCCTGACACATCGACAGATTTTTCCTATACAGAAATTATTTCAGGACCAGTGCTTGACCCAAGAGCAGTGTGAGAGGGGGATTTCAGGGGTTTAGCTACAAAGTATCACCCAGAACTATTAAGCATAACTAAATCTGTGAATAACCTTTGTCCTCAACCGTTGCTCCCTGGCTCATTTTATGCCTACTTTAATAGTTATGGCTCTGACTGAGAGCTGTCCCCTTTGAAAAGCCCTAGAGCTGGCAGCAAAGGGTCTTTTATATCATCTCATGGGAGTTCAGACCCTCACCCCTTCCCTATAAAAAAAAGGAAAATATTTGAACAGAGGATTCCCACATCCAGGAATCAGAGGGTAAATATAAGGCTAGGAAGCAAAGGGCTTCTTTGTTATTAGTATATATGAAATTGGGGGGAAAAAAATAGTTGACCTTCAGTCTGAATTTGCAAATTGTTTCAGAACCTAACCCTATATTTCAGTGGGCAATGTATTTGGCCCTAGATTAAAGGGTGAAATTCAGTTAAAACCCAAAGATCCCCCAGATGGCTAACAGGACAGAGGGAAGAATGATAGCCTCTCAAAACTCACACTAGCTGCAAATCTGTCTATTTATTAGGTTTTAAAGTTATTCCAGACATATAACTACTGATCACCCAGGAACGGCCAGAGGAGAAAGAAAAAAAAAAAAGAAAAAAAAAGATGTTGCAGTTGAGAAATTTTGAAAACAAGCAGACTGTGTGTTTGCTGAGTTTCCCCCATCTGCTCCTCTCCGTAGCAGTAACTGCATTTGCTGCTGTATTTCACTCTGTTCTCGCAGCGTTAAGTAACAGACACTATCTAATTGCAGAGTGTTGCCTGCAAATATACAGCCTGGTTGGTTTCAGCTAGCTTTTCCTTTTTTGTTTTTTTAACAGCTCTCCAGGCTGTTGAAAGTCCCTAATATTCCCACCAACCTAAAGCAAAAGTGACTGGAAGGGGGTAGCTGTTGTGTAGATTAGGACACTGAGAGCCAGAAGACTTGTCAGATCACGTGGACGACAGCCAGCATCTTCCCTGGATGGCAAAGCCTAAGAGTGAAACTCACAAACCCTTAACAACTTACTTTGGGATTTCAGGCCATACGTAGGGAGGATGCTGTGGACTCTGTGGATCATTCACCATTCCTTCTGGGTGGCGTGGGCAGTGAGAGTCCACTCTCCCCCTTCACTTGCCTTCCAGCAACACAAAAATAACAATCTCCTGCTGACTCAGGCTGTGAGAAATGGACTGGGGTTTCATCTGAGAGCTTTTCCCTTCCTAAGATGGAAGGATACAGGCTGTTAGCTAATGATACATAGAGATTGAAAAAACAACCCTTCTGTTGCTTAATTGTCTGAGTTTGAAAAATGCCAGCCAAGTATTGTATGTAGAGAGGGATATAGATACACGTGCTTAGAGGCAGATACATATTTCTAAAATAAAAATTACTCTTTTCATGGAACAGCACAAATGTCTGTAAAGCTGTGGACAGATTTGTAGATAGATGATATTTTCTCAGTAGCAGGGGGAGTTTCTTTTGTTGGCAGAATGCTGTCATGCAGGACATGTCTCTGTATCGCGCTCACACTGACAACGTGAAAACTAATTGGAACAATACCCACACACAGCTGCTGGGCTTCCCCCAGGAGAAGACGCAGCCCACACACGGTGTAGGTGGGTGCATGCAATGTAGGTCATGGCACACCGCTTTGCTTTGCAAGGGCAACCTTCCTGGTGGGTGACTGACAAGTGTTTCCCTCTGTATCTTCAGCAAGTCTAGCAGACAGTGTTAGCTCCGGGGTTGTCTAATTATACTCAAAGTGTTAGGACAAGAAATGAGAGATTAGTCTGTAAAACTCAGAGCTGGGTGAGAAATTGGAGCAAGGATTCCTTCCAGTCCTCAGCTAAACAGTGTCTTCAGCTCGCTCTGGGGCAAGAACATTGCAGGGTCAGGATTTGAGCAGATCGTATGATTCCCAGCATGCCGACAGCCTGAATCATGATAGGGGAGACCTTTGCCGTAGGCAAGTTCTTCCACTGGTGCATTCAGAAAGACACTAATGAAACAGGAATCCTACAGGTGGAGTTTGGTTATAGATGTATGGCGAAATAGAGCATTTGTAGAAGATAGCCAGGTCTGGAGATGTGCATGTAAGTATATCCAGGGCACTGTAGACTCACCATCCCAGATTATGAGTGTATTTAAATGGCCTCCGGGACAGAGCTCATCAAGACATTTCATCTCTCCTGAAGTAATAACTGTATATTATATTACTGTAACTGTAATATATAGTATATAAATGTATATATATTATATAACTGTAACCTTAAACAAGCTAAGCCAGGTGCACCCCTCTTGACTAATTCTGGACCATACCCTCCCACCTCCCCAGTTCTAGGATAACTGTGGGCAGAGCAATCTCAGCTCTGTTCTAGCCCAAGATGGGTTTCTCCATCTGACTTAGCCACTTTCAGCTCCCTGCACAGATGATCAAGAGCAGTGCCACAAGGCTGAGGGCACAATTACGTATTCCTGCAGCAGGTGGCTAATGTAGAATAGAGATTACATGATTAGCAGAGTGGAGCATCTCTCTTATGAGGAAAGGCCTGGGTCAGTTTAGCCTGGAGAAGAGAAGACTGAGAGGGGATCTCATCAATGCTTACCAATATCTACAGGGTGGATGTCAAGAGGATGGGGCCAGACTCTTCTCAGTGGTGCCCAGCAATGGGACAAGGGGCAACGGGCACAAACTGGAGCACGCACAGTTCCACCTGAACATGAGGAAGAGCTTCTTTCCTGTAAGGGTGACAGAGCCCTGGCACAGGCTACCCAGAGAGGCTGTGGAGTCTCCTTCTCTGGAGATATTCAAAACCACCTGGAGGTGTTCCTGTGCACCCTGCTCTAGGCATAGCTGCTTTAGCAGGGGTGTTGGACTGGATGATGTCCAGAGGTCCCTTCCATCCTCTATCATTCTGTGATTCTGTGAAATACATTCTAAAAATGTCTCTTTTCCAATTATAAAGGGGACTGAACATGACTATCTCAGATGGAGTTCTCTAAGGTGAGGTGAAATGGATCCCAACTTAAGCGTCTCTATTTAAGTTACTAATTCTCAGGACACGGGCTATGCTGGTTCTGAAATTGTGCTGTGGACATCTGAGAAGGTACCAGATGTCTGCTCAGAGAGCAGTATTCAGTCCCACAGTTATATGATTCCCATCAGTGAGGGTCCTGCTGTCTGCTTTGCTCCTGTCTAAGAGTATAACTGTCCAGATACAAAGAACCAAGAAGGCAGATAAGCCATGGTCCTCCCTAAAGATAGAAATATGCCCCCACCTCCCTCCTTCCATTTCTTTCACATGGCCAGACCATTTTGCTCTGCAGGCTGGATCAAACCAAAGGCAGGATTGAGGTGTGTGGCCAGAGAAGTTCCAGATGGAGGTCACAAACCCCTGACACGTCCAAAGTGCTTAAAAGTCTTGACCAGAGGGTAATGTCTGCAATGTTCCATCATTGCTTTCTGTTTGATAGCCTGGATATAAAATTAAGGATATGCAAATGCCTGATGTGACCATCTGCACATATGCATCTTCGTTTCTCTTATCTGCCACAGTCGATTAAGCCTAGATACTGAACTATTGCACACACAGCAATAAAGTCCTTGGAAACAAGAGTTCATTACTGAATTAAAAGCTTTTAGGATTTATAGGTGATAATACTCTTAATTTAAAAAAAAAAAAAAGAAAAAATACTGCAAGCATAGCTTGGCTTATTGCAGCTTGAGCCACACTTTTGCCTTCAGTGCTAGGTCTTCCCCATCTACCTCCCTCACCCAAGTCCTGCCCTCTCCTAGGGGTTTTTTCTCCTTGAAGGCTAGCGAATCTGTACTGATATCCAGGCCCACCCCAAGGACCACTCAAATATCTGGTTGGTGGGCATCATCAGGCACAAGGAAATGAAGTTCATGGCCTGCCTTAGCCGATCCAAGGTGGATAAATTCTCATCAGTGATTTGGGTGTCCATGTCCAAGAGTTTCTGGAAATAACTAAAACTCTAGCAGCTCCTCCATTTTGAAGAACAAAGATCCCGTTGCTGGTTTAACCACTGAGCCACTTCTTTTGATGCAAAAGGACTGACACCTAGAATGTGCAAGTGCTGGTCTGCTTGGACTTTATTGCTAGGAAAGTGTTGATCATCCCACGGAGCCACTTCTCTCTGCTGAGTGAAGAGAGATTCTAGATAATCAGCACAGGATAAACAACATTGTTGGATGGCTTCTTGTAGGTGACTAATTCCTTCCTGTTGTAGAGTATTTTCAATATATGAAAATGCCTTGGTGTTAGTGATCTGCAGATACCTTAACCATCACCTTCACTTACAGTTGCTCAGGACACACAGCTCTTGCCAGGCAGGTGCCGACAAGTAACTTTAGGAACAGCGTGTATCTGCCTGCCTTTTCTGCTGCAGGACAGATGTCTGGTGCTAAAATCTTGCCTATAAAATTGCCGACATTTCAGGACACCAAAATCATGGGAGAGAGTTCTGTTTCTGGAGAAGTCCTCTTTCTGCAGCGGAGACACTCCCTAGAAAAAGCAACAGTCATTATTTATTTTGGAGGCATATACCTCCTAGAGTTTAAAAATGGAGACATCCAAAGGTAACAAGGCAAATTGATATGTCCTTTCCACTTGTAGGGATGGTTCAGGTAAGGGGCAGTAGATTTGAGTCAGTTCTGTTTAATGCAATCAACTGCTAATTCAGATTACAGAATCTTCATTAAAGCTGGAACAGAAGATAATTTGCATTTAGAGGGAACTCCAAAGGACCATTCTTTGGAGTTAACTCATTTAGCACAGATAGAGCTAAAGGCACATTTAACTAGAAAAACAACATATGAAAGACAAATAGCTGCAAAAACTGGGTTTATGTTGCAGATTGTAGCTGCAGTGAATTGGAGTACAGAGTGGTTATTCATGGTCCTAATACTGTAGCTGACAGCAATGTAGCCAACCTGCTACTGTGAGTTGAGCCACCTGAGTTAAACCTGAGTCACAGAGATCTTCAATAGTCACATCATACCTCTGGACTATAGCTTGAGTATACACGATCCTTGGGACACTTTGCACAAAATACAGTGCTATCTATGCTTTTTCCCCATCTTCCCCCTTTAGTTCTTGCAGAGCCATAACTGAGTGTCCATTTACACCTCCCCAGATGAAAAAACTCATTAAAATATCCAATTCAGCAAAGAAATGACTGGATGAAGAATACATTGCAATAAGATTTCTTATGTAAGCGTCAGAGACCTACTGGAACTTATTAAGAGCAGAGCGTAGATTGCAGATTTTCATTCCTCAGTCTAGTTTAACATGAAAGAAATTTAACGAAGGCATACTTTACTGACAATTACTAGAGAGAGTGGGTTTTTTTATTATTGATATTGTAGTAGTTCTTAATGTCCCAATATTATACACCAGACAAATTGTTGTGGAGGTCACAGCTCTGAAGAGCACTTAGTATCAGGGTCCAGCCCAGAGGCATTTTTCCACCAAAGTTTTCCACTACATCTGAATTCTTGGGTTGAGAGCAGATGGAAAATACCTTTTTGGTAAATTCAGAATTTTTCCTGAGTTTTTGTTAGTTTGAGAAATTATTGGGTCTCTCTGACCTACAAACCAAAAACCTGTCAGGAAGCACAAAATCTGTAGGCAAAACAGCATCTGATTTAAAAATAAAATCTTTTGATTTTCTGATTGGATATGACATTTGTTCAATCAGAAGTATTTTTTAACAGAAACCAAAAACTGAGCACTGAAGTGAAACATCCCTGTTGAGTGAAAGCATTATCTACTTCTCAGTTTACCAGAGAAAAACAATGTTTGATCAGACTCTATGCAAAATATGCTGCTGAGTATTTTCTTTCTCAGAAATGCCGTAGACCTGGAGAAAAATAAGAAATCAATTTTCCACCCAGCACTCATATTAAGGAGGTTAGTGTTTGTGTTGTAAAATGTGTTTATCAGAATTGAAGACATAGGATCTCTGTGGAGTTCATGTTACTTTTATAGGACCTCTGATAAAGTTTCCCACTTCCAGAAATTATTTGGAAGCCTTTTACTCTCTTGAACATCAATATTCAGAGTGGTTAGCAGCTCATTTCAGTATTCCCCAGACAGTCCTTTGTAAATTGTCTGGTCAGCTAGCATGATGTGAAAGCTGAAGATGATATGATAGCAAGTCAGTAAGGTATGGAGAAGACATTTTAAAATAACACTGGTTTGCCCCACTTTTTCAACAAGTTCCTCAATATGTGCATAATTTCAAAAGCTGTGCTCCACAGAGATAAAATTCCCAGCAGAGGTTTATGGAGTGAACTTGGAAGTGCTTAAGGAACTGGGATTTCTGCCTTTTAAAAGCAGATTTACAGGCATGCATGTACACCTCTGTTTCTGCTTTCCTTCAAGTACAGCGCTCACTATACATACACCACACAAAGGAGAAAACCATACGCATATTTCACAGGCAAAATAGGTAATGTCAGACTCCCATCTGAGGAGATGGGAAGGGTTTTGTTTGCATATTAAAATGTATATGAAAATAGCTAAGAATAAATATCCACTTCATTAATGGAAAATAGATTCCTGAAGGCTGTCTGGATGGGGTTGTTCAGTCTTTATGAGCCTGAGAGCATATTTTCAGGTGAAAAATCTTTTTTCTTCCTCTAGCTTGGGTAGGGGGATTTTATAGCCAAAAGAGTAACTTCTGTTCTGTGTTGCAGATCAGAAAATCAAATTTGTGCCTATAGTACACTATGAAATAGAGGAAAAGCCAAAACCTTTTTGTTCTCCGTGGTGCCTGGGACTTTTAAATGAACCTTGAAGGTTTTATTTGGTGGTAATCTAGTCTCTTTGTTCAGCCTCAATAAATAACAAGTGAGATACAACTCTATTTTACTGAGCAATTTTCATCTGAGGGTAGCCTAACACCAAGAGCCAAAAATCAGGAAGATAGTTGGCTCTTCTTGGTTGTTTACACTACCTTCCTCATTCCTGCAAGAAATCAGTCTAACCTGATCTCAAAGACCTTTGGTGATGGAGACTGCAGCTCCTGGGCAAGATATTTCACCATTTCACTAACCTTAGCATTTGGAAGCTTTTTCCCAAATGTCTTTCTTGCTGCAAGGTAAACCTGTGGCTTCTTGCAGTGTCTACTACAGTCAAAAAGAATAATCTATTCCTTTGTGCTAGTGAGTGTATAAGCTATTCTTTATCTACCTGAAACTACTCTTTATTAGAAAATATAACCAGCCTGGATATCTAGATCAAATGCGCTGTCTGAACAATGGCATTATAGGTCTGGAAGTAAGACCATCTGTTCTGTTTTTCCCACTCCAGGGTTCAATAATTCTACATTCAATGAAAAAGACCATGGGAACATAAATGCCATGATCCCTCTACACTTAAGATTGTCAGGTCTTGTTCCCAAACTTGAGCAAGGGTTCTCCTAAACAGCCAAAACTCTCTAGGGCCAGGTATTGGTACCTATGCGTTTATGGGTAAGAATCAGGGTGAAGGCCAACAAGGCGGATATCATGGCGGGAATCTGATACAGACCACCCACCCAGGATGAAGAGGCAGATGAAATATTCTATAAGCAGCTGGAAGAAGTCTCACAATAGCTAGCTCTTTTTCTCATGGGGGACTTCAACTTAACAAATGTCTGAAGGAAATACAGTATAGCAGAGAGGAAACAGTCTAGGACACTCCTGGGGTGTGTGGAAAATAACTTCCTGACATAGCTTGTGAATGAGTCAACCAGGAAAGGCATCCTGGTGGACCTGTTTTTGTGAACAGAGAAGGACCTGTGGGTGATGTGATGGTTGGAGGCCTTCTTGGGCACAGTTATCACAAAACGATAGAATTTTTGATTCTCGGAGAAGTAAGGAGGAGAATCAGCAGAACTGCCACCTTAGACTTCCAGAGGACAGACTTTGGCCTGTTCAGAAGCCTAGTTGACAGAGTCCCTTGAGAGGCAGTCCTGAAGGGCAAGGGAGTCCAGGAAGTCTGGACACTCTTCAAGAAGGAAATCTTAAAGGAGCAGGAGCAGACTGTCCCCATGTGCCGAAAGATGAGGCAGTGGGGAAGAAGACCAGCCTGGCTAACCAGAGAGATTTGGCTGGAACTCAGGAAAAAAAAGGGGAGTTTATGGTCTTTGGCAGAAGGGGCAGGTTACTCAGGGGGACTACAAAGATATTGTTAGGCTATGTGGGGGGAAAATTAGGACAAAAGCCTAACTAGAACTTAATCTGGCTACTGCTATAAAAGACAATAAAAAATGTTTCTATAAGTATATTAGCAACAAAAGGACTAAGGAGAGTCATTTCCTTTATTAGATGTGAGGGGAAACAGTGACAAAGCATGAGGAAAAGGCTGAGATACTCAATGTATTCTTTGCCTCAGTCTTTAATAGTAAGACCAGTTGTTTCCAGGTATCCATCTCCTTGAGCTAGAAGACAGGGATGAGGAGCAGAATGAGCCTCCATAATCCACGGGGGGATGATTAGGGATCTGCTACACCTCTTAGACATACACAAGTCTATAATGCCAGATGGTATCTACCCAAGGGTAAGGAGTGATCTCACAGAAGTGCTTACCAAGCCACTTTCAATAATTTACCAGCAATCCTGGTTAACCGAGGAGGTCCCAGTTGACTGGAGGTTAGCAGATGTGATGTCCATCTACAAGGAGAGCCAGAAAGAGGATCCAGGGAACTACAAACCTGCCAGTCTGACCTTGGTATCAGGGAAGGTTATGGAGCAGGTCATCTTGAGTGCCATCACACAGCACATACAGGACAACCAGGCAATCAGGACCAGTCACCATGGGTTTATGAAAGACAGATCCTGCTTGACTGGCCGTGGTGACCTGCTTAGTGGATGAGGGAAAGGCTATGGATTTTGTCTACCTAGACCCTAGTACAGCCTTTGACACCATTTCCCACAGCATTTTTCTGGAGACACTGACTGCTTATGGCTTGGATGGGCGTAAAGTGTTGGCCCAAAGAGTTGTGGTGAATGGAGTTAAATCCAGTTGGCAGGCAGTCACAAATGGTGTTCCCCAGGACTCAGTATTGGGGTCAGTTCTGTTTAATATCTTTATCAATGATCTGGACAAGGAGATCTAGTGCACCCTCAGTAATTCTGCAGACAACACCATGTTTGGTGGGAGTGTTGGCTCTGCTTAAGGGTAGGAAATCTCTGCAGTGGGATCTGGACAAGCTGGATCGAAGGGCTAAGGCCAGTTGTATGAGCTTCTACAAGGCTAAGTTCCAGGTCCTGTACTTGGGTCACAATAACCCCGTGCAACGTTACAGGCTTGGGGAAGAAATAATGTGGCCAGCAGGGCTGGGGAATTTATTGTCCCCCTGTATTCACCACTAGTGAGGCCACACCTCGAATACTGTGTTCAGTTTTGAATCCCTTACTACAAGAAAGACATGGAGATGCTGGAGTGCATCCAAAGAAGTGTAACAAAGTTGGTGAAAGGTCTAGAGCACAAGTGTTATGGGGAGCAGCTAAGGGAACTGGGGTTGTTTAGACTAAAGGACACTGAGATATCTTATGGCTCTCTAAAACTATCTGAAAGGAGGCTCTAGAGATGTAGGTTTTGGTCTCTTCTCACAAGCAACAAGTGATAGAACAAGAGTAAATGGCCTCAAGTGATTCCAGGGGAGGTTTAGGCAGGATATTAGGAAAAAAATGTTCACAAAAAGGTTTATTAATCATTGTAACAGGCTGCCCAGGGAAGTGGTTGAGTCACCATCCCTGGAGGTATTCAAAAGATGTGTAGATGTGGTACTCAGGAACATGATTCAGTGGTGGACTCGACAGTGCTAGGTTAATAGTTGGACTCTATGATCTTAAAGGTCATTTCCAACCCAAACGATTCTATGATTCTCTGATTCCATATGATATTGGTACATCTTTGTGCTCCTGAGCAAGCCAAGAGGAAGTTTAGCTCTTTCTTTGTCAAATGCTGAATGGAGCTGAGAAAGGAATGCATTTAAAATCTTGAAGTTAAATACAATTTATATCCGTGACTGTGCTTAAATGCATACTTAAGGACAAACTTTTGCTGAAGGCTGAAAATTTGTCACCAGAGAAGAAAACATTGTCAGTAGAGAAGAAAATATCATTAGAGTAGCTAATAGCTGACACATAGGGAAGAGTGTAAAAACAGGTTTGATATGGAGCTACACGTGCCTACAACATTCCTTCAACCTGCAATTCTGCTGTCTTGTCAGAGCTTGTAGAAATCCGTATTTGCTTTATGTGCCAATGGTGTGGATGGTCACCCCAAGGTGGTTCGTATTAAACCGGCCTTCCTTGGCCCCAAGTCTACCAGCAACAGTCTTGTGGNTCTCCAGAGAAGGAGACTCCACAACCTCTCTGAGCAGCCTGTTCCAGTGCTCTGTCACCCTCACAGTAAAGAAGTTCCTCCTCATGTTCAGGTGGAACTGCCTGTGTTCCAGTTTGTGCCCATTGCCCCTTGTCCTGTCACTGGGCACCACTGAGAAGAGTCTGGGAAGGGTTATAGCATCTGGATGCAGCAAAATTCTCCCATCATTTGTGGTCCCCAGGCCTACAACCAAAATACATGAGCTGTGTATGCAACGAGTGTTACAATATTCCCAGTCTACCCATATTAGTGTGTCCTGTCGTGACAGTAAATGTCCCAATAGAGCTAAGCTCACCCGTAATCGTTTCCACCAATTGAGGTCACAGGTGGTGTAATGAGTTATTTGAGAACTTCTGCAGGGTGTAAGTTGATGTTCCATCTTCTTAGAAAAATCTGCTGAGTGTTGGAAGCTGTTTGGGGATTGCATTAATTTTAAAGCATCTTGGAAAACCGGAGACCTTTCAAGGAAGTGGAAGGCTTGTGAATACTTAATGGAGTTAAACGATGGACTGTAAAGGCTGATCTTCAGTGAGTAAAATTACTGTTAACTCAGTAGTTCATCACAAAAGAAAACTCAAAGTTAAAAATATCACTACAGTATCAGATTACATTGTTCCCTAGAAAGTAGGTCTCGTCAAAGAAACCTGTGATCTTTTCAAGGAGATTTCATGTCTGGTTGATAAAGAAAGTAACGGTGATATAATCTACTTGGGTTTCACTAAATCACAACCATGTGCCTTCCGGATTGAAGCTGCTGCCATATAAAGAAACAAAAAGACACTTCCTACATCAATTACAACTTGTGAATTGTATCTTTACACTGCAACCACCCTGAAAACAGATTTTGAGAAAATATCATTCGATCCTTTGTTTCAGTATAAGTAAATGCTTCTTTTTGTTGATTTGTTTGTTTAGTGAAAGCTGGCATACAACATAAGAATTATTATGGAATCAATAATAACGAGGACAAGTTACCGTTACAAAGACACCAAACGCCACGCTGAGTGGTCAAAGTGCACTAAAGGCAGCTAAGTAAAAGGTTTTTCTACCTTTGGAAACAGAAGCTGAAGGGATTAGGAAGCTAAGTACACCTTAAAAACAGATGTACCCCAAGTTCTTAGAGGAATCCTCTAATAAAAGCACTAAGACAGTAACGCAGAATGTATTTATTTGATTTATTATTTATTGAAATCACGTCTCTGCATGCTGTATAATGAATGCTGCTAGTAAAATACAGCATCCCACTCTCCCTTGAAGAAAGTGTTAAAATAGTACTAAATAGAGTTCTCAAAGAAAGGACTACTTTATATGAACTTTAAGGTGCAAAATCACATCAGTCCATTAAAGTGGGTAAGAAGTAGATTTCTTGTGTAGTTTTTCATAGTTTAACAGAATATCTGAGATATCAAGGAAGTAGTTTCAAGACTTGCAAGAAAAAGGTATTCTTGAATCAAATAACTGGAAAATTAAGTTATTTGAATTTAGCCTTGAAATAAGACAGGATTTCCAAAAAGTGGCAGTAATTCTATTTCAGGGTAATGTAAAAGCAGAGATGATGGACTCAAGATTCCCCGGAATCTGTAAGAGAGGAATAGACAGGAAAGTTCACTGAAAATCATGATTTACGGTTTGTTGGTCTTTTTGAAAAAATGTTCTTTGCCTAAATAAAGAAGAAAGAAAAATCATCCACATTTCCATGGAACTGGAAGTTCCTAGATCCCAGAAGCTGCTCAGCAAATCTGACACTCTTGTGCATTTCATTACTAGCTAGCAATTAGCAAGCCCATTAAATGCTAGTTAATGAGAATGCCAATTTCACTGAGCAGCTGCAGGTGGCTCTCAGCACACCCCGTTCTGGGGCAGATCCTCCATCTCACTGCCCAAGGCTGGGAAATACTTATCTTCCAAAATCCCCAGCTCTGGGACAGCCCCATCACAGCCATCTGCTCCAGAGCCAGAGAGGGTACAACAGCTAAAATACCTGGCTCTGGATAAACTTAGCAAAGGAGCAACATAATGTGAGAAAAACAGTGTTCATGGCTCTGAGGACGTACTGCAGGCTACCCCAGTGAAACATAGCCTTGAACTTGATCAAATTTCTTGAAACCTGAACTATTTCAAACAAAATCTTTCCAGTCCAACGGAAAGGTCTTTTCCTGTGCTTCTGCAGCAAAAGCAGCACAATAGGAGCAAGGTCGATTCTGGGAAATTGCAAGTCCTGAAGAAGGAAATAGTAAATTCCACCGAAGCCTGTTGCACAGCATGACCTGGTGTACATGAGCATTTGAGAGGGGAACTCAGCCATCTAGCGTCTGGATTGCAGAGACAGTCAGGGTTTGAACAGCTGATAGAGTTTTCTTCCCAACGCTCTCATGCTTGCGGCTTGTAGCTTTAGTGATGAAAGATTTGGGTTCATCCCAGCTTTCTCTGTGTGAAAGATTTATATAGCTGTGGCAGCATGTGGAACTGAAAGTACAGATAAATCTCTGCACCTTTTGATGCTAATTCAAGCAGAACCTTCAAGTGTTGAAAGTTCAGCATCATTATTAATATAAAAACCTTTGCAGGCAACAATACACCCCCAGCCCTGCACACCACACACCATTGTACTTGCTTTACTTTTATTTCTTCTAATTACAAAGCATTACTCACAAGAATGACAGATTTTATTACTCACTATTATACAATTTCTTTATTCTCCAGTCCTCACAAAAAGAAAGTACAGAAAAAGAAGTTATTTGAGAAAAAGAAAAGAATACCCCTGATAACAAATGACTTAAGAAAGAATTCTGATGCCAAGATATTACTTTTGCTGAATTTGCCAGTTTGGTTAAAACTCTTACCATGTTTGACTTGTCTAATAAATGCCATATGAAGTAATTCCGTAGTTAGCTTAAAATTTGTCACTCTCATGACTAATTCCTTTTAATTAGACTTAGCAACATATGAAAAAAAGATGCCATCATTAAAGTAATGTATTGATTGGATAAGGACTTAAAAGCATAAGTAGTTTTGTAGAAAATGATTCAAGCGAGCATGTTTTTAATTTCAGGCAGTTTTCTTTCACTCTCCTGGGTCCTACTGTATATTATATCTTATGCTATGGTCCTTCCAGATGTTCTGTATATGCATACATACATTAAACGATTATATTCATACAGACAGTAAAGTGAAACATGTGAATCAAAGTCTTCAACCATTCAGTAACAAAATGAGGCATTTTGTGGACATCCAGAAGGGAAACAGCTGCCATATCCCAAAGATTTTTGACCACAGTTGATATGTGGCTACTGCAGCAAAGGCAAGAGCAATGGAGCCTTATCCCCAGGTAGCCTAGGAAACAAAATCTGACAAGGCAGATTGTTGGCATCACCTTTCAGCCTTATACCCATGGCATCACTTGGATTCATCCTGTGCCACTTCACAAAATTACAGGGATGTTTGCAAGAATTCGCATTGCTTGGGTAGAAGTGTCTGAAAAACACCTCTTTGGGTGTTAAGATGAAAGCTCAATCTTTCAGCAGCTCTATCTAGTCTAGGTCCAGGATTTCTCTTTTATACGTGATGTTTGCCTTCAGCATAAATCATTGCCCAAAATAGAGTAATCTTGACCAAAACCTTTTAAATGTGTCATTGCACTTTATTTTTTAGCATCATGATCATCACGCAATCAGCTGCAATGATGTACCGTCATTGTGCCATTACCCATGTTTGCTTGAAAAGACTTCCCCTGGAATCTCCTTCTCTTATTCTCTGTTTTTGTATTGGAGTCCTAATGAAATTTTACTGTATAGTCACTGTCACAGTTTAAAGCTGGGCTGGCTCTTAAACGGACGACAGACACTCTTTGTTAACCCACTTCCTCCCCAAAATGGGGGGGAAGAGAAAAGGGAAAGAGACTTATGGGTTGGAAAAGTTAAAAGAGCTTTAATCTAACTACAGTAATAATGTGCAATAATAATGAAACATATACAAATATACAAATATGTACAAAACCAATATCGAGCTCAGCCCTACTAATGACGAATACATCACCCGGAGGCTGCGGGGCATGCCCCAGCAAAGTCCCGGAATGTACTCTGCAGCAGGCAGGAGCTGGATTCAGGAATGCATGGATCGGGATCGAAGGCAGAAGAATCGGACAGAGTCCTCCTCAGATGCTGGCCATAGAAGAAGAGAGTGAGACACTCATGATGCAACAGCTCTATAGCGAGTATGACGCGTATGGAATGGAATACTCCCTTTGGTCAGTTTTGGGTCACCTGTCCGACCCGCTCCTCCCCACTGCAGGGTCGCAGGGGTGACCACTTCTCTGCTCTTTCAGTTCCAGCACATAAAGTTATACGCAAGAGCCTTACTGCATCAACCATACACAGCAAGCCTTATCACTGCTAGAAGGAGCCACTGTCTGGAAAAACATGCAGTTAATTTCAGAGAGTGCAGCTTCTCAGAAGAAATTTAACTAAAAAGCAAAGTTACTAAAATCCCTGCCCAAACCAGGACAGTCACTTAAGATAGCCTGAAGAAAAAAGGAAGATCTTGTAAAGACTATTCAGATCAAAGCTATCCTTCAATACCTACAATGCATAAGGCTTTTCCAGGCAAAGTATTCTTGAGGGATGGCTAGTGAGCCTGCAGTGTCTAACAAACTAATGAACGGAGAAGGACTGGTTGGTGATGTGAAGGTTGGGGGCTGTCTTGGCTGCAGTGACCATGAGATGGTGGAGTTCAGGATCCTGCGTGGAAGAAACAGGGCTACAAGCAGGATTAGAAC
>VZSC01002396.1:49829-64533 GCA_013398225.1 Steatornis caripensis | reverse complement strand
TTGTTGAACTTCATCAGGTTCCTCTCTGCCCAACTCTCCAGCTTGTCCAGGTCACACTGAATGGCAACACAGCCTTCTGGCGAGTCAGCCACTTCCCCCAGTTTTTGTATCATCAGCAAACTTGCTGAGGGTACACTCTGTCCCTTCATCCAGGTCATTGATGAATGTGTTGAACAGGACTGGACCCAGCACTGACCCCTGGGGAACACTGCTAGTCACAGGCCTCCAGCTGGACTCTGCGCCACTGATCACAACGCTCTGCGCTCTGCCATTCAGACAGTTCTCAATCCACCTCACTGACTACTCAAGTAACTCATACTTCCTAAGCTTACCTATGAGGATGTTGTGGGAGAGTGTCAAAAGCCTTGCTGAAGTCGAGGTAGACAACATCCACTGCTCTCCCCTTGGCATGACTGGCTGGGTAGACATCATAGAAGGCTATCAGATTGGTCAAGCAGGGTTTCCCCTTGGTAAAACCACATTGACTACTTCTGATAGCCTCCTTTTCCTCCACGTGCTTAGAGATGACTTTCAGAATGATCTGTTCCATCACCTTTCCAGGGATGGAGGTGATGCTGACTGGCCTGTAGTTTCCTGGGTCCTCCGTCTTGCTTTTTTTGAGGATGGGAGTGATGTTGGCTTTCCTCCAGTCCTCAGGCATCTCTATTGTTCTCCACAAATTTTCAATGATGGAGAATGGTTTAGCAATAACATTCGCCAGGTCCCTCAGCACTCATGGGGGCATCCTGTCAGGGCCCATGGATTTGTGGGTGTCCAGTTTGACTAAGTGGTCTCTAACCCAATCCTCCTCAACCAAGGGAAAGTCTTCTTTTATCCAGGCTTTCTCCCTTATCTCCAGAGACTGGGAATCCTGATGGCCAGTTGTAGAAGTGAAGACTGACGTGAAGAAGGCATTCAGTAATTCTGCCTTCTCTGTATCCTCCGTCACAAGCGCACTCACCTTGTTCAGCAGAGAGCCCACCTTTTCCCTAGTTTTCCTTTTGCTACTGATGTACCTGAAGAAGCCCTTCCTGTTGTCCCTGACCTCCCTTGTCAGATTTAATCCCAGTGTGCCTTAGCCTTCCTCATTGCATCCCTGCGTAACCTAATGGTCCTATATTCCTCCGAAGTGGCCAGTCCCTTTTCCCATGTTCTGTAAACTTCCTTCTTCCCTTTGAGATTTTCTAGAAGCTCCTTATTCATCCATGCAAGCCTCCTGCCTCCTTTGCTTGGCTTCTTGCTCATGGGACTGCATTGATCTTGAGCTTGGAGGAGGTAGTTATTGAATGTTAACCAGCTCTCTTGGGCTCCCCTGCCTTCTAGAGCCCTAACCCATGGGATTCCTCCAAGTAGGTCTTTGAAGAGGCTAAAGTTAGCTCTCCTGAAGTCCAGGGTTGTAATCCTACTTGTTGCCCTGCTTCTTCCACACAGGATCCTGAACTCCACCATCTCAATGTTGCTGCAGCCAAGGCTGCCCCAACCTTCACATTCCCAACCAGTCCTTCTCTGTTCATTAGTATCAGGTCCAGCATCACTCCTCTCCTCACTGGCTCCTCCATCACCTTTGTCAAGAAGTTGTCATGAGTGCTTTGCAGGAACCTCCTGAATTGTGCGTGCCTAGATATATTGTCTTTCCAGCAAATATCAGGGTGGTTGAAGTCCCCCATGAGAACAAGGGCCTGTGACTGTGAAGCGACTTTCAGCTGTCTGTGGAAGCTCTCATCAACTTCCTCTTCCTGATCAGGTAGCCTATAATAAACACCCACAACAGTGTCAACAGTATTAGCCTGCCCCTTAATACTTACCCATAAACTCTTGACTTGTTCTTCATCCACACCTAGGCAGAGCTCGATACATTCCAGTTGCTCTCTCACATAAAGAGGAACTCTACCAGCACACCTTGCTGGCCTGTCTTTCCTGAAAAGTACATAGCCATCCATGACCGTGTTAGTCATACGAAATATCCCACCATGTCTCTGTAATTGCAATGAGATCATGGCCCTGCAACTGAGCACAGATCTCTAGCTCTTCCTGTTTATTCCACATACTGCATGAGTTGGCGTAGAGGCACTTATCTCTGTTATTTCCAAAACCTGTTCCAGAATTATGTGTAGTTATCCTTGCTAAGCATGTGCTTTCATGACAAAGACAAATAGCTTGCTTTTAAAATATCCAAGTTATAAGCTCAATATGACACTTATAAAGGTAAGTATGAGTTGTATGGCACTGATGGAATATTTTGGAACACAAAAATTTTTTTTGCAGAACAATATTTCAAGCAGTAGCAAAAATATTCCAGGTGATAGCTATTAACATTTTCAAGAGGAAAACCCTCTGGATATTTCTATGGCAATGTGATATGTGAAGAGATGATTTTTTTGTGAGGCTTCTTCTGGACATAGCCATAGTGGTAAAAGTGGGCACTCTACTCCCTCTCTTTACTGCTTACCTCATTTGAACTTCAGAGTTTTTTAAAAATTTCAATGTGTTTATATTGCCCTAATCAGAGAGACATTGTAATGACTTTCAAGTAAATGCATATTCTCTTATAGATGAGAAATTGAGTGAATGGAGTAAAAGGTCAACCTTCACTGTATTTTTTCCAGAAAAGCTAAGTTAGACAAAAGTCAACTAGTCCCTTAAAAAACAATGTGAAGATGTTTGAAGGAATCACTGCCTGAACATCATTAGAACGTAATGGAAAGAGGACTTAAATACTCTTTGAGAAGCAGGAAGGGATTGATTTACAGTATAGTAATATGGTCTGTATTTAGTAGTTGTCATTTATTTAGCTCAATTTTCAGCTTTTGAATGTTACCAAATTTGAGTTCTGCCCTAGAATGAATGCCAAGTATTTAACCTGAACCTTTTCAGTTTTCCTTCCATCTCACTCTGATTGGTGTCTAAACAACAGAAACGTGAATAAGCCAGAAGGACGGGCTGCTGACTTGATGCATTAGAAGGCATTTCTGATGCTGGTTGCAAGAAAAAACAGAGAGGTGAACCAGCAGCTTTAGAGCTTGCTTCTGGGTTGCATTGTCTAAGATCTTACCGCATTCTTAGAAATAATCCAGTTTCTTGGGCTCTTGTGTGTAGAGCAGCGAATTTCATTCTTTATCATGAAATATGTATATATTTTAATCTTCCCTACAGACAAAAACACTGTCCTTAGAATGAGTTTTTGACCCAAACCTTTTTAACTAATGGAATCTTTTCAGATTTTTTTTTCCCTTACTGGAGAAGACAAATGTTTTAGAGATGGCTTGACATGAAAGAACTGTTTTAAATTTGGTAAATTAAATTAAATTATGTTTAGTATCTTAAATTATATATGTCATTCATTTTTAATGTAAAACATAAAACTTGATTGCTTCTTTGTAGATCGTACCTTTGTGATTTTTTTTTTTTCATTCAGATAGCTGAAGTTTTGTTTGAAATGTGTGATTCGGCAATGGGTTTTGCTGACACAAAGATAAAAATGGAATTATATTTATGCAAAATCATGTAGGCATAACTTTAAAAATGTGTTTCACATGAAATACCTCCTCAGATTTTTTTACCATCATGATAGACTAAACAGTCTGGGACCTTGAGGCTCTGAAGAAGAAGCTTTTGCTCTTCTATGACAGTTACTCAAAACATAGCTTGAGGAGGCCAGCTTTTGCTGTTGGACAAGTAGACCATGACAGTTCTTCCCTAAGGTTTAAATATGCAGTACTGACACAAATACAAAATCCATTATTATTGCTCTGTTAGTTTAAACACTGACCTACTCTTATCCCTTAGATTAATGAACACTATCACAGCACGTTTATTTTGTACCTTAATTAAGTAATGATCTCCAGGGGCCAAGTGCTATATGTAAAACTACTATTGACCTTAATAGGAAGGAACAGTATGTACTTTTCTCAAGGCAGAGGAGATGATTAAAAAGCAAGAGGAATTAACTGAGACATGGGAACCTAAATTTAATCTTGATCAGTATGCCATCATTTCTTCTTCCATCTCGTTCTTGCCCTGAACATCTTTTCAGCAAGAATTGTTCAAGGAGAAAAAATAATGGCAATTTAAGTTTCCTGTGCTTTCCTAACCTAACTAACAATGTCAGCCTCAACTTGCTACTGCTGGTGGTGTAGACCCTTTGGAAAGTAGTCAGGGATTTTGTCCAGATCTGAAGCTTTTTGAGGACTGATGCTTCCTGCTAATATTCCTGTTAACATGTACAGCATAATGATTCTCAGAAATGCAGGAAGATTTGCATTATTGTGTTAAATGTCTTTGTGACATTTAATACTGTGATGCTTTAATGTTGCAGTAACATGCACTTTATGTAAAATATTTGAAAAAAACCCCCAGAATTATTTTTATCTGTTGATTATATTTGAAATCATATTCTGGATATATTCCTTCAGTTTTATGGAAATGCAGTTGTTTCAAATACTTTTTTTTTGAAAAATTGTTGAAATTGATATCTGTTTCCGAACGTAAGTCTAGGCTCTGAAGGGTCACTGACAGTGAATTTGTCCTGATCCATTTCAACTAAAATATGTGTTTAATAATAAAGGTTAACTGGGTAAGAATAGTTACAGAAAAGAGGGCCAGCATAGCTCAACAGGTATTGAAGATTTTCTTGCTGACAGAAATACTTTCTGTATACACGTTTTTTCTGTGAGCCCATGAGGAGATCTAGCGTATAGAAGGAATTAAATTCTTTAAATGACTTAGTATGATGAATATGATAACTTAAATACTCTAAAAACACTTGGAGAGTGGGTATTTTTTTTTAAATCAAAACAAATCTAGAAGAATATGGAGGTTTTTGATGAAAATGTATTAAATTTAAAGATCCAAGCATTTTGGAAAGTTTTCTATCTTCCTAAAACTGGATATGAAAAGAATATTTTAGTTTTATTTTAATTTGAGCTTGTACACGTCCAGATTTTATTAATTTTAATTTAACTTTTTCATTACCTGTTTTATTGTGCATATTATAAAGTGTTTATAATTTTATAAGTATTCTTAGAAATTGAGTTCTTAGATAATTTATATAATTTTGCCACTTTAAAATGCCAGATAATGCTAAGTTAATGAAAAATTTTGAGACATCTGTCATGGTTTAACCCCAGTAGGCAACCCAGCCCTGCACAGCTGCTCACTCGTTTCCCCCTGGTGAGATGAGGGAGTGAATCAGGATAAAAGCGAGGGAACTAATGGGTTTTGAGATAGAGACAGTTTAGTCAGGAAACCAAAAGCTGTGCATACAAGCAAAGCAAGAAAAAGTATTCACAGAATCACAGAATGGGATCTCTGNTAATTTTAATTTAACTTTTTCATTACCTGTTTTATTGTGCATATTATAAAGTGTTTATAATTTTATAAGTATTCTTAGAAATTGAGTTCTTAGATAATTTATATAATTTTGCCACTTTAAAATGCCAGATAATGCTAAGTTAATGAAAAATTTTGAGACATCTGTCATGGTTTAACCCCAGTAGGCAACCCAGCCCTGCACAGCTGCTCACTCGTTTCCCCCTGGTGAGATGAGGGAGTGAATCAGGATAAAAGCGAGGGAACTAATGGGTTTTGAGATAGAGACAGTTTAGTCAGGAAACCAAAAGCTGTGCATACAAGCAAAGCAAGAAAAAGTATTCACAGAATCGCAGAATGGGATCTCTGGAGATCTAGTCCAACCCCACCGCTAAAGCAGGTGCCCATAGAGCAGGTTGCACAGGAATGTGTCTGGGCAGGTTTTGAATATCTCCAGAGAAGGAGACTCCACAGCCTCTCTGAGCAGCCTGTTCCAGTGCTCTGTCACCCTCACAGTAAAGAAGTTCTTCCTTGTGTACGGATGGAACTGCCTATGTTCCAGTTTGTGCCTGTTGCCCCTTGTCCTGTCACTACTTCCCATTGGTAGATAGATGCTTAGCCATTTCCAGGAAAGTAGAGCTTCGTTATGTGTAAGTTACTTGGTAAGACAGACGTCTTAACCCTCAACATGCCCCTCTTCCTCCTTCTGGCCTGCAGCTTTTATTGTGGGGCACAGACGGTCATATGGTGTGGGATATCCATTAGGTCAGTTGATCAGCTGTCCCAGCTGCATCCCCTCCCAAATTCTTGTGCACCCCCAGCCTACTTGCTGCCGGGGCAGCATGGGAAGCAAAAAGTCCTTGATGCTGTATAAGCAATATCTAAAATATCTCTGTGTTATCAACACTGTTTTTATCATAAATCCAGAACATGGCACCATATTAACTACTGTGTAGAAAACTAACTGTAGCTAAAACCAGTACAGCAGCTCATATAGAAAGTGAGACAGCTGAAAAAGCCACAGAGCTCTTTGTAACACCTGGCTTGTTTTTTATTTAAATGTTGCCATAAAAAGAATGCTTTCTAAAACATGCCTCTGTTATCAACAGTTTTGGTTACAAATCCAAAACGTAGCACCATAAAAGCTACCCCAGAGAAAACCGGTACAGACCTCCTACCCACGTACTTTTTGACTCCAAAATGGTTTTAGCCACATTTTCTTATTTTTCTGACTCCTAGACAGGAATAGAAAAGAGTCCTGAGCTCTTTCACTTTTTTTCTGACATGAGGTTGTATTACTGACAGTTATAGCTCGTATTTGCATGAAAACATGTATTTATGCTAGAAGTTTGAAAGGCTTGTGGTCATCTAGTTACTGGCTGAACACTGTCAGAACTGAGATGCATTTTGCATAAAATGTCTACAAAAACAGTTTCCAAAAATAGATGTGTCTTTGCAATAAGATCTCTAAGAAACAGAATTCGACCTACTCTACTGGTCTTGTTGGCTTAGTTCTGTTGATGAGATGGGATGTTTGACTGCTCATTCAAACACATGCAGTTCGGTTCAGCACGTTGAGTGCTCCATGCTTCAAATGTGTTTCTTGTTCGGTGTATTTGTCAATGTGCACTCACACCTCTCCCACAGTTGTAGAGGCAGTCACAGTATATTGCAGCCTAGGGGGGCATATGCAGTAGTCAAATGAATGTCATCTTTTTGTGCATCAAAATAGAAATAGTTCTCCTTAACCATGGAATTTCATGCTTTTTTTGCTGCTTCTGACTGCCATCACAAGTTCTTAACTTGTTTTCACAAGTAGGTGACGTGTATTCAGCTTGTTATTATGCCACTTGCACAAACCCAGGGAATTCATTTAAAAAACTGTTAGTACTTTTTCCAGCTGTATTGAAAATCAAGAGATGGAGATGGAAAGAGATGGAAGACTGATCTTATGGAGGATAGTGAAAGGTGAAAACTTCGTCTGTGGTATTTTGGTAGAAACAGAGTAAATAAATAGTTTAATTTTGATACTTTATATGCCAAATGGTACTTGGCTGATATTCTTTCAGCTCGCTTTAAGAAAATACAAGAAATTAAATGAGTAGTAAATATGAGAGAAGATGAAGAGAAGTTGCAAAATCTTGGGAAACGCGGGGACTGTGCATGAAAACAGCACTGATTTAAAAGAAAACAACAAAAAGTATCTCAGGAAATGTGTCCGTCCATGGGTACGCAGCAAGCCATTACCACTCAAGAGAAAGCTCTAAGGATGGTGTTATAGTTTCATTTATAAGCAAACTTAAAGCTCAGTGGTTATTGGACAAAAAAATTTAAAGCAGAAGTATTTAGATGGGGAAATAAAGGAAGAAAATAATTTTTTTCACTTTGACCTCTATAAAGTTTCTACCCTCATCTCAAAATGGAGGTAGCAGAATGGGAAAAGCTTCAGAGAAACACAACAAGGATAAACAGAAAGCCTTGGAACAACCTCTGTATGAAGAACAACTTTCAGATTTCAGTCTTAAGAATTAGATGAGGGGAAAATAAACTAAAGGTCAAAAGAAACACAAAATTAGGGTGAACAGGAAGGATAGGAAACGATATTCATCATCTCCTGCACAAACAAGGTTTTGAGGAATAAAATCGAGGTAATAGGAGACAAGTATAAAAGATAATAAGAGATTGGATAATTGCTAGGAAAATGCATTTACTGAACATGCTAGACACATACAAATTGTGTTTGTTTCCGAAATAGATGAAGGCTGAGAGAGTACTCAAAGTACCATTATGCCATTCTTCACCTTAAGCGTCCATGTTTTGGAGGCTGTCACAGGAAAAATACTGAGCTAACTAGACTTTTAGTCTAACTTATGGCAGTTTTTGTTGTCTCGCTCTTTTACGCTAAAATATGTAGGTAAAACAAGATAGTTTTGGTTTAGGTTTTTGAATATTTTGTTTGTGCTTTTTTTTTTTTACAAAGGAAGAAAACAGACATAGTGTGTTAACAGTTATAACAGCATAATAAACAAAAAGATGAGCCAGGAGAAGAAGATAATGTCATATCACACAAGATGTTACTGTGGCACCTTACATACACAAGGCTAGTCTAGTTTCTATTATTGCCAGTACTAAAATCTTACAAAACCTGCATAATTAATTCCATGATGATTTTATGGATGATTCTTTTTAAAAAATGATTTTTAGAAAAAGTTTCCCTCTTATTTCTTTAAATAAATATATTTAAATGACAAAGGGAAAAAAGAAAGAAAAGTAAAACCAAGAAAACACCAAAAATCAAACCCGGACCCCCCTAGCTGCTCACAAACAGAAGCAGGTTTGGCTCAGACAGAATGGTATTTTTCAGTGATTTTAATAGACCACTTTGTTCTAGAAGCATTGACACTGATTGCAGTGGGGGATAACACAGGGCTATTAAGAATGTTTAATGCTCTTTAAATCACTGATCACTTTCCTTGAAATTACTAATGATATTAAAACTGTTCAGTGATTTTTTTGAACCATGTAGATAATGAAATTCTTCTACCAATGTCACTATGGTTTTGCGTAGTGTGGGATGCACAGGCATATGAAACTACACACTTTTTCTGCTTGGCAGGACTCTCAAATGAGGGGCTTGGCATGCACGCTCATGTTCTCCTGATGAATAGCATTGTCTTAACAGTCAGTAGCAAGTCTCAAAGCATTAGACTTTGGGGTTAGAGTAGTGTGATGGGCTGCAAGTACCTGCAAAGCCAGTCATAAACTTTGGAAAAAATCATAGATAAGGGAGGATATTATTAAATTCTCTACCTGTGAGGAAACACCACACTCCTTTAGTCATAAACCGTTGACCAAGTCTGTGAGTAGGAGCGGATCACGCCGCACCAAGACTCTCTTCTGAGAAGGAGTTTGGAAAGCAAGGTGTTCCTTTCTAACCCTCATGACTCAACGGGAGGGCATTCCCTATACCTTTTTCTCTAAACTTTGTATACACGTCTCCAACCTGATCCTGATCTGATTTGCCTAACCAGACAACTCTATAACTCACTCCCTCCCACCCCAATCACTGTGACAGTTGCACCTAAGTACCACTCTGACCCAATTCCCTTTCACCTTCTCTTCACGTAGTAAGTAATAGAATGAAACTTGCCATCGAATTCTGTAAAGTCATGCTTTTTACAAACTCACATTAATATCACTTTTCCCTCATATCTTTGATGGTGATTCTTTGAGCAACCATTAAACCTTAACCACTCCCCTGTGACAGTATAAGGTGGAAAGAAATGGTGGGAGAAGTAGATAAAGATGAAGTGTGAAATATTTCCCCTCTATTGACAAGAAGGCTCTTACATTTCTGAATTAGGGTAAACCTTGCTAGCTGTAGGAACTGGAAAAGAAGGATGACTAATTTCTTCTGTTGCAGAAATAAGGAAAATGTGTTTGGCCCCAGTACAAGAAGATTAGAACTAAAGATAGTGGTGGTATTTTTCAGCCTCAAACATCTAAGAAAGGCATTTACTTCGAGTGTATTGTTTAGCTAGCAGTAGTTAACTAGATGGACATCTAATTGTGCGCTTTAGGTCATAATGTTAATTGTTAGATAGAGAAAATTGAGAAATCATAGATAAGGGAAGGTATTATTAAATGCTCTGTCTGTGAGGAAACAACATTCCCTATCAAATATCCTAGTGTTTTTATATTTATGGAAAACTTGGTTTTGTGCATGGAGCTCCTTTTTGAGAGGATTTTTTGGCCTTTGAGCATGCAGTTTTCTGGTGGCTTTGCATTATTAAATAATCCAGTACAATCCAGCTGCTAACAGCTGAGCAGAACAAATTTCTTTATAAAGTCTGAAATGAATAATTATTCTCATAACATTATAAGCTGGCAGAGTTAGTGTAACAGAGGAGACTGTATAATTTGCAAAAATTATTTTGCAAAAATTATTTTGCAAAGACTGGCTGTTGAAACTCAGAAAATTTTTAGTCTCTTCTAGCCTGTTTGTTTTTTGCTTTCATGACAAAATATTTTTTTCAAATGTACAGTGCTGTTGGAATCTCTATTTCATCAGAATTGCTCTCGTCACAAAGCATAGAAATAGTTTTTTGAAATAGGAGTCAGAATAGCTGCATGAAGTAACTACTTCTATAAAATAAGTCTGTGTGACATACTGAAGATACAGTATGCCAAACTTGATATCTATGCAATTATTATCTAGTCTTCATAGTATAAATTAGTACTGTAATTATTGCAGTCACTGGTTCATGCAATAGTATAGACAGAAATTTAAGGATATGAGCTGACCCAATGAAACACCCAGCGCTCAAGCTCTGAATCATCCTGTTAGCTTTTACAATGGTGCTTGCTGAGTAGTTTTCTTTGAAATGTATTTTTCTACGATGGTGCTTGTTAGCTAGCTTATTGGTGATGAATGTACTTTGCTGGATTTACTGTGGGATGCTAAGTCACTTTACTTTTCAGCTGCCTACCAGAGAAATTGTTTCAAGCAACTGTAAATGGAATTTTGATAACTGAACTTCATCTGCTGGTTTTCATCCATTANTCTATGCAATTATTATCTAGTCTTCATAGTATAAATTAGTACTGTAATTATTGCAGTCACTGGTTCATGCAATAGTATAGACAGAAATTTAAGGATATGAGCTGACCCAATGAAACACCCAGCGCTCAAGCTCTGAATCATCCTGTTAGCTTTTACAATGGTGCTTGCTGAGTAGTTTTCTTTGAAATGTATTTTTCTACGATGGTGCTTGTTAGCTAGCTTATTGGTGATGAATGTACTTTGCTGGATTTACTGTGGGATGCTAAGTCACTTTACTTTTCAGCTGCCTACCAGAGAAATTGTTTCAAGCAACTGTAAATGGAATTTTGATAACTGAACTTCACCTGCTGGTTTTCATCCATTATGTGAAAACATGAGATCTTGACTAATGTAATTTTTCTCCTTTTTTTCTTTATTTTTGTAATGACTATTGCATTATGAATGCTTAGATGAAGACTTGTCTTTTTTGAGAGGCTGTGTGTTTAATTCTCTGCTCCATCACAATTTGAGAAGCTGAGTTCCTGAACGTTGGAAAGAACTTTGCTCAGTTTATGGCATAGAGGAAAGAAATTCTTACTTCTTAGAACTTGGATGGCATAATGCATGTAGTATAAGGAAAAGACGGCTTACACCTCGTACTGCATGCCAGAAATGGAGTCACTCTGCATGTGGTGGCAAGTCCCCAAACATGCATAGAACAAAGTGCAACAGCAGAGCCAACAGACCTGTTTGACCTGTGCATAAAGGCACCACATGTGAATGTACCTTTACTACTTCATCATTCACCTGAAGCCTCAAGAGACCATTTTTTAAGGGACTCTGATTTTTATATAGTCTGACCTTTAAACAAGCAATATAAAAATCTTTGATTTTTTGTTACTAAGAAGGTAGGTGGCGTGTTTGCATGTGTGCAAACTCATCGGAAATTACAAATGTCTGAGATTTGTGCATTCAATATTTAAAGAATCATATCAGTGTGTTTCAGTAGGAAGTCACACAGGCAAGTTCAGAAACGCAAGGTTTGCTTGGATGCTTTGCCCCAAGTGGAAGGAATCTCTGTGGTTTTTTACTAAATTTGTCTCTAAGGAATTTTGATTTGAAGCCTCAATAGATTCTTTAAAATCTTTTAGCAAAGTATGAAACTGAACTTCTGAGGGGGCTGTCTTTTTGGGAGGAAAACTGAAGGTGGTAGGCTGTGCTATTTTTTTTAAATTGACTACTACTTATCTGTTAACTACTTGACATTTTGTTCTGGAGACATACAGTTTATTGTTTTAGAAATAAATTATCAAAAGGCCCCTGAAAAATGATCAATTACTGCATTTCATCTTATATTTCAAATTGTGAAGGAACTTTGCACATGCAGCCGAATCTAACATGATCTCAGATATTTATGGGCCAGTTCATACTATTTTCATGATTTTATACCTTTTTTACCTTCTATCTAGCAATGAGAACATCTGTAACTTAAATGTTATTTTTTTCTAATCTTAGAAATAAAAGTGGGTTTTGGTCAGATTTTTGTAAAATATCTTGCCTGAATGTTGCATTCTTTGGAGAGATGATATAGTTGTGCAGTTACTTGGTGTGTGATGATCTAATATTTCATACGCATTACTTCTCCATGTTTAATTGTCAAGACTTAGGCTTACTGTGTCAATTCATTGCTGGCTGCCTAATTGAAAGTGAATGTCAAACAACTTCTAACAGAGTTCCACCATCAGATCTTAGGCTGGCTTGGTTTTAAGATTTGGGTACACAAAAGGAAATGTGGAAAAAGTTTTAATGGACAAGGTGAACTTCTGAAAGCATTGCCAAAAAAATGGAAACTGCTCCAATTATTCGACTTGATATGCAAAATCTTAATTATGAGTAAAAATAAGAAGGTATACTAACTTTTATGGTCATGCCTCAAAAATCTCTTCAGTTGCCACAGAAGTTCGTCAGTATGCTGTTCTAGTGAAAAAATGCAGCTTGCTTGATTCTCTAGGTAGTATAATTGGGTTTTATGAGTTACGATCCCCTCCACAAAATCTAATAACTCCTATAACAAACATCAATCTGCTATGCCATGAAAAGAAATAACTTTCCTAAGGTATATTAAAATTCTTGTTTTGACACCACAGTTTAGTAATAAATCACACTATAATTCCTTGTTTGAATTTTGACATAGTTTAGAAACATATTTCACTGAATAGGTTTTGTAAGAAATATTTGCCTATTTCAGAAAAACGTTTTACTTTATGCAAAAAGTTCAAATGTAGATATCTACACTGTTTATGGAAAATATTCACAAAAGGATGCAAGTACTACACAGTGTCCTGATTTTTTTTTAATGAATGTCAAGATTTTTGAAGTCTTCATTGATGAGTTTCCTTGTTTGTTTGTGGGTTCGTTGTTTGTTTTTTTTTTTTTTTTCTTTTCATGTTATTGTAAATTTAGGTCAGAATTACCCATTTCTACGAACTTTTTTTTTTCCCCAGCAGAGTTTAATAGCTTTGCAGGGAATTTAGATGTGTGGGAATATCCCACCTGAGACTGACTAGTGCAAGCTGATGTTATTTTCCGATTACTGTATCTGATCTTTGTCATGGTGATATATGTAATCTATTTAACTGTTCCAACTGCACGGAGACTAGAATAAGTGAATATGCCTGTGTAGGTTTGACAGATATTTAGACATTTTGTCTTATTTATTTTGCTAGCCAAGGTAAATTTATAAAATAATTTTTTATTCCCCTTAAAATTAATAAACACACANTTTTTTTTCTTTTCATGTTATTGTAAATTTAGGTCAGAATTACCCATTTCTACGAACTTTTTTTTTTCCCCAGCAGAGTTTAATAGCTTTGCAGGGAATTTAGATGTGTGGGAATATCCCACCTGAGACTGACTAGTGCAAGCTGATGTTATTTTCCGATTACTGTATCTGATCTTTGTCATGGTGATATATGTAATCTATTTAACTGTTCCAACTGCACGGAGACTAGAATAAGTGAATATGCCTGTGTAGGTTTGACAGATATTTAGACATTTTGTCTTATTTATTTTGCTAGCCAAGGTAAATTTATAAAATAATTTTTTATTCCCCTTAAAAGTAATAAACACACATTGAAAAGCTCAGAACTAATTATATATACAAAATACATATATTTAAAAAAAAATCTGGTAATATCCTCAAGTTCCATGGCTACATGAATAAACTTTAACGTCTGGAAGCATTGCAGATATTTAAAGTATGCCAATGTGCTCTTTTAATTCTTATCAATGTAGTGTACTTCCATGCTCAACAGAAAATAGACCACTATTCATTAAGGAGCAGATAAGAGATACAGCCTGTCTCAGAAATGACGTGATCTAGAGTAAGTCAAAGACGAAAAAAGGACTGCCAAGTGGTGTGTTTTCAGCATTTATTACTGATGTGACTACTGTATTTTTAAAAAAGTGTATATAAAACATGCATATCTACCTGATTTTTTTTTTGGCTTACATCATAGAAGATAAGGAAACAAACTTTTAAAGGTAAATTATCCTCCACAAGCAAAACAGAGACAAGTCTTTTCACTAATTATGAATTTCCATCTCTGCCATGTTTGGTACTCAATCAAAGATTTATAAAATGCGAGCACAAAATAAGTAGAATCAGCTCATCCTGACTGAAAGTAAAACGAAATAACTAGCATCCTAACACATCAGTTAGATCTATTTTGTTAGCTGCTCTGCTGGTGTTAACACATAGACTTAGTATGACTCCACACTCCTGTTTTCTGTATTAGACAGGAAAGGTGGTTAGATCCATGTTGCAGCCCTTGTGAGACTGAGGTATTTTAAAAG
>VZSC01002396.1:23907-48486 GCA_013398225.1 Steatornis caripensis | reverse complement strand
TGCAGACCTTAACAGTTCTGAAATACACATTTTCAAATTTCTGAAAGATTCCTATATGACTACACCTGAAAGGTTAAAAATTTAAGCAATGAGTAGTATCTAATTTGAAATATTGATGAGAATTCTTTTTAAAAAGTAGTTACATTGGACAGAAAAGGCTGGATTCACCTTATCTGATCAATATTGGCTAAAAAGTGATCAATCTCAAACTAGTTTCCATGGTCCTTTCCTAGGCAATTGAACAAAAAAGCACTTCTGAGGTGTGATTAATTCTACCTATTCTGGACACTAGTTTTAGGGATTAATCTTTGTATGAAACTGCCCTTCTCTCCACTTGTAGTGAAAGTCTGGTTAATTGCTACAGACTATCTGAATTTAAGATGATTAGTGGTGCGCAGGGTGACCTGTACAATTTGAAACCGAGACAACTTTATCTCAGATAAAATTAGATAGCTGAGTACAACCATTGTGTTGCATCCTACAGTAGAATGTTGTTAAAAATAAATGTCTATATGAGACTTTGTGTGGTAGACAGAAAGGAAAATTTAGTAGGAAAGAGGGAGGGAAATAGCAGAAGATACAGAACACTGATTTAATTATGTTTATTTCTATCAAGGCATAATTGCACCGAATTCTGAAGACTCCTTAAGTTCTTTTCATTTTGTTTGTAACTGTAAGAGCTTCACTCACTTTGAAGACTGGAGCAAGAGAAAAAAAGACAAACAGGTGACCTTAAAAGCATATTCATTTAAATTTAAAAGTTGATTTACCTAATGGCAATTTCCTGAATTCCAGTTGGTGCCCACTGCCTCTTGTCTGATCTCTAGGAATCGCTGAGAAGAGTCTGGCTCTGTCTCCTTTACCACTCCCCAGCAGGTATTCATACACACTGATGTGATTCCCCCTGCACTTTCTCTTCTCCAGGCTTGAACAGTCCCAGCCCTCTCAGCCTCTCCTCATGTGCAAGGTACTTCAGTTGTTAAATCAACTTTCTGGCTCTTTGCAGCATGTGCTCTAGTATGTCTTTGTCACTGTTGCACTGGGGAGCCCAGAACTGAACCTAGCATGGTGAACGTATCTCACCAGGGCTGAGCACGGGGGAAGGACCATCTCCCTCCACCTCTGATGGTCTGCCTAATGTATCTCAAGATTCTGCTGGCTTTCTTTGCCACAGGAGTACATTGCTGGCTCGTGTTAAACTTGCTGTCTACAAGGAACCCAAGGTGTTTTTTGCAGCCAAGGCTGCCTCATTGTCTGTCTCCAGGCAGAGGTCCTGGCTTTCCCTGCTGCTCTATTGTGCACAAGGAGACTCCCTCTCCTCGCTCTCCCAGCCCATCCTTCTCAAATAACTGTTATTCATCCATGGTAGCCTTCCATGGTGGTGAGATGTCCCACCATGTCTCTGCCATTGTAGCTCGGCAACTCAAGACTAGAATAGTTTAATTTTGGCAGAATAACAAAAGCAGAAATCTAGAGGAATGTCTGGATATCTAAATAGTTGTGTTGATATGGGAAAGGTGGCAAGAATAATTGCAAGAAGAAAAAACAAATAAGTAATTGGTAAAAAATATCATTAAGGAAACCAATAAATGCGTTCTTGCAATGTTATTGGTTTAGCAGATCTTTCTCATGAATATGTATATGTTTCACTTTGTGACTAGAGTCTGAAAATTGCAGTGGAGCAAATAGTTTCCTACTATGTTGGTTGCAGTGTTGGTTTTAATTTTTATTCAGGATATGGGGAAAATTTGCTATGTATTTCCTGAATCTGCATGTTTGCATCTGCAAATAAAGAAGGAGGAAAAAAAAAAAAGGCAGGGGAAGGAGCCAATAAGCAGGGGATATTGAAGTTGTGTGTAAAATGGTTTTATCTGATGGCAAAATTGTGGCAGTTGTGTTCACTTGTTTCAGATATATTTGTAAACAAATTTTTGTGTTCAGGCTTTTATGGGTTGTATAACTTCTTTAACTTTTATTTTATTTTCTTTAACTTTGATTTGTTACAGGGAAACAAAATCGATTTGCTTGTTAATTTTAGCCTCTTAAATTGAAAAATTCTATACTCATACTAGCTAATTTAGACATTTAATTTCTGCCTACCTAATCATGTTAAATTAGTCCCTATGATACAGCTGGCAGTGTCTGAGAGTTATGTTCAATGCATTTTAGAATTCATGAAAAACAAGATGTCATTGATCTTGTGATTTAATTCAGAAAAGCACTATTTCAGTAAAAGTAAAAACTTTCAGAGATTAACTCTTAAAAATTTAAGTTCAGTCTGGTATCTGACTAAAAGGATTGTTTGGTTAGCTTTCATTGTATGATAGTTTTATTTAGATTTTTTGGCATTTATCAATGCTACAGTAATGCTGGAAGTAACACAGTTTGCTCAATAATGTGTTTTGCTTCCATAAAAGGAAGCGGTGCATGTTGGGGTCTCAGATTGTGTTTGCCATTATGGATTTGGAAACTTGTGTTTAGAAGTTACTATTCACATTTGCAAAATGTATTACAATGAAAAATGTGAGAGGTTGCTGTTGCTATTACTTGCTACATGCTAATAGATATCTTTAGGGTTTTAATACGTGAAGTCTCAAAAAAAAAAAAGCAAGATGGAAAGGAATTGGAAATACTTAATACTGTTGGAGTATGAAAGTGACAGTAAAATCTGATGTCTTTGCAGGCAATCTTTCTTTTGAAGATGTGGCCTTGAAAAGATCTCAAAGTTTATTGTATGTGACACATTTTCTGAAGATTCTCTTTGGATGGATTTAGAGTTAGTTGACCCAATCAATATAGCCTTTAGATTCAGAAAGGAGATTAGTCTAACACTGACACCAGATTCTGCCTCCAGAAATCTTATAAATCACTTGAAAGTGAGCAATAACAATGGATGTTAATTTTGTACTTCATCTATTAACTTGTTAGAAAACTCTGGGAGTCTAAAATAAAAAATGGGTTGGTTCCATTCTCTGCATAAGGATGTTTATCAATACTCCATGATCCAAGAAGTGAATCAGCAGTTTCTAGTCTCCCAAAAGTTTCTATTGTTTTAGCAGAGGCAAAGAAGCTGGAATCAAGTTCCAACCCAGCTGTTTATTTCTGAAAAGTAGACATCTGGCATAAATAGTTTTGCCTCTCAAAGCTAATCTAATACTTGTTACTCAAAGTAGAGACTCAAATCCAAAATTCACCAATCATTTTGGTGACTTTTTGCAGAATATTTATCTATTACTGGATTATTAACATTATTAACTTAATTATTTATAAGGGTGTACTATTATTCAAGAACATTTTATTCACTTCCACTCTGTGTTTCTAAGTATTAAAACTCCAAATGACTTTTACTTTCATGCATTATTATGGTATGCAAGAAAAGAAAAAAATATTGAATTAAATATTATTTGGCAACATCTAAGCTAAGATTTATTGCTTGGAGAAAAAGGAATGATTTTTTTCCCCTCCTCTGCCTTTTGAATTCTTTGAGTCTCTTTTGATTTCTCGTTCCTGTTTTTCATGTGGTTTTGCTGATTTTTTTACATGTTGCTTGGCATTCTGCATTTATTATTTTAGCAATATCTTAACTTTGGTGTCAGTATAATATAATACCAAAATTTCAAAATAATCCATAATTTATCCTCATCATATATTCATTGTTCTGGACCTCCTACCATAGCAAAATCTCCTATAAAACCACCACAAATCGCATCATGTTAACAGGCTACACTTCTCACTGAAGATTATATTCATCATAGTGGCTGAGCAAGGAGTTCTAGGACTAAGAGTTGCATTGCATGCTTCAGATACTTTTCTGTGGAAGACTTGCCTTTTTCCTTCCTCTGTCCCACTTAATGTTTCAATCAGCAATCTGATTGTTTGAATGTCTAGCATGGATTGGGGCCTTTTTTTATCTGATTTTTGACTATTCAAGATACTTTCAAACCAGTATAATAGTCTTGCTACAGCTTTTCTAAGTCTTGAGAGAAGATGACTACAGTTATTTTGGTCCTTCTTAGTTATAAAATGTAAGTTCATCTTGCAGACTGCAACTGAATCCATGTTAAAACACCCTTGAATACAAGCCTAAGTAGCACTGGTAGGGCAGACAGACTCTGCTGTTGCGGCCTTGGTCTCTGCTCCAACAGCAGTGAGGCAGAGTGTGCCAGCTGAACCTTTATCTGCAAAGAAGTTTGAAAATCCCTCCTAGCATAAACATCTCATTTGTGCATCCAACTGGACAGAGCCTGGATTAACCAGGTTGTGGACCACCTGGAACAGTTCTGAAAACTGGGATATGGCAGATGGCTTTGTAGAAGCAAAGAAAGCTTCATCTCATTGCCTTCAGCACAGCCCTGGCTCTGTGATTTCAAACTCGTTTGGAGTAGTTAGGAAACCTAGAATACCTGTGCTTTACCAGGCTTTCCTCCTGCTTCATCATCTTCGTATTATTGGATAGCAAGGTATGGTCTGAGGATGGAGTGGATTAAAAAAGCACTAAAGGGAACAGGCAATGTTTACAATATAGACAATAGTTCACAACAGCAGGAAAGTATAACAATCTGGTGAGTCTGTAGCGCTACCTAGACCATGATTTTCTTTGATGTTCTGTTCACTATTACTTTTCCTTTCCATTCTTGACTTCTCTAGGATTTATTTATAACTTTCAATTTTTCTTTTTTTTTGAGATATGTATTCCTTTATAGATGATCATATGTCCTTTTCACTTCTACCCTCTCCCCACCCCAGTAATCTTCTTTCAAGTCCTGAATCTCAATTTCTTACAGTTTTACTCTCTGCTATAAGGATTCTATTCTGTTCTTCTCAGTGTTCCTTACCTTTCTCNGTATTCCTTTATAGATGATCATATGTCCTTTTCACTTCTACCCTCTCCCCACCCCAGTAATCTTCTTTCAAGTCCTGAATCTCAATTTCTTACAGTTTTACTCTCTGCTATAAGGATTCTATTCTGTTCTTCTCAGTGTTCCTTATCTTTCTCTTTTCCCTATCTTCCTCACTTGTGTATCAAATTGGAAATGCCAAAGCATGCTGATTCCTCATGGGAATCACAGTGAAGCACTGTGTCTCTTTGAAATTCTATCATAATACAAATAAATGTCATGCAAAATCATACAATGACAGAATAAGTGCTGTTCAGCATCTTTTACAGTGGTGTTCCTGGAATTTGGAGTGATTGGTTAACGATGAGCTATTAATAGCTTGTACTCAATGATATAGAGCAAAGACTAAACAAAGTTAAACTATGTTGTAGTGTGCAAAGTGATTCTAAAATTGTACTTTCTATTAACAAAAGATGCCAAAATCACTGTATCTTATTGTTCACCTTCCTACCGCCAATGGATTAGTCAATTGGTAGTTAACAAAAATACCTGCAAAAAACCCCTCACCACAATTAAGGAAAGCCTTTTTTCTTTAGTTGACAGATCTTGCCTTTTCTGTCTTGGAGGGAACTTGGTGTCCATGACAGTAACATCGGGTCATTTAATGTCAGGGTGATGGGTATTCCTTGATCTCTTCAGAGCAGTTGAAGCTGTGGAAGAATGAGAGCACGGCCAAATGTCATTAGCCAGGCAATATTTCCTGTAAAAATTAGCATCAACGTAATTCCTATCTATGCTTTCAAACCTTTCCACAACATGACACCAGCACAGATGGCAATGCAGTAACACAATAAATCCCATAGGAAGCTTGTTGAAATCGGAATAGGTGAGTATTGCTGATCAGTACAGAAGGGTTGTCCTTATGTGGAAATGCCTCAGTCCACAACAGAAGCTCAAATCTGTGAAACCTATTTATCCGTTCATCTTGAGACATTTCTAATGCCAGCTGACTGCAACTCTTGCTCAACCTTCAGGGAAACAAGCCATGCATATTAAATCTCTCCTGATTATTCTGATGTGCAAGTACCATAGGCCCAGATCCACAAATAGTGTTTGTAGATGCTTAATTCATACTGATTTAAGTAGGGGTATGTATCTAAGCAACTTTGACATCAAAAACATTCACTTCTGCTCTTTATTGCAAATACTTTTACTAGTCATCTTATACTTCCAAGTGAGACAGTATGAAATAAAGCATGAATCTCTGTTATTTCCTTTCTTGTGTCTTACAGAAGTAGTAAATGTAACTCTACATGGTTTTCCCCTGTATTTTTTGAGGAACCACTTTGAGTTCAATCACATTATATATCATAATCATACTTTTATTTCCAAAGTATGTGTAATGGGGCCCTGCTTTCCTGGAAATGGCCAAGCACCTGCCTACTGATAGGAAGTAGTGAAAGAATTTCTTGATTTCGTTGTGTGCACAGCTTTTGCTTTCCATATTAA
This sequence comes from Steatornis caripensis, assembly GCA_013398225.1. NCBI lineage: Eukaryota > Metazoa > Chordata > Aves > Caprimulgiformes > Steatornithidae > Steatornis > Steatornis caripensis. Next base: position 42,139 of record VZSC01002396.1, on the reverse strand, counting down.
ACTGCATTTATCTAACCCAAGAGTCTTCTCACTTACTCTTCCGATTTTGTGCCTCAACCCACTGTGGGGAAGTGAGTGAGCGGCTGTGTGGGGCTGAGCTGCCTATGGCAGTTAAACCATGACTGTTTATAAAATTTGTGTAGTGTGAAGACTTTAAGAATCTCATAAAAGTAGTTACTAATTTTGAAACAGAAAGGAAACCTAGCTTATTTTTTCCTTCCATTTTTAAAAGCAAGAAAACTTATGAAAAATCTTATTGCAGAGTACCCAGCACTTTCAACCATGAAGATACCTGCAATTTTTTATATTCCTGTCCAATGTGCTTCAAACTTTTTTTTGGCATAAGTAATTTCTCATTATGATCCGAAACATGTTGACTGACTCAACCTGTCCTAATACATTCCTCCTTAAATCATCAACTCAACCTCAGAAAGAAAATAAACTTTAAAACACGGCAGTATAAAATCAGGAAAAATCCATGGGATGTTTAGATAAAGTATCATTAACGGTCAGGAAAACAGGAAGCAAAGATAATTGCAGACAGAAAAACCACACAACAGTCCAAGGGAAAACTGGGAATGTCTGGCTTTAACCTTTAGAAAAAGTTGGAGTGAACTCCAAGGTTACAATGGAATCTGAAATCACGTAACAGACTTTCATACAGAATGTTTGTCAGAACTCTAATGATTTTCAATTTTCAACAGTCTGTATTTCAACAGACAAAGAGGAGTATACCTCTGTTTTGTGCTCTGACAACATCACAGGTAACACTGTAGTGTATGAAGTCTTGGGCATATAATTGATTTCACTTCAGTTATATGTGGTCAGACCTTTTATAATGATAAAAGTATCTTGTTTCTATTTTGACTTTTATTCTTGACTGAAAAAAAGAAAGAAAAATCACTTGTTTTGTTAGAAGTATTGTAATGAAGAAATGAAATACAAATGTTAAATAAGGCCAGAAAAGCTGTAGTGAGATGGATGTTAGTTCAAAAGCCTTTGTTGTTTTGCCTTTTCTTTTTCTGTGCATTCTCATTTTTGTATATACTGGCAGTAGTAATTGAGGGAAAGACTGGAGGAAGAGAAGTGGGAAAACAGTGATGGGGAGATGGAGGTTAAATGAACTGTTAGTGAACGACAGAAAGATTCCTAAAATCTTAAATAAACAATCAGCATGATAGCTTTTTTTTTTTTCAGGGAACTCTATAAGCATGAGGTGAATTTGATATGAAAGAGGACTGTGTTTACTCTTGGGATTGTAGTTCCTGCTAAAGTGAATACTGAATTATTTTTCTCAACTCAAAATACTTGTTCTGTCTCAGGAAATTCCTGGTTTTATGTTCCAGATGGGTCAGAAGGCTCTCTCAGGTTGGCTGGAATGGGACAGGGATGACGTTGCTCCCATGTTCCATGGAAATTTGGTTATGGATGTCATTAGAAGGTATTTGCCTATTTCATATGGTTTCTGTGGTTACATAGGAGGAAAATCTAAAGATCTTATTTTGTAGTTTGAAAAGGAAAAGGTGCTTCCTTCTAGTGTTGGCAATAACTTTCACACACCTGTCTACCTGTGCTGTTTAGTGCATTTCTATTTCAAATTCAGCAGTGCTTGAAAGAGGATAAACATTCATGAGCTGAAAAAATTGTGGTAAGTTTTGATGCACAAAGTTGCTTCATGCAGGGAGAGAAATTGGACACACTTGGTTGTGATGAGGCTCAGGAAAACTTTCACGCACAAAATATCAACTGCCAGATGTGCTTTATCTGTGCTACATGGAAGAAGGATATAAATGGACTCAAACACCTGTGTGTGTAAACTGACATTTCAGGTATTGTTTTTTCACACTCAATGTCTTTGTGTGTTTCAGCCTTTCACTTAGGGAAATTGCATGACACTTCTAAGGTGCTGTTAAAGAATGACTTCGAGCTAGGGATTTTTTTATTAAAGTTGCTTTTAAAAGTATCCCAAATTTTGTGTCCTGGAACAAAGAATAGGAATTGTAAGACTTGACAACTGAAACATGACTTTTACTTCATGAATGTTGATGATAGCAGTAACTATGAATCTTTGACACAGTATGCTCATGCCTGCGCATCCTCAGGAGAAGCTATTCAATTTCCCAGGCAAATGAACCATTCTTTCTTCTTCACGGGAAGATGTGCTATGGATCGTTTTGTGACATATTAAAGAAAATATGGTATATGTTCAAAAAGCAAAAAACGCCACAGTAATTACTCTTTAAAAACCCAACTCCTATTATAATGAGACTACGTCCATATTTTTCTTAAAGTAATGATTTAATTTAATTAATAAAAATTAATAAAAATATTAAAATTGTAAGCATACTGTTGACATAAAAAATTACGGGTTCATGTAAGTTATAATTATATGAGAAGAGCAGAGGCAGAGAAGAATGTAAAACCTGCCACAAGGAAGCAGCTTTTGCTATTTTCACAGCTATCAGTAACGTTTGGCAAGACTCCAACACTATTCTGAGAATTCACCACCTTGTGCCAATGTGCCCACTGGCATACATAAAACAATTTTTATTCCAGAGACTCTGTTCTCAATATTTTCAGCAAATTCAAGGTTAGAAAGCTGGAAAGCTCCTTCTGAAATGGTTGAATTTTTAGCATTTTCTTTCCACTAGGAAAAGTGACAAACCTTGTTGAATAAGAAATTATCATTTATAAATTTAATATATTGAAACTATTTTAACAAAAGAAGGTAGAAAGGAGAATGAACACTTATGAGTTTAAAAATGCAACAGGTAACATAAAAGGGATCGTTATAAAGGGATTGTTACCAAAGAGATCTAGCAGGATTAGTCGATTTCTGATTTCTAAGATTTTTTGTTATTTTTATTGTTCTCTACAATGTCACATTTCAAACCACCTTTAATGCTCAGCAGTACAGTAAGGCTGTTAGCAGCTCCTGTGACAGGGATGGGCTGTAAAAAACTTCAGTGCTTGTTTCGGTGATATGAGTTTTAATTCTGTGCTACCTTTTTGTTAGAGACACAATAGGCAAATTCTGTCTATTTGAGACGTTGAGAAGAAGGGCTGTTCTGGTTAAGGGAAGAGTGAATTGGGGACTGGGCAGTTTGCTCAGCAGAAAGCTTTGGCTGGAATGGAGCTTCTTTGTTTCAGCTTTTGGTAAAAATGTTTTGCTCCTTATTGATGGAGAAAAATGCATGTAGGTTTTCGGACAATGTTTTACACATATATGGATATAGAAATACAATACTGGGAAATACGTATATAACGTAGTCACTGCTTGCAAAGCATAAGGTGAAATGGCTGTTTAATGTCTCAATTTCAGATAAAGCTTCTCTCATTTAGGCATTTACCATGTAGGAATAATTCTTTTTTTTAAAAAACATTGGTTGTGTTTTGAATTTTTGAGCTAAGAAAAAAAGTATTTGAAAATACTGTCAAGGTCCTATCACAGAATCACAGAATGGCAGGGGTTGGAAGGGACCTCTAGAGGTCATCTAGTCCAACCCCTCTGCTAAAGCAGGTTTGCCTAGAGTAGGTTGCACAGGAACGCTATCATTAAACTATAGGCCAGACAGAACTGAATTTATAACTTATACAAGGGGGAATGTTAATCTACAGATGTGAGGTCTGATTAAGCCTAGTAGCATTATGGTTCTAGTAATAAAAACAACTTATATCAGTTTAATTGTGATAACGTATCTTAAACCAAAGTCTTCTTACAGAAAATAGTTTAAAATTACATCTGTGGGTACAGACAGAATATATGAGTGCAAAATATCAGAAACCAGTAGAGAGCTCTTGGAGTCTGCTTTAGGTCAGAATCCATGTGATATTGCTCCTTAAAGCCACTTGGTCTGTGCAAAGGGATGCAGGGCATCTCTGGGCTGCGCTTAAGAAAGTAGTTCCCTATTCAGTCTGCACTAGCGTAAACCAATTCCATTGCTGAAAAAGAAAGCACCTACCTCCTCCTAAATGCAGCTGTTCATTTTCAAAATGTTAATTTGCAACTATGGATTTTTTCACCTGTCTTGTTTGTGCAGGTGTGGGTTTTTCCTTTTTTCCCTGCTATGTCTTCTTTTGATGAAATTCGTTTTACTGAGATAAGGTAAAAAATACAGGTTTACGTGGGTACATGTATTTGTCCTTTGTCCTTTTCTTAGAAAAAAAATAATTCCCACAGGGTATGCATTTACTGGATTTATTTCTTACATTATCTTTCAAAGTGGGCTGTCAAAGTGCAGAGATTAAACATAATTCACATTTTGCTTTCTTGCAAATGTAAGGGATAAATAAGATTATTGTATGTGGTTTATTGGCTTATTATAGGTATCTTCTAGTGGCATAGCAGGGATAGGCCCAGATTTACTATATTTAAACTGTTCAGGACTGAATTTTCACTTGAAGATGAAGTACACATTTGATGAAGTAGAATAATGCTTGGTCCTATGAATGAGCTGGGACCGGAATGTGAGTTGTCAGTATTTGCTATGATGTCACTGCAAATACAGTATTCCCAACATACATTTATTTGTACGTTATGCTAAAGCTGTAAAAACATAAATTTTCTACTCTTTGGCCCTAGATAATGCCTTTAAAGCAGGTTCTGGAAAATTACTTTTTATCTTGAAACCCTTGGGGTTTAGTGGGTACTAAATTAATTATGATCACTTCAGAGAGAGATATTGCCATCACTGATGATAATTCAGTGGCTGTATTTGCTCAATGCAGTGTAGTGAACAAGAGAGTGAAAAGGTACATCTCATTCTGTGAATTCACCTTGTGGCTTCTGATATGCTCGTTCCATTCAGGCTACTCTGCTAACTTGGAAAAAAGGTATTAAAGGGGATAGCAGGAAAAGACCAAAAAAGAGACATACCCATTTACTTTAAAAATAACAAAGTTAATAATAACACTAGGCAGAGATGAGTTAGTTTTACAAAGCAAAAAGGACGTGAAAATATGATTTCATATTGACCAATGTTATGAAATGTACTCATAAGAGTACATTTCTTGTTGAAGGTATTTCCTGATCTAACATAGTAGTGTCTCTCCACAGACATCTTCTTGGCTCCTCACTGCTATCAGTCTTTCTTGGTCAAATGAAGTCAACACTGGTTCTGTACTATTTTTTGCAAAGCATATGTAAGAATTTCTTAGTTAGAGGTTCAGTTGCACTTAAAACAGTTCTTACTGAGAAAGGGAAAGATGAGGGTCAAATGTTATAAGCAGTCAACTGAACGTGTGGCTAAATGGTAGCAAACTTTAAATTGAGTAGTATTGTATCTGGTATATCTTGAATGTGCTCTCAAAACACGCGTGTATTCTGAATGAAACAATTGTGTTAGTCTTACCTTGTAGTTTCTACTCAAGAAAAAGTATCACTCATAGAAAATAGTTTCCATGTCAAAGACTACAGAAGATTCTCATCTGCTCCATCATAGATGAAAAAATGCACAACTGAGTGAAATTTCAGGAGCACAAATTGATTTCCCTGTCTTATCTTTACATAATGTTCTTTGTATTGATGTATCTCAAGTTAGCTAAGAAGCTTCCAAAATAAATCTTTTCTTACAGTACAGTTTAATTTTGACTTAAAATGCGTATGGTTGTAATACAGCAGGATCTATATGAATGTGCATTTGTCAACAATTGGGAAAGATTTTATGAATCAAGTTTAGATGTGAAACCATGAACAAATACAAAAATGCAACATTACACAAAACAGGGTTCTGTTTTTCTCATCTGTATGGGAAAACTAAGCCAAACCAAAGTTATCCTTCTATGAATGACTCGTATAATAACTTAAAATTTAAAATGATAAATAGAAATTCTGAGTTGTCAGTATAAGATTTGCTTTTCCTGCTTATCAGGAAAGGTAATGAAAAATTGTCTTGGTCTACAGGATTTGACAGAAACTAAGAAATTGTATTTATGACGTATCTTTCAAACTACTTGCAAAATATTCACAGATAGTCTCATAGCAACCAGATGCAAAATTCATTTAACTTTAAAATCTTTTAATTAATTACTCAAAGTTCTGCCTCAAAATTTTTTTGACCAACATGTGGGTTTTTAGTCTGAAGCCAATTCACAAAAATAAGGTGTAATTAAGCAACAGTCCCTTGAATTTACCTGCACTGATATCAGCATGAGGTCTCAGCTTGCACAGGAGTGTAATTCTCATCTTCTACACCTCAACCAAAGACACATGTGAAGTATCAAGTGTTCATTTAGGCCATACAGAGGGAAAAGAAAAGCCTATTGAATTTGATACTGAAGACATTTTTCACAATAGCAGATTGGCTGATTCTAATAATTTTGTTTGAATTTACTCCTTTTTCAGACAGGTCTTGTGGTGGGATTCTTTTGTCCTCATCTTAAGCTCAGTATGGCAACAATAAACAAAGAGTTTAGTGCAACAAGTTTCTATGGGCTTTTCTGTTCCTTTCCTTTAGAAAAATAAAAATACAAGAGCATTTAAAAGGCAAGATAAAGTAGAAAATCAAGGTTTGCCTATTACCATTAGCTATTCAACAGGATCATATTTAATGTGAAAAAACTTGCCCTTGTGATCACTGATAAGCAGTCTTAATTATCTTTGTATAATTGATATTGATCACATCATTACTGAACCATTATATTTGTAAGATAACTATGAATTGTAATTCATACTAGAAAACTTTTAATTGAAAGTTTGTTTAAAAACCTGATGGTTAGTCATTCTGAGGAGATGTAATAGCATACCTTAAACTGTAAACAAAATTATTCAAACCTAAAGATAAATATTGATACAAGCCTTTATATTAGAAGCACAGACAAATTAATCTTGAAACAAGATGGATTACTTCAAAAGCATAAATGACATCTATTATAGCAAAGATATTGACTTACATGTAACTTCAAAGAATTAATTGCTCAAAACCGATCAGATGGATTCTTAAGTGTTTGCAGAGTTCTTCAAATTGGCCCTTGTCAACAGTAATCTAAGAAGTTAATATTTGTTTCCTTGTTACATTTGCAAAGATGAACTGACTTGTTATGTTACTGTTAGCTATCAATAGATAACTTCTAAATTCTTGTATGATTTGTTTTGTGTGTGCAGCCCTGACATTAGAGAAGGCAAATCTCTTGAGATTAGTGGCAGAGTATTTCAAATGTCTAAAATAAATTTTCTATTTTGTGATTAAATAATAATCAAATATATTTAGAATTTTATTAAATTATGATGAAAGCTTTTGATGGGTGTATCTATTATGCTTAGTCAAATACAGTAGATGCTATATCACTTATACAAGTAGAAGCTTTGAGCACAGAACACTGGACCACCTCATTGTATCCCTTAGATAACACTGATCAACAATACTTACTTTAACAAACTTCTGAATAAAAATGACAGAGAAAATGATTCATCTTCAAGTCTCCTGTCATTGTAATGTGTTGGATAAACGTACATGTGATCAATCTTTTTCTTTCTTCCTTCTGCATTATAGTTAAAATAATCTATGGTTTACTATGCTTAACACTTTAGGGTTTCAGGACAGTTTAAGCAGTGTTATTAATTAAACTATATTTCTTTTCTTTTAATTTAAAGTCTACAAATTTAAATCTGATTTCTGGATATTGGTTAAAAGTGCACTGAGTTCATGTATCTGCTTTTTTTCTGTTAGTGCTCTCTCTGATACAGGAAGTGCAGAGACAGAAAGACTGGCTGCCCTCTAGCTGTCTCTGCTACTTACTGTAGCTGCTAATTTTCTTCTACCACTATTTTTAGACATGCTGTCATCATTCAAGACCTTGGAAAATCTTGATCAATAAGGATGAAAAGCTCCCCTGTAGCGATAAAAAGAAAACACTTAAATAAAAATTTATTTTCTTGACAGGACACCATGTTTATTACTACTGAATATATAAACATGATTAAAACTAGACAAAAAGATGGTGTTCGTTGTAGTCTGGGTCATGACTGTTCAGAGCAGTTCAAAAGGACAATATTAATGAGTTTATTAATATATAATTATAATTGTCATTTGAGAAATTTGTTCTTGAGGTAGACATTTTACTTATTCTTTTATATACAGTAATGTTTTTGAGTATTTATGTTTGCAGTAATTAATATATTCCACAAAGAATGATATCATAGAAATGTCATCAGACTTGCAGAAACAAGTAATGTCCACAGACTTGTGAAAGTGCTTTTGTTTTTCATTTTGAAAGATTACTTCAATTATATTTCAGATAGATAGTTTGAAGATTTTGACTGATACATCATGTTAGCCCTCCGGAGCTGATAAGACTCCTTGTGAAAGCAGTTGTGGTGGACAGTAGATTTTATTTTTCATTTTATGTCCCTAGCATGTGAAATCTTTCTAATTTATAATGTGAAAAGGAATTTCAAAAGCTGACATAATCATTCTGAGAGGTTTTAAGAGTGGAACTTGCTGCTGATAATTCCACTGCTTCTCCTGATAACTGATAGGGACCACTACTGGCTCTGCGTTCTACATTTTCATAGATTTGGGGGTTGGAATAAACACCTAAGTTATGGACAAATTAATTTTCTGTATCAAATGTTTATGGTAATTGGGAAAGCAGCATATCAGTCCATGCTAGATGATTCTTGTTGTTCATACACAAATAAAACTGAATTAGTCAAACTTACTTATCTTGTAGCTTTCTATAATGTCTTGCCAAGTACAGGCAGTACTTACTTCATTGTCTTTTGGCAGTAAATATTTGTATTGCTATGCACTGATTTTTTTTAGCTGCTATGCACAGCTCATTTTTGAAAGTAAAAATCTAGGAGGATCTGATATCCATAAAAGTGATTATGTTTATGTAAGTGTGACTGTCTCAAAGTATTACAAAAACATTTTGCGAACCGCTTTCTGCAAGTATTCCATCTAATTAGTTCATGGGCAAAAACATTAATCAAATTTGGGTTTGGATCTAATACTATTGTTCACCATGCAAAGTCAATTTTGAATCTGTAAAGGCAGGGTATGCCTGTTGGAAACGTGGAAATGTTTTTATTGTGATCACTTACCCAGTCAAAAAAAGGAAGTACACTGTGAACAGCTGAATATGTCTATTCGTTGCTGATGAGATTCTGAATAATCTATACCAGTTAAAAAAAATGTACTCACTGCTTACAAAAGATCTATTAACTTCAAAACAAATTGAGATAAAGAATGTTGCCTAAGAGACAAATTCAATATTGTCCCCTGGTTACAGACATGTCATTGTAAATGAAACTTGAAAAATCCATATTATGTAATTTCTTTATTATCCAAAATTGAACATAGAAGGACGATCTTGTGATTAGGGCTATTGACCGGAAAATAGGCAATTCTAAGATTAATCGGTGGTTCTGCCTTGCCCTCCATGTATGGTATAGACAAAATTACTTCTCTCCTGGTTCTCAGCTACATAAAATCACAATTTATGATAAGGTTTAAGTATTTCCTAAGCACATGGTGCAGATGGTGATTTGAAGTATAAATTTTAACTAAATAATAGTAATGTTAAACTTTGATTCTCAACGAAAGTAACTACGCCTGAAATATTTTCCTTTTTTTGAATCATGACTATTCCTCTACATGGCAAAACAAAAGCCTGCTCTGCTTTGGGTCCCCAACATAAGAAGGACATGGACCTATTGGAGGAAGTCCAGAGGGGTGCCGCAAAGATGGTCAAGGGGGCTGGACCACCTCTGCTATGAAGACAGGCTGAGAGAATTGGGGTTGTTCAGCCTGGAGAAGAGAAGACCCTGGGGAGACCTTATTGCAGCCTTCCAGTATCTGAAGGGGGCCTATGAGAGAGCTGGAGAGGGACTTTTACAAGGGTATGTATATAGGATGAGGGGTAATTGTTTTAAACTGAAAGAGGGTAGATTTAGATCATTAGGAAGAAATTCTTCATGATGAGTGTAGTGAGACACTGGAACAAGTTGCCCAGAGAAGCTGTAGATGCCCTGTCTGTGGAAGTGTTCAAGGCCAGGCTGGATGGGACTTTGAGAAACCTCGTCTAGTGGAAGGTGTCCCTGCCCATGGCAGGGGCTGGTGGAATTAGATGATCTTTAAGGTTCTTTTCAATCCCAATCACTCCATTATTTATGTACAAGTTTCATCAGTAGAAATTGATACCAGGACCTGAATCAAAATCTTACCCGTTTTCAGTCTTTTTCACTGTAAATTTTGCCTAGATTTGGATTTAAGAGTTTCATGTTTCCAGTGTCCCTTTCTGTGCCCTCTCAGAAGTTAGCAGAGGTTGAGTCCAAACTTATAGCAATTACTACAAATAAGATCATGTAGGTATAGATTTTTCTAATGCGTCTGTTCAAATCCCCTGAGCTCATGTTTTCTTTATTGTGCCCAGAAATCAATTTAAAAGCATATTAGCTATTACACATTATTGTTCTGTTTCTACAGTCATTCTGCAAAGGCTGGATAAATTGTCAGTAATGTAGAAAGGAGGCTAGAATGAATGAGATACTTCACTGAAGAACTGTATGCAAGGTATTTAAGGCAGATGTACTAAAGCTAGACAATATGTTTTCTTCAGTTTGGCGGACTGGCCTATACTTACTTTGAAGGAAAAATCTCTGAAATTTCAATTTTTGTTTGTGTGCAATAACTCAAAGAGTTAGAGTTAAGGAGGGCATTGAAATTGATTGCAACCTTGCATGCATAAAGCTTATGACTGCTATTAACCATTGGATACTTTTAGTTTTACAAGACTGCAAGTTGGAATTTTTTCAAACTATACACGTTGCTTACCTCACGTTGCAACACCTCCTAAACGCTTTTATAAAACAATATAAAATGCTGTTCTGTGAAAAATATGAAAAATAAAGCTACCATTTATTGCAGACATAAATTTAAAACTTGAAAATATGAGCTGCTGATACCTCTGTCCAAACCATGCTTCTTTCTTTGCAGGAAGAGCATCCGTAACTCCCTAGCCTCAGGTGATTCATGCTGATTCTGTTGTGAAGTAGACTGAGAAGTGAAAAGTGAAGGAGAACTGCCCTGGTTTTCTTTCACTGACCAATGATTTCTATGGAAGAATCATGTGTTGAAATACAAAAAATGCAATAACCACTCTGAAAGAGTTTCCAATAAACTGTTTCGTAAATGTTCATTTTTTCATAAGAAGTTGCAGAAGTTTAGTGAGGTAAATGTATTTCTCTCAGAGGTTGGCTTTTAGTTTTCTGAGAGGCAAAAAAGGCTTACACCTAAATTCACAGATTCAATGAAAAATATAAAGTAGCAAAAGTGTTGGAATATGGATATAAATTTTTAAAAAGTTGTTATTTCTTATTGTGATTTATTTCAAATTTTCATAATAAGCTAAAAAACACAATGGTTTTGACTTCAGATTTTTTTTCGAAGTGCGCTAGACAACAAATTAAATCGTGTGCAGATTTAAATTATCTTAAATGATCACAGATGGAGCTGCTATTATTTTTCACCGTACAATATGTAATTAGATAATGAATACTGCAAAAAAACCTATGATAAAAACATTTGCATAGTGTGGGACACTATGAATTTACTTTTGTCAATCATAATAAAATTACATATGAAAAGCTTAGATGCGCAGTTTTCCCAAACATTAGGCACAACCAATAGGCACTAAGGAAAGATGGGCATGTGAGAAAAACTATCAGACTTGTGATTGTACTAGGATTTCATGTGTGCTACTAGACTAGATATGAGATTTTGAACTTGCAAATGCCACAGTTGAATCTTCCTGAAACTTGTGGTTTCACAGTTTTCCTAAAAGCACAGATTTCATTGTTTCTGGAAGTGTGCCGCAAAACAGCCTATGTTCTGGGATAAGAAATAATAGTTCTCCTGTTATTACTATTCATTTACTCAGACTTGTACCTCCACGCTTATTATTTCTCATCTGGATCAGAAAAATGAGTTACTGAAGTTCATCTGTGTAAACATTTTGTTAGAGCTGTCATAGAATCATTACCTGGTAATCAACCTTTTGCTTTCTCCCTGTAGAAAGTAGGCACCTGCATAAAGACAATTATCTCACATTACAGAAGGCAAGCAAAATGGGAGCACTGCTTAAAAATGAAATAATTTCATTAGAGTAAGTGCCTGCAAGCACTTTACAGATGACATAATGCATGGTAAGCCACAATTGCGGTATGAAGCAAGAAAATAGCATATGCTAGCGGATAAAATAGAAGGTAATCATCACAGTTACAATTAGGCCTGGTATTGCTGGTGATTGTATTAAACTTGACTGCGTCTAACGGAAAGTGGAAAAAAAAAATCGTGTTCGACAAAATGACTGCATTTGCAGATGTAGCCTTATCTTTCTTCCCCAGAATTCTATTCATGTGTATTACAGACCGATGTATTTTTTTCATACTCTTATGATATCAGAAACAACATTTGTTTTCCTCTGAAGATCTCTTTTTTGATGTAAGGTCAATTTCTTAATTTGCCTAATCTATTCCTGTTCCAATTTTGTTAATTTAATTTCAGTTATTCAGATCATAGGAACTGTTTGGTAACAAACATTAGTGCATTTGGCAACCTGTGCTGAATGCCACTGATTTCATTTTCACTCCTGAGAGAACCCACCACCTCTGCGAGCACGACTGTCGGTCTTAACCATAGATACCAGAAATGAAGATTTAAAAGTTAAGCAGAATAAAAAAGCTTTATCAAATCTGCAGGTCCCTGTTCAAGAGTAAGTGTGACAATACTAGAAAGGTTATAGACATTTTCAAGAGCAAATCTACGAACAACTAACAGGAAAAGCATAGCAAACTTTCAGGACACAATTATCCAGGATGACCAGTATAATGAAAATACAGAAAATTTAACAATTTCTGTCTGTACATTTTTTTTTTTTGGTTCAATGGTGGGTAAACAACTTTGAATACACCATATGACAGAATTTTGTCTTTTGAATGAAAAGGAAGATACAGAGAAACTACAATATTAATAAACAAATAGATTTTATTTTTCACCCCGTTGAATCTAAATAGACACAGAATACCTGTTTACCAGCATTATAAAGCAAAAAAACTTCTGAGAGAATCTTAGGAATTTAAATTGATTGTAATCTTTTGATGTAATTCATTGGGACACGTTAACATGTATTTTGGTACAGCAACAAATATTTTTTTTTAGTGATACTACAAATGAATAAGACTGTAATTTAGCACCTTCTTATGAAAGTATGTTCTGGTTTGACCAGTTTCTCATGAATTTTATTTGATGGCATATTGGTTTTAGGACCCCTGAGGTTTGCAGAATTTTGAAGTAAATGTGCCCGTTGTTTAATTAACATGTAGCACCCTCATTTATTTGTGTGTGAAAACTCACATTTAGGAAATATGTGGAAAGTCCCATTTTCCTTAAGCATAGATCTTCATCTGGAACAATTCTTAACCACTAATATATTTAAAAAANATTACTACAAATAAGATCATGTAGGTATAGATTTTCCTAATGCATCTGTTCAAATCCCCTGAGCTCATGTTTTCTTTATTGTGCCCAGAAATCAATTTAAAAGCATATTAGCTATTACACATTATTGTTCTGTTTCTACAGTCATTCTGCAAAGGCTGGATAAATTGTCAGTAATGTAGAAAGGAGGCTAGAATGAATGAGATACCTTGCATACAGTTCTTCAGTAAAGTATTTAAGGCAGATGTACTAAAGCTAGACAATATGTTTTCTTCAGTTTGGCGGACTGGCCTATACTTACTTTGAAGGAAAAATCTCTGAAATTTCAATTTTTGTTTGTGTGCAATAACTCAAAGAGTTAGAGTTAAGGAGGGCATTGAAATTGATTGCAACCTTGCATGCATAAAGCTTATGACTGCTATTAACCATTGGATACTTTTGAAAAAATTCCAATTTGCAGTCTTGTAAAACTAAACTATACACGTTGCTTACCTCACGTTGCAACACCTCCTAAACGCTTTTATAAAACAATATAAAATGCTGTTCTGTGAAAAATATGAAAAATAAAGCTACCATTTATTGCAGACATAAATTTAAAACTTGAAAATATGAGCTGCTGATACCTCTGTCCAAACCATGCTTCTTTCTTTGCAGGAAGAGCATCCGTAACTCCCTAGCCTCAGGTGATTCATGCTGATTCTGTTGTGAAGTAGACTGAGAAGTGAAAAGTGAAGGAGAACTGCCCTGGTTTTCTTTCACTGACCAATGATTTCTATGGAAGAATCATGTGTTGAAATACAAAAAATGCAATAACCACTCTGAAAGAGTTTCCAATAAACTGTTTCGTAAATGTTCATTTTTTCATAAGAAGTTGCAGAAGTTTAGTGAGGTAAATGTATTTCTCTCAGAGGTTGGCTTTTAGTTTTCTGAGAGGCAAAAAAGGCTTACACCTAAATTCACAGATTCAATGAAAAATATAAAGTAGCAAAAGTGTTGGAATATGGATATAAATTTTTAAAAAGTTGTTATTTCTTATTGTGATTTATTTCAAATTTTCATAATAAGCTAAAAAACACAATGGTTTTGACTTCAGATTTTTTTTCGAAGTGCGCTAGACAACAAATTAAATCGTGTGCAGATTTAAATTATCTTAAATGATCACAGATGGAGCTGCTATTATTTTTCACCGTACAATATGTAATTAGATAATGAATACTGCAAAAAAACCTATGATAAAAACATTTGCATAGCGTGGGACACTATGAATTTACTTTTGTCAATCATAATAAAATTACATATGAAAAGCTTAGATGCGCAGTTTTCCCAAACATTAGGCACAACCAATAGGCACTAAGGAAAGATGGGCATGTGAGAAAAACTATCAGACTTGTGATTGTACTAGGATTTCATGTGTGCTACTAGACTAGATATGAGATTTTGAACTTGCAAATGCCACAGTTGAATCTTCCTGAAACTTGTGGTTTCACAGTTTTCCTAAAAGCACAGATTTCATTGTTTCTGGAAGTGTGCCGCAAAACAGCCTATGTTCTGGGATAAGAAATAATAGTTCTCCTGTTATTACTATTCATTTACTCAGACTTGTACCTCCACGCTTATTATTTCTCATCTGGATCAGAAAAATGAGTTACTGAAGTTCATCTGTGTAAACATTTTGTTAGAGCTGTCATAGAATCATCACCTGGTAATCAACCTTTTGCTTTCTCCCTGTAGAAAGTAGGCACCTGCATAAAGACAATTATCTCACATTACAGAAGGCAAGCAAAATGGGAGCACTGCTTAAAAATGAAATAATTTCATTAGAGTAAGTGCCTGCAAGCACTTTACAGATGACATAATGCATGGTAAGCCACAATTGCGGTATGAAGCAAGAAAATAGCATATGCTAGCGGATAAAATAGAAGGTAATCATCACAGTTACAATTAGGCCTGGTATTGCTGGTGATTGTATTAAACTTGACTGCGTCTAACGGAAAGTGGAAAAAAAAAATCGTGTTCGACAAAATGACTGCATTTGCAGATGTAGCCTTATCTTTCTTCCCCAGAATTCTATTCATGTGTATTACAGACCGATGTATTTTTTTCATACTCTTATGATATCAGAAACAACATTTGTTTTCCTCTGAAGATCTCTTTTTTGATGTAAGGTCAATTTCTTAATTTGCCTAATCTATTCCTGTTCCAATTTTGTTAATTTAATTTCAGTTATTCAGATCATAGGAACTGTTTGGTAACAAACATTAGTGCATTTGGCAACCTGTGCTGAATGCCACTGATTTCATTTTCACTCCTGAGAGAACCCACCACCTCTGCGAGCACGACTGTCGGTCTTAACCATAGATACCAGAAATGAAGATTTAAAAGTTAAGCAGAATAAAAAAGCTTTATCAAATCTGCAGGTCCCTGTTCAAGAGTAAGTGTGACAATACTAGAAAGGTTATAGACATTTTCAAGAGCAAATCTACGAACAACTAACAGGAAAAGCATAGCAAACTTTCAGGACACAATTATCCAGGATGACCAGTATAATGAAAATACAGAAAACTTAACAATTTCTGTCTGTACATTTTTTTTTTTTGGTTCAATGGTGGGTAAACAACTTTGAATACACCATATGACAGAATTTTGTCTTTTGAAGGAAAAGGAAGATACAGAGAAACTACAATATTAATAAACAAATAGATTTTTTTTTTTTCACCCCGTTGAATCTAAATAGACACAGAATACCTGTTTACCAGCATTATAAAGCAAAAAAACTTCTGAGAGAATCTTAGGAATTTAAATTGATTACATTGATTACATTAATTGATACATCTTTTGATGTAATTCATTGGGACACGTTAACATGTATTTTGGTACAGCAACAAATATTTTTTTTAGTGATACTACAAATGAATAAGACAGTAATTTAGCACCTTCTTATGAAAGTATGTTCTGGTTTGACCAGTTTCTCATGAATTTTATTTGATGGCATATTGGTTTTAGGACCCCTGAGGTTTGCAGAATTTTGAAGTAAATGTGCCCGTTGTTTAATTAACATGTAGCACCCTCATTTATTTGTGTGTGAAAACTCACATTTAGGAAATATGTGGAAAGTCCCATTTTCCTTAAGCATAGATCTTCATCTGGAACAATTCTTAACCACTAATATATTTAAAAAACCAGTTGTCAGAAAGGACTGGTTTTATGTGATGGAAGACATTTTTGTCTTCCTTTGAAGGACAATGTCTGTAAATAGCATAAAACAAATGCCTTCAGAAGAATTTACAGAAACACATTGGTGATTTCTCTATGTGTATGTCTTATACACTTAGAGAATTATGTATTGCACTTTGTTTTTTGAAACAACTTTGGCATTGGTTAAAATCCAGTCATAAATGACTGGCTGAAATTCCCATTAAAGTTAATGGAAAGCAGTGCTCAGCTTGAACGAAAGTTGAACTTTGGACTGACTTAAAACAGAAGTTAAAAATCATGCAACTGACCAGTTTTATTGTTCTTGCTGCCTAGATTTTTCCTATATTGTATTAAAGGAAACTTCTTTATCTTGCATATTGTAAAATTTTAGTACTAGTATTATATACTACTAGTCAGAAGAGAGCTACCATATTCTAATACTTTCATCCTCATCAATTTTATGCAATTGTTTTTATATCTTGAGGGATATATATGCTAAAGGAAATAGAATTAGGATATTGGGTTTGCAAACCCTTCCTCTTTTGTTTTTGAATGTCTAAATAACTTCTGTAAATTACTTTTTTTACTGAGGATTTTTATCTGTTCAACTTTTGAAAATTATTTTCCCACTGACTTGGTGTCTTGGCTGAAGACTGCAAGACGAACTTTTCAAGTGGAAATGAGTGCCTGCGTGAGCTTGTTGACTCCACCAGAGTCAACAGAAGAACTATTCCATTATTTACTAGGTCAGGTTTTCAGGGCTAAATTCACAAAAGAGGTAAGCTCAGACCCCATGCACTAGACGTCACGATGTCTGCTGTGAGGTGGTAGCTGGGGGCACGCCACCTGCTTCCAGGGGCAGGCACCGTGTGCGTAGGCTGCAGTGGTGTGCACTGACCTCTTCCTCTTCGCTGTCTTTCTGTCTCCTAGTGCTGCCTCTTTTGCCCTGGTGGATTGCCCAGGTTTCTTGTCCAACCTCTAAATAAGAATCAGGTGCCTAGAAATGGAAGTCATTTTCTTAACAGTACACTGAAAAGAATTACAATCAGGAAATCAGAGAGCAGAAATAGAATGGAGTGAAAAATCATATCTCATTTGGCCAAAAGTTTTGCTGATGAAAAAGATGCAGAAAGGTCTACTTTAGGCTGGAAGATTATTTCCATCTTCACTTCAAGTTTTCGTCTCCAAATTCTCTGTAAAGCAAATAACCTGTCCCTTTCTTACAGAATATATTGGGAAAGTCCTCAGTTGGATTGTGTGAAACACAGGTAAAAAAAAAAGAAATCTTTGTCTCTCTCTGAGTTTTGACTAGGGTGTACAACATCTGAAAAATGTCGTACCTTAATTCCAGCCTGTAAAATATGGTAGGCTGGTACTTTTGCCTTTCCTGATGCAGTTGTGCAATTCATTGGGCCAGAAGGAATAATGACTTCTAATTCTGAAGTGCTAAACTGTTCCTTGAGGCAGACTGTGCTTGAACAGCTTTTCAGTGCTCATTCCCATAATACTTTCATCTTTTATCTTTTAACATAGTAATTTAGTCTGACAAATAACATTAACTTAAATGTACATTATTATTTTATCTGGATTACGTATTA
>VZSC01002396.1:0-23705 GCA_013398225.1 Steatornis caripensis | reverse complement strand
GGATTACAAAGCAAAATACTACTTAGAAAATTAATGAAATAAGTCAAAATTTGACAATCATTTTCACCTCTGTCTATTTTGTACATACCCCATTCCTACTGGTCATATTACTGGTTTTGGATTATGAAATGATGTATTTTGTAATTTAAAAAACCAAAACAAAACAAACAACAACAAAAACCAAACAGAAAACCCACCACACCAGTAATAGCTTTCTAATATTTTCTCTACTTTTGTATACTAGCATTTAAAAATACGTATCTCATTGAAACTGCTAATATTAATAGTTGGTCAGTAAAGAGAAGAATACGGGGTTGGTAAGCACTGAACTTGAATACAAGAACAGATGAAGCTCAGTGTAATCATTTTGGGTACTGTATTAAGTCATTACTATATGTTGTCTGCTTTTCATTTAAAGTGAAAAAACCACATCTTCATTCTGATGGCATTCTTATACTCCTCTATTCTTCTGGACGGAAGTGCAAGATTCAGTTCCACTAAAGAAGAGCATGAGTGTAAATGCCATTTCAACATGAAATTTTGATAGCATGTGAATTCTTCAGGTATCACATGTGAGATCTTAACAGCTGCAGAATCAAGTTGTAATGAAGAATATTCTCCAAGCTGCTCTTGGTTTAATTTTGATATCACCTTTTAAAGAATCCACCCCTATAGATATTCTGTATATTCCATAACAGATGCTTAGCTCTCATCTGTATTAAAAATCCAAGGGTTAATTATGTAGTGATCCTAATTATTTTCTATTATTCTTTAACGCTTGTTTAACCATTGGTAAAGCTAGCATTTGTACCTTACCCTTGCCCCAAGGCACTAAATCTTTCAAGCAAGTTATTCAAGTGTGTGCTCTGCTAATGGTCTTGGTCTACTGTTATGTTGGTTTGCACTCTGTAGCTTACCTCGTGTTCTGGAACAGATATTGCTTGCATTAAATAAGTGCTGTGAATAGATTTTTTGCTGTTAGGAGTCATATCCATACCTATGCAAGGAAAAGAAAAAAAAAAGCAACAGAAAAACACAGCTAGTTTAATAGGTTATATGAAATTCATACACATCGCTCAAATAAATGTACTTTGATATGTGCTATCGTGGGGCTTTTTTCCATGCCAATTGCACATCATAGTTCAAAGGAAATGAATGTTGTGGGTTTTTTTCCTCTTCAGTCTGTTCCTTGCCAGAATTTTGATACTTATTCCAATGAGATCCTATAGTTCAACCTACTGCTAAATCACACATAATACTATTCAGAAGTTCTAGGGCAACAGTTTGAAGATAAGAGAAAGTAACATGAGGCTTATGAGCACATCACACCTGTAGAACATAGAATATCTCAGGTTGGAAGGGATCCATAAGGATCATCAAGTCCAACACCCTGCTCCTCGCAGGACTACCTAAAACTAAACCATATGACTAAGTGTGTCATCCAGATGCTCCTTGAACTCTGGCAGGCTTGGTGCCATGACCACTTCCCTGGGGAGCCTGTTGCAGTGACTGAGCATCCTCTCAGTGAAGAAACTTTCCCTAGCATCCAATCCTAACTTCCTCTGACACAGCTTCATTCCATTCTCTTGTGTCCTATCACTGGTCATCACAGAGAGCAGATTAGCACACACCACTCACACATACCTCCTCTACTGGGCCCCTTGAGGAAGTTGTAGGCTGCAATGAGGTCGTTCTTCAGCCTTCTCTTCTCCAAATTGTACAAACAATATGACCTCAGATGCTCCTTGTAATTCTTGCCCTTGAGAGATTTCACCATCTTGGTCACCCTCCTCTGGGCACACTGTAACAATCTGATGTCTTTCTTATATTGAGATGCCCAAAACTGCACACCCTACTCAAGGTGGGTCTGCACCAGTGCAGTGCAGAGTGTGACAACCACCTCCTTTGACTGGCTAGCTATGCTGTTCTTGATGAATCTCTGGACACGGTTGGTTCTTTTGGCTACCAGGGCACACTGACTCATATTCAACTTGCCACCAACCCAAACTCCCAGATGTCTTTCTGCAGGGCTGCTCTCCAGCCTCTCATTCTCCAATTTCTATGTGTAACCAGGATTACCCTGTCCTAGATGCAGAATCTGGCACTTGCTCTTGTTACACTTCATACAGTAGATATATGTCTATTTCTCTCTTCACTAATTTGGTTAGGCATGCGCGGAGGACACATGGAAGACCATAATGATTCCATAAACCAATTTCTGGTACTTGAAAAAGGTCTATTTCCTTTCCTTGTCAGGAGAGGAGTTGAAATACTGATGGGATTAAAGCATTCATTTGAAGACTTGGTGTGCTCAGCTCAATACCTGGCATCATGCATTATTTTAGGTATGCCACTCTCTTTAATCAGATGTTGGTGTCTGAAAGATGTTCAAGTTAGAAGTGATTGTATTCTGTATTTGTACGTGACCTGGAACAAAAGTTGACCGTTATTGGAATGCCACCTGTAAGCCTTATCTCTACAATACACTGAGCCAATGCTTTTCTCCCAAGATTCATGTTTAATTAAACCCCCCCAGAGAACAAATTTAGTTAGGAACCTCAAAATAAAATCCATATAGTTTCTGAAAGGTCTCCTGCATAATAGTAGTGGTATGCCATATCTGAGCTAATAAGTGTCAAAATGGGGAAAACCAAAATCAATTAATAAGTAGTTAGGTTTTTAATTAGAATATTTAATCCAGAAAAGTTTTACAACTGAGTAAATTTTATAAATCTGTTTTCTGATGTAAATTCTAAATACTGAGTCCTCTGTCTTTCCTAACTGCTTTCTGTTATCTTCTAATGATATTAAAAATCTAATTTTTCAAAATGACAGAATTCAGTGCCATAATTGTGGTCAAAACATATTCCGTTTTGCAAGCAACACAAAGAAGATGAAGCAATACAGTACCTGGTTTGGGAACGTGGAGGTATAGGCAGAGAAATTGGTTTTGTACATCTGAATTTTTTAAAAAACAGAAAAAAATTTGAACTTTGACATTCATGGTAAAATGTTTACCATCCATGGGGGAGGTTAAATTTAGATATGACTCAGATAACAGAACAGCATAATTTTTAATGGTTTGAGGAAGGAATTGGCAACAAAGAATTGCTATTTAATTGACTAAAATGAGTGAAGGTATGTGAGAACATCTGAAAAAGCCATATATCTCAGAGGTGTGTGTGTTATGCCATGAAGTCCTAATGATGTTGAACTGATATTTTATTTTCAGAAGCATTTCTCTCCATCTTTCATAGCAAATAACTGAAAATTTCTTTTCCAGATCACATTTTTCTGTCCCGAGGCAAAGATTGGCTATTATTGGCATCACTTATAAGCCTTAATCAAAAGTACTACCGTAGCACTGTAGTCACTTGTCTGTCATTGCAGGGTTTCATCACCCATTAAAGGTCTGCTCCTATCGTCGTTATCACAGTGTTTTCCATTCTTCACCATACTACATGAAAATTCACGAATGCAACGCTTTTGTCAAAATAAAGACGCAATAGACCATAGTACAATATTTTAAATTTTTCAATATTGTTATTTACTTTTACACTGATGCTAGTACAAATGAATGGAACATCCTGCCTGTGGCTGTGCAGCAGCAGCCCTCTTGTATTTATTCTGTATTATGATGTAGAAGTCGCACTTGTTTGAGCAGTATTATTGTGATACAAATGACAGAGATCTTATAGTACAATACATTTTTTCCATAAATTTAAATTGCATATATTTTTAGCCTGTCTACATCATCTCTCCATTATGTAATTTCTTATGGGAAAAATTGCTTCATTATCTGCAAAATTACTGTCAAACTTCTCCAGAACATATTTTCAGGGGTAGCAGGATATGTCTGCATAAAAGAAATCATCCTGTTCTCAGTGACCACCCAGGATCTGTTATGATCACAGTAACTGCCACATTGGTTGGAATAACTTTCTTAATGAACCATTAACAGAAAAAGTATGGCAAGCAATTTGTTATGAATTAATGAAGGAAGAATAAAAATGCAGTAAAAAATATACTGAAACACAAATTATTGCAAATAAAATACTGGAATGAAAATATGGTAACATTTTCTGGTAATTCAGCAACTGTTAGTTGGGTTACTGCTGCCCCTGGGTAAACTGACATTTTCATATGCACTAATTAGCAAAGAGGTCACATAAAATTTCAAATAAAATAGTTCATTTGTGGTGTTTTGGGTCTGTGGAGGAACTAATCTCAAAGAAGCTCTGGAACAACTGACAAAATAAACCACTAGATATATCCATTCTACCTGCCAGGACTGGTTATTATCTACATCTAATTAAGTGCAAATGGAATGGAGAATAATACACTTGTAGGTTTTTTTTTTTTTTAATGAAGGTTGAAACGTAGCCATATGCTGAAGTATGAGACATTTCTGCCTTGTGTAAATGCACACACTTGCTTTTGGACATATTCAAATGCTGGAGCATGTAATAGCAATGCCAAGGCTGCCCTGATGAACTAACAAACAGCCTAACATCTCTTCCACTCACTAGATGTGCCTGCAATACTGCATGCTTGGTGTGGCAACAGCAGTGAGCTCTTTCGCTAATTAGTGCATACAGAAATACTCGATTTCACAGGAGAAGAAGTGACTTGAATAGAGACAGCTGAAGTACCATAGGAAATTATAAACTGTATTTCCAAGACAACCACAACCTTAATTCTTGCTTTAACCACAGAATTCCCCAGTTAAAATTTCCAGCTTCTGCAACTATAATTTTATCTCCATGAAAAATGGAGGAATAAATGGCTAAATACCTAGCAATAGCATCATCCCTGCTCTCAGAACCAGTGTCTACAACACAAGTGCTTATATGATTATAGGATACTCTTATTTAAAACAGCAAAATTATTCTGTGTTTGGTCTTAATGAAAAGCCAAAGGACTGTCTGAATTACAATGGTATGTCTCAATTCCCTGGTTGCTTTAGCCAGCTTTGCTTCTTGATGAGTTGCTGTGCTCCCCTTTGTACCAAGGGAACAGTGCAGAAGTAACAACACAGCGACTCTTGTTCCTTGTTCCTCTTACAGACCTGATTTGCGCTGGCCAGCAATGCAGCAAGAAGGATTTTAAATGTCTGTCTCTGAATATCCTCATTACAGGATCGTAGTTGCAGGTGACTGTGGTGCTGCAAGCACATGTGTAAGCAGTTCTGCTCTGCTGAAATAAATGAGTGCAAGTGTGTCTGGGTGAGAACACTTAGCATCCAGTCAATCATACCGGCAGACTGTGGTGTCTGGCTAAATGTGGTACCGCACATGAACAAGAATTTAAAAACTCCTTCCAAATATAAAAGTAAGTCTGAATAGAAAGCATTTCAGTGTTTCTGTCACAAACATGTTCATGACCACACACGTCATGCGGCACTACATTACTTTAATAGAGCTAAATCATAAGGCCATTGTTAAGATTACAAAAGCTGCTACTCAGCAAGCCACAAATTTCTGTGGAATTGGTTTTGAAACCTACTGTTTGTATCTATCTCCTCAAAATGCTTAAAAAAGTACATGTTTAAAATGTTCACTTAAACAAAGATTTGTTTCAAGTTCCAGTGAAATAAAACCATATAGCCATAATAGCACCAGTTACATTTCTTTGCAGATTAATCTATATGTAAAGTTGGTATTTACAAATTGTTAAGTGTTTTTTCTTCAGTATTTTTCACTACTTAATTATTTCCATTAATTTTGTATAGTTGGATTTACTTGTCAGTGCATAATGATGTATTTTTTTTTATGTGGTTATTTATCATGCATTATTATATGTGCTGTTTCAAAATATAAAGGTTTTATGAAGATGTACTCGGCAGGATGGTTTTCCTCTTAAAAGTTAAAATAGAGCCAATTTTAACTCTAATAAAGTCAGAAAGGGAGATATTTATCAATAACAGCTAGTAAAAGTGTTACGTAAAGAAGTGGAGAAAACAAATTTGAGAAATGCACAATTTTTAAATGCTTATATTGATGTTTTTGATTTTATTCTTCATGAAGAATTAATCTTAGGCAAAATCAGTAATAATATTGAACCGTCATTTGATACTTTTGAAATTCCCTAAAACAAACCCAATGTGTTTTTTCTCCCTGAAATAAAGGCAATTCTTAGCCTGCTATTCAAGGCTCCATGAAAACTAAACCAAGTTCAGTTTTTCCCCTTGTGAAGTGGTTGGTGCTTTCTTCATAGGCGGTTGGAAGTGTGGGTTATTGAGCAGTGCGAAGGTGACTGAAACACGATAAATGTGATTAATTTCTGCATTATTGTTGCCATGTGTTTATGGCACACATGCTTATTACCTCTTTTTTTTTTTTTCCCAAATGTACATATAGCATAACATGCGTGCATATAATTTTTCAGTGGGCAAAATAAAATATCAGAGGTCTGTTTTATCTATAGTACACAGAGTTCTGTCAACTTAGCCATTTTCCACTGCTTGCTTTGGAGCGGTTTATCTCTCTCTGAAATCATAGAAAAGATTTTCTCAGTCTTAAGAGTCGAATTACAACTGTAGTTTGAAATTTCTGAAGTATTTGAAAAACTCTTCAGGCCCTGTCTATTTTACTTCTGTTCAAAAGGATTATGAGCAGAAGTGAATCCTTAAATGCTACTCTGTGGCACATGCACTGGAAGAGGCGGCCTTATTCTCCTTCGACTCTTGTTCTTACTTTCAACTCCTGTTACTTTCTTTTAAGATCATTAATGTTTTGTTAAGGATATACAAAGCGTTCATATGTAACTCCTGCCCTTGTTTTGTCTTCCTACTTCCAAAAATATCTAAAACCCCAAAATTTAAAGTTATTTATTTTTTGTACCTGAAAGAAGAGATTTTATGTGTTACATAGAGGGCAAAATCTGTGCTTCGCTGGAGCCTATGGAGAAATATCCACTGGAGCCAAGATGTCCTCAGAGAATCTTAACAGCATCTGCTCTGGACAATTTAAAAATCATTCTTTTCTACATTGACCTACATTTGTTTGCCAGGTAAAACATAAGCAAATCAGTCATCTTTACAGATACTGGCTTTTAATTACACCTTCAAGATTGGTTTTTTGGTTTGTTGTGTGTTTGTTTGTTTGTTTAAATCAAAGTCATAGTTCCAAAGAAATCTTTGACAGCTGAGTTGTTGGTATTTGCTGTTTCCCAATACTACACTCACAGGGCTGCAGTGACCTTTCAAAATACAGAATTGCAATATGGATGGTAAACAGGTAATTCCCCATATTTGTTTGTTACTGAGTGTGCTAACATTCATAGGTAAAAATTTTGTGATACCGGTTCATATATTGATACACTCGTCTCACTTTTTTTAACAAGTCAATAAAAGAAAACGGAAAATTCAGCGCAGAAATTCCTAATGTACAGTCAAGTGTTACAGTTGGTGTAAGACACATCAAAATGTGGGACTGGAGCATCTCTCTTATGTGGAAAGGCTGAGAGACCTGGGTCTGTTCAGCCTGGAGGTGAGACGACTGAGAGGGGATCTCATGAATGCTTTTCAATATCTAAAGGGTGGGTGTCAAGCAGATGGGACCAGGCTCTTTTTGGTGATTCCCAGAGACAGAACAAGGGGCAATGGGCAAAAACTGGAGCACAGGCAGTTGCACCTGAACATGAAGAAGAACTTCTTTACTGTGAGGGTGATGGAGCAGTGGAACGGGCTGCCCAGGGAGGTTGTGGAGTCTCCTTCTCTGGAGATATTCAAAACCCACCTGGACACGTTCCTGTGCAACCTGCACTGGGGGCACCTGCTTTAGCTAGGGGGTGGAGGGGGAGGGGGGGATGGTGGGGTTGGACTGGATGATTTCCAGAAGTCTCTTCTGACCCCTACCATTCTGTGGTTCTGTGATTCTGTAATCTAGGCTATGCAATGTGCAGGACTGTAAGGCAGGGAGGTTCAGTGTCTTGCACGTGAAGATGTGGTGAACGTAAATTTTTGGTAAGCACATGAAAACTTCAGTTGGCAATCTTACTCCTCTGCGATGTTGCTTTTGCCAGCATTTTGGTCCTTTTAAGAGTCATGTATTTGCTTATGTTTGCTGAAATCAAGCAATATGGAAAAAAAAAGAGACAAAAATAGACTGACTTACTGATTCTTTCAATTAAAAATATAGAATATTTGTGGTAATCAGTGGATGGAGAATATGTTTTGGGAGGAACAAGTTGATAATAGCAGGGTCATTAACTTAACATGTCTTTCCTGGAGTTACCTGAAATATGTTGTAAATCATACTGCAAATTAAGACAAATATGTAAACAAATTACAGATTTAAGCTCTTCAAACTTTAGTCAATCATTGATAAAGTACTACTTAGTAGAAATCATAATAAAGATCTAAAGTTTTAAATAATGTCATGCCATTAATATAATATGGATTAAAATCTAAGTGGCTTTTCTAGAAATAGGATCTAAATTAATTTTTTTATGCTTTCTTATGTGATGTTGGAGAGCCGTTGAAATACGTAAGCATTGGTTTCACAGTGAAAATTATAATAGTATTGAAGTGAGATTATGTGAAAAGACTATGTTAATTTTCAGTAGTTGCCAGCGAAGTTATTTTTGGAAGCTAGAAATTATTGTGAGTATAGTTTTGATATCCACAGATGGAAAAGTTGGAGTACGATAGGAAAGGAAAAATACCAGCCCATCCAGTTAAAATGGATAGAAGACCACGTTAGTCTCATGTGGTAGGGAAAATCAGCTCTAATGCACCCTCAGAGGCCACAGAAGACACGTTGTTTCCAAAAGCAGATGTTAATGTAGTCCAACCTTTGTGCTTCCCTAAGCTGAGCAGAGATAAAGTTTCATTTTTTTCTACGTGCTTGACACTAATTACTCGTTCCTGTGATCCTTGGAGGCAAGAATGTGTTTTTACTGAGGTGAAATGTAACAGTGTAAGACAAATAGCATGTCAGCTAGGTTGAACTTGTTGAATGCACTGGCAGATTTAGGAATCGCATACAAAACCACTTCTGCTAATCACAGGGGAAATTAAATTTGCTGGAGAGGGGGATGATTTGAGGATGGTGCACACTTACTTTGCAACACCAATACTGTCACTTTGCCTTTATGGAGAGCGAACCAAGCGAGCTTTATCGTGAGCTGTGTACATGTTTTCATACAGGAGCATTGGGACAAAGAAAAAAAAAAAAAAAGACGAAAGAATTAGTTCCTTCTGGTCCAGTCCAAGGATGGGTAATGCTGTATTTCCTCTTATACCTGAAGAGGAGTTGTTTTGTGAAAATGGGGGAACACACAATTACCCAACCTGACAGCCTTTCTGGAGCATAGTGTGGGATGGGTCAGGGCTGATGACACTCTGAGGACAAGGACAATTTAATTGTGCATTTATGGCACTTAGTAGACATGTTGGGGATTTTCTCTAGTAGTGAGCTGTGAAACCAGCTCAGCTCCTGCTCAGCTGAGCAGATGGGACCTGACTGTTCAGCTTAGTGCAAATGATGGCAACATTCAGTGGGCCTACAGATATGTTTGAACCCTCATTACAGTTTTAAAATAATAGACGTACGTAAAACTACTATTAAATACAAGCAATAACTTGAACAAAAAAGGGAAATAAAACAGAGCTCTATACGACTCCATGCTTAAATCAGACTATTGAAAACTATGTTCTACAGAACAATGTTTAGTCCTCACTTATGATAAAACATAAGTCTTGAAAACTTATAAATAGTTTTCTCATTGAATAACTTTGCAAAATTATCTCTTACCTAAATGTCTGCTATTTTTAATGCAAACTCAAGACAGCTTTTCATTGTTCATGTCATGGATTAGCACCAAATTTTTCAATGAGTAACACGACTTCAAATCACAGCATCTCACACCTAAAAGAAAAGACAGTAAGTCACCTGTGTTTTAAAAATTTCTTTTATTAACTCTTGTCTATTCATTCAAAAGTAAAGTATTGCCTAAGAACTCAGCTGTCTGTGCCTAGATAAAATCCTGGAGATTGATTGCCTAGACAATAATTGTTCCTCATCTGAAAACACATCACTACAAAAGGGTTAAATTAAATCCTTTGCTGTAGACAGAGGCCATAAAAATGTATCTAAAAATAAACTCTGTTTCAGCTTGTGAGGACAAGAGAAGCAGAACAGAGGATTAGACAATCCAAAAATAGTCTCCTTGTATCCACAGGTTTCCAGAAAAGGCATACTTCCTTTTACATGGAAATGAGGTTTTCAAAGCGAAACGCAGACAGAGTTATCCATAACAGCAGCATTTTTTTTTCTCCAAAACATTTGAACATCAGAGGATTGCATGAGCAGTAAAAAAGCTGCTTTTCGATATGTAGATATTTCTAAAATAGCCACAGGAGATGCTTTCTTTTGCTAGAATGTTATTGGTGGTCTATTTTCTGATGCCATTTGTATTGCAGATAACCTCCTGCTGTCCTAGGGAAATTGCACATAAGTGGTGTTATCTTTCAGAATTAGGAGCATGTTTATACAAGCAATATATCTGGGTACAGAAATTGTTTTACAGTATTTTCATCTGCAAGCTATTGCTGCTTTCAGTTATGTAGGTTGTTTGTACTGTTACTGTGCAGTGACACATTAGGCCAGGCATGTAAAGTAATGCAGTGTGACTGATACAAGCTGATGTTACACTTCACAGCACAATGCTTCATAATGTGTTATGTCAATGAAAGCATTAAAAAAAAAAAAAGTAATTCTCCAGAAAGAACTAATAAAAGAATCCAAGAATAACCTTCCCTTGCTCCTCCTCCTGTCTCCCTCAAAAAACAAAGACCACTGAGAGCAGAAAGCAATTTGTATTTGACACACAAAAATAACTTTTGGAGGATTCATAGTAGTAGGTTCTTGTATAATATACTTGGAGCTGAAATAAGAAAGGGAAACAATTTTTGTTATAAAAATCCACTTTTCTCTTTACGGAGTGATGATCATTTCATAGTTGTGATCTTTACTGGCTTTCAAAGCCATATATTTTCAGAGGAGTAAGAGTAGAGTATTTAATGTACTTCAAGTCTACGTAACATCGTAAGCGTTTTCAGCTTGTAAGGCAATATTCTTCTTCAATTCCAAACAGAAATACTGGGTTTACTGAATTTTCTTAGGTTTCAATTCATTGTATATTCCTTTTATTTCCTTTGATTTTGAACTTTTATGTCTGTTTTTGAAGGTATACTTTTTATTTGTTTTTAAATCTATTCTTTTCTTGAAGATCACATGGAATGTACAGAAACGAGCGTTCTGTTTTCCTGGTGTTATTGTAGGCTTCTTGCAATTTTTTTTCCTGTGAGCTCTCCTACAATTTGGAAATCTTTACATCATCTTCTCAGACTCCATTGTAACACCGTTTAATCTGACTTCTGATGTTACTGACACTAGTTGAGTGTTTAGGCATCAGTTGCTGCTGGTAATTTTATCCTCTGACAGTTGTTTGGAGTTTTGCAATCTGTGGTCAGGGAGAGAGTGAGCATGTCCTGTAGCTGATGGATTACATACAGAACTCGATGGATACTTTGAGCTTCTCTGTTCTGGTGCACTCCACATTTTTAATGTGCATGTTCTCACTACCTGTAGTCTGCATACACGTTAAATCTGTTAGATGGTATCCAGGCTGGAAATCTCTAGCTTTAATAATGCATTACAGTAAATAGCAAGTTGTCTTTTAAAGCTACCTTATGTCGCAACATATCCCACGACAGCCTTTTGTAGGCAGCTTGGCTCCAAGAAGAAACTGAAGCCTTTCCTGTGAAGTTAGAACAGGACCCGACTAAGGCTGGTGGTCCCATGCATCGTGAGGACAGCCGAAGTCAGTAGTGGCTCCAGCCTGCCACGCTCTGGTGTGCTCGGGGAAATATGATGCCCACCACAGGCACACAAAGGTTTGGGCTGCCATCTTAGCGTGTGAAAAGCAGATGGATGTCATCGACTCTTGCGTGAAGGAGGCAGAGAGTTAGAGGGGTAAGGGAAGTCCGTGCTCTCATTACTCCAGCACAGCTCTCCACACCTGGCAAACCCAAAAGCACATCTGTCACCCAGGAGGATTTTCTCAAATTCTGGATAGGCAGCTTTGTGTTCTCTCAGGACAGACACTAACTACAAAAGACAAATGCAAGAGAGTCATTGAAATTAGGAGGTAATGATAATTGCTGTTAGGTTTAGACTGTTAGATGTTAGAACCGAGATCTTGCTAGCAAATGTTCCTGTGGGGGAAAAAAAAAAGAATTTAAACAATGAAATAAATTTTTTTAAATTGGTCAAACTTCTTCTGGCCTGAAGGTTAGAAAAATTTCTTGATAAATCATTTTTATACTGCTTTTCACAAATGAAGCAAAAAGACATTCAGAAATTAGTGAAACATTAGCATTCAGAATAATGAAGATGAAGGAATTAAAAACGAGGAAGAGTATGCCTTTATTAGTAAGAAAGTTTTATTTTGCAGACCAGTCTTTTTGATTCCAGGAGAAAGTGTATTTTACTCTTCAGTACTACAGCTGGATCATTGTTTTTCTAAAATCACTATTTTATTCCCCAAAAGATTGTTTGACAGTAACAAAAGGATTTAAACAAGCTGTCTCTTCATCACTGTATCTCAACTATCCAAGGATTATTCACTCAACCCAGGTCATTTTAAGGACAAATTTTAGTCTCAGCCTCCATAAAATAGTTGTCGTCTCCTTCTATTTGCAGATGTAACTGTCATATGAGAGCAAAACAGCCAAAGAATGGTGAACATCATCTAATTTTGCTGGACATCAAGAGCTCCAGTCTCATTGTACTCTTATTTAAATAAGGTAAGAGGGTAAAACAAGATGCTAGTTTGTACAGTTAGCAATGCTGGATAATAATGTCTTCTGAATTGCCTGTACTGAGTACGAGCCTGGTTACAACAACTTAAATTTCACAAATGATCATTAAACTGCTGAGAGAGGTGTGAAAACACGGAAGGCCGCCTAAACCCAACCTACTGCTAAGAGAGAAGCTCCTTCTGAGTTAGAAAAGTGAAGAGCATAGTGCCTGCAGCAAAGCCCACAACCTCCTTTGCCATCCCAAGGAGGAGGAAGGAAGACATCTAAAGGTAACCTCTTCCTTTGCCAGGTTAGACAGATCATAAACCCCATCTTTGTCACTCGAGAGGCAGTATACTTATGTTGTACTTTTCCAACCCATCAGCGGGATAACCCCTCAGACCTGCAGAGTATATAACTGCTTTTAAGGACAGAGGGTTCCCATTCTGTCTGCTGGCTCCAGGAGCCATTCTAACCCTTGATGCTGGGCAAAAAGAATGAGTAAGAGCTCTTTCATGTTTCAAACATATGAACACTTTTAAGATACAAAAGACAACAACAACAATTTTTAGCATGCGAATAAATATATAAGCGGTTTTATAAAAGAAATGTTGTCAGTGAAAGTAAGTTGATCATGGAGAGCCAGGTCAGCATTCTCAGAAAGGAGCTGTGTCCCGTGCTAGGGAGCTGGGACATACAATGATCTCTTTCCTGATGTAACAAGCACCATATGAATATCTTTGAAGTTCTTTTTTCCACTGTTCACAGGGCTTTTCCAGAGTCTCACTTCTGCTTTATATACTACATTTATGCATGGCCAATTTATGTACAGTTGCTTATTCCTGTAAACTTGTACAGATCATCTCTTCCCTAGTGTTAATCCTTGATTTATTTTTCAGTTTTTGTTTTTCTAGGCTGAACAAACTAATTTTTTTCAGTCTGCTCTTGTAAAAATAGGGTTTTCATTTCTCAAATCACTCTAAATAGCATTTCCAGCACCAGCCCCAAATTTACACTCCTGCTTCTTGAACGTGATTGATTGCAACTGAGGTCCGACTGAGGAACAGATTAAATTTAGTAAATAGCTCTATGTTTCTACATATCAACAGGATGAAGACAACTTACCTAATATATCCTGATCTTTACCCTATTTCACAGCCACAACTTATTAATTTTTCATAATCATCATGTGTTTGGCTAACATAAAATGAACTTTAGTCTCCTACACTGTTTCCAACAAGGAGGGAGCTCCCAAAATAAAGCAGTAGTTTCCTATGGGAGTGATACCGCACTTTTCATGGCAGCACTTCAGATATTTCTAAAACCCAGGTAGTAAAGTCATTCAGGCATCTTCTGTAACATATCCTTATCTTTTCCAACATGCCGATCTTACCAATCAGATGTCAACATTAGTATAATTTGTTGTTACTGTAGATGTGATCCGGTTTCAGCTACTCTGCATGGTTAAGGATGAAATTATTACATTTACACTATATTTCATAGTGATTTTCCCACAATCTGAAAGGAGAAACTGCCAGTAAGGATAAGTAAGCCTGTCATTTATGAACTGAAAAAGTAACTTCATTTCCTCAGAATGGAATTAGATTTTCCTTTCCAGTTCTAAATCATCTCTTTTAATTATCAAGAGGAAAGAGGTAATAGTTTTCCTTCATGAATAAATTTATTTTAGTGTGCTTACATGTGTCTGTTCTTTTGGTATTGATTTTTTTTTCCAGAATGTCAGTCTGTGGACTCTCACAACATTGCTTGAAACAACAAATGTGTCATACCAAGAAAACGAAATCTGGTAGATAAGGTCAGGTGTTTAAAAACATTGATAGAGATTTAAAACTTCTATCTCTGAAAACAAGCAGTTTATTTTCTGTCAGATAGAAATCATGCAGTAGTTCTAGTAGATATTAACTGATTGCAAGCCTGAAATATGAGTCATATAGTGAGAAAAATTCTACAAGTAAGTCCTAAACTAATCACATCAGTGTTGATGTAGCTCCATCATGCAGTCTCTCTTCCTGTGCTTTTTACACATATAGGCTGTATCCCCTGCTGGGAGACACTACCCAGGGATTATGCTGGCTGCTCAGAAAGGATATCATGAACAAATTTCCATGTGTCTAAAACATAACACATGCTCTTTACTTTAGCACCAGGTCACCTAAACTTCTTGTTCCCGGCACCCAGTGGGAATTCCTATTCCTTTAGCTGCCTTTGCAA
Source organism: Steatornis caripensis (assembly GCA_013398225.1). Taxonomy (NCBI): domain Eukaryota; kingdom Metazoa; phylum Chordata; class Aves; order Caprimulgiformes; family Steatornithidae; genus Steatornis; species Steatornis caripensis. The sequence goes on along the minus strand of VZSC01002396.1, from coordinate 8,665 downwards.
TGAAAAGAAGTTTTTTCTTGCTTCTCTAGCTTTACTTGGAGGGAGGAGAGAACCAGCCCAAGCCACAGGCAGTGGAGAGCCCTGCCACCTCCTGCAAGGCTCTGCTGCCTTTACCCTCTGTGAAGCTTCTGCAGCTGCTGAGATTCTCTGGTGGGAGAGCTGACCTCCGCTTTTCTCTGTATGCTTACTTCTTCTCTTTACTTCTAAAGTTCCCCTGAAAATACTCTTTTTTATTCCCGTTCTGAAAATGACAATGGCCAATGCTGGGCTTATACTTTGAAGACTGATATAGTCTGCTACAGTATCAGCAATAAACAGTTCAGGTTAAGTTTGGTTAGGGAAACTATAAAGATCAGTTTCAGATCTTCTCAGTGTCAATCTTGTTCTTTCCTTCTTCCTGCAACAATAAAGGCTGAAATAGAAACCACAATTGGGAACTTCCTTGATTATTTTTTTTTACCCTTGTAAAACCCCTAAGCTACAACATTTTGCCAATCTCATTAGCTTGGTGCTTTTTAGCCAAAGAGAGGAAGTAAAAACTCTGTGAAAGCTTCACACCTTAGATGTACTCTTAGATTTCAATAACAACAGTGATAATTTACCATTGTACTGCTGCTGATGTTTAGGACTGTGCAGAGATTATGCTGTGGGATGCAGCTTTCATCTTTTTTCTTCCTGCATTGTGAATATCTATACTTGTGTTAATCAACGTTTTTCACCAGTGAAGAGAAACAGGCAGTTTCAGAGCACAGTTTCTCTCACCTGTTTTAGGTATGGGCTTTAGATTTGATGAATCACTCACTATTTCTCTCAAGCAGTAAAGGGAGTCCAGATGCTAGCACATGTGACAATGTCTGATCTGATGAATCGGACTTTAGATCCAACATACTGGTTCTAGCGTCCCAGAAAGGCTCCCAGACACAGGCTTGACATGGAAGTCTAACCTCAGAGAGATCCAAACCAGGGAGCACTCTGAAGACATAGATGCAACAAACAGGTGTTGGTGCACAGCCACCATTCACTGTGGAAGTGACCTCAGCTAAATTCCTAAATAGTTGTTGCAATTAGATACCTGGATTAAAGTGGATTTAATCTGGGTCCACTGAAAAAAGTCCTTCAGTTCCTGATCCACAGTTATAAAAGACACATGAGAAGAAATAAGTAAAGTGCTGTCCCTTTTCTTTGACTACATGTACTAACGAGATGATTAAAATATTACCTACGTAGTGCTGTAATGTCTGTGCTTCAGAAAAGGCAAGGGAAAAAAATTATACATAACTTTTTTATGTGGGCCACCGAACCCACTGTTGCTGTGGGCCAGACACTGTGTTGCGGTCTCATGCTCTGTCTGAATGCAACTGAGAACAGACACGTGCTGTGTTGCAAGTGCCAGATCTGATAGTTACGTGCTGTAGTACAGAACGGTTCTTAGTCAGGCAAGTGCTGTTATACAGAACCTTTCACAGGAAATGTAGTTATTACTGGATGGTAATGTTAAAAACAACATGAAAACTGACAAAATGTTACAGCATTTGGCATTACAAATCTTTTACAGTTAGCATGTAGTCCTCTTGGGGTGAGGATGATGGAGGCAGGAGTTAAGTGCTGTAACATGAGATCTGACATCACCTGATTTATTCATGTGCTTGAACAACAGGCTATGTTATTTACTCAATTCATCACTTAGAAAGGAAATTATTATAACTGAATTTTAGCCATAGCCATTAAAAAGAGGGAGCCAGCTTGGAATGACCTAGAGAAACAGCTCACTATTATTTGAATTCCTATTTCAAAGCTGCTTATTTGTGCTTTTTTTGCATATGGGTGGACATAATAAAATATGGTGCTGTAAAAATGACTGAAGATCTCAATTTTCATTTCCTTGAAAGCAAGAGAGAAGGGAAGATTTCTGTTGAAGACATGTGGTGTATGTAGAAATAAGTTTAAGACATCATTATAATCCTCTCACAGCTGGAAGAGGCATGCCCTGCCAGGAAGCTACTTCATCACCATAGCTTATTTTTATATTAAAAATTATCAAATATTTAAGACGATTAAAACCTCCAGTGGTTTAAGATTTATTTCTGGGAGACTACAGAGAGGCTGTAGAAAACTGGGTGGAGTGCATCTACCTTGAAAACTGAGGGTACTTTCCTATTCTTAGGTCATTGAAGTAGAAAGCATCTATACTTGCATGCATTGAAGAATGACAGCGGGACCTAGCGCACTCTGGTTTGAAATGATAAGGTGTTCAGCATTTACCCCCAGTGCCAGGTAGTATTAAGTGCTTAAGTGTCATATCTAGATGTATTAGAAAACATGAATATACATATTAACACATGCTTTTCATTAAAATAATTTAAATTGTTTTTAACTGTTGTTTACCTAAATTAATTTCTGTAGATATGTTTTCAGTAAAGTAATTTACATGGGCTGGAATGTCTAATCAGTCTGATCGAGTCTTTCCAGATAATATTTCTCTGGTAGGGAAACTGATAATTCATCCATATACTTATATTGTGGACCTTTTTTTTTTTCCTGAGAGATATTTGAAAGCCAGAATAATGGCTGTTGAAGATTTTTGTTTGTTTATAGTAAAAACACTTTTTTTTTTTTTGTGAGAAAGGAAATACCTGTTATTCTACATTGCATTTTGGAAAATGAGACTGTGTTCACAGTTTATTCATAGACACTCCGTAATAAACAAAATGCATAATAACAGTTTTAATTAGAACAATATCTTTGCCAGCTAGAAGATTAAACAATACTTCATAGACAATTTTTAGAGGCATCTGTTTCTTCACTTACGACTTGTCTGTATTTTTGTTATCACTCTGTTTTTTTGGTGGCTAACATTTGATTTAAAAACCTTGATTTGTTTAGCTAGGGTATGACGCTGTACTGGGAGTAGGACACGCTCAATGGAAGTAATATTCATGCAAGATCAAGAGTTTGTGTTTCTTAGGAAAATTATTCCCAGTTAAAAACAAATAGGGTGCTTCGAAAATTTTTGAAAGAAATACATGTCACAGTTTAAAGCTGGACAGGCTATTAAACGGACAACAAACGCTCAATGTTAACCCCATCCTTCCTCAGAATGGGAATGGAAAGAGAAAAGGGAAAGAGGCTTACAGGTTGGAAAAATTAAAATAGCTTTAATGTAACAATAATAAAAAGGTATAATAATAGTAATAGTAAAAATAATAATGAAATATATACAAATATATACAAAACCAATATTGAGCTCCCCCGATGACACTGCCCAGCAGGTCCTGGAAAAATCCTGGACTGGACTCAGCAGCAGACAGGAGCTGGATTCAAGAACACATGGATCGGGATCGAAGTCAGAAGAAATGGACAGAGTCCTCCTCGGACACCAGCCATACTTATAAATTTAGAATAAAACTATCATAGCATGGATAGTGCTATCAAATGTAACACAAAATAGGAGTAAGGAAGTGGATATTCTTTATGCCTGACAACTCTAGCGTGCAGTTGCACAATAACTGTGTTGAATTATTATCTGTAATCTTTACTCTGCTATGGCTCTACTATGTAGAACCAACAAAAAGGTTTATAACAGAACAATCTCTGAATCTCTTGATGAAGCAGTTTAAGTACTAGAGTTGTATGTACTCAGAAGAATCCATTGTCCCAGAACTATATCGAGCCGACCCAAAGACTCTCATGCTTTATTTGGAAAAAAACAAACCAAACTCCTCAAGGACCTGACAGATGAGACTTTAGTACAGTTTACAAAAATTATTTTCCCCTTATTGTTATGTGTATTCCCCTTATTAGTCTGAGAAAAACATGATGCTTTAGCTACCTACAACCTCTCATCAACGTGCTGTGCTGCTGTCTCCAGAAACAGCAATGAAGCCCTTTCCATTCTGCGTCATTAGTATGTACCACAGTTGGTTAGGAAGCAAATAAAATGAACTAAAAAAACTGGTGCCAGTAGTCTTGTGACAATAAAAGCATAGAAGCCATTGGACTTGCATTTTAACAGAATCTGAGAAATAAATTTGTTATTATGAAAACATTATTAACATGATGTGAATCACATAAATTCTGTATTTGAGTCTTACTTAACAGATGTTTTACTAAAATTTACATAGTGATGCTGAGGCTGCTTGAAGCTTTTCCTACAGCATATGTTGGTGTAGGATTTTTTAGGTCAGTGATTACCATACACATAGATTAATTCAGAAAAAAAAAGATTATTCCTACTCCTTTTTTACTTTATTTGGCTGATGTTAAATTAAAGGGCAAAATTTAAAAGGTGACCCTATCTTCTAAAACTCAATCTCAATGTCTCACTCTTTCCATCATGTTGAGGTATACAAAGCTTCTAAGAATCATTCAGCAGAAGACCATTCCTTAAGTAATTATTAACCAAACCCAAATTTACAAACTTCATAAACCTCATTTGTCCATCACAAACATGTCTGTTAGAATCTTGATGGGTTTAACGCCTCTACTCTTTGCAGAGTCTTAGGTATCTGATTTTTATCTGAAAGCTTTGGATTTGTAACTTTCCTGTCTAAACTAATAAAATAGGATAAAATCAGGTCAATGCTTGAATGAAGGATCCGCTATCTCACAGGGTGATCTACTAGTAACAGATAAATTGTTATTTCTGATTTAGCTCAGAATCATTGTCATTGCTTTGCAGCCAGATTTACTGTCTTTTGCTAAGACATCCAACACAAAGATCCAGCTTATTTGCCGCTAGAAAAAAGAATTTAGACATAGACATATCAGTCCCAATCCTTGCAAAATTTCAGGCTGAGTATTAAACTCTGCTTGCCTAAATCTTTGTTTGTTTGTTTGTTTGTTTGTTGTAATTGAGTGGAGGAATTTTATATTCTGAGAAAAGAAGATATCTCATTTCACTGCCATTGACCCCTGAATCCTAAATTCCTTTACAGATAAAGGAGCAAAGTTATTTATTTTGAGCATGAGAATTATCTGAAAGTGAGATAACTGTATTTAATTTTCATGGTTTGTATGCAGATCTCAAAGCAATTCACACTCTGGCAAAGAATCATTATCCACACCCTACAAGTGGGAGCAAGGCACAAGGCATTGCAAGCATCAGATCACCCAGGGAGAAATGTCAGTTTGAGAGTCCTCCCTTTATTAGGTGAGTGTTAGCGCATTTTGGGTCATTGGCCATAAACCTTAAGAATTCTTAAGTCGGTTGTGTAATATTAACTCCCGTATAACATTCTGAACATGTGGATTGTTAATGTTTGTTGGAGTCCCGAAGCAGTTTCAATTAGAATAAAACCTAGTTAGATTTTGTTACCATTTTGTAAAAAATAAATCCCGTTTCTAATACTTTAGTTGGTTTGGCTTGGTTTTGTGAGGTTCCGTGACAGGCTAGCCTAAGTTAGTATCTAGTGTTCACAATCGCAAAGATAAATAAGTAGATACATGTAATCAAGAATTCTAGCTACTGTAAGTGTTTTAGGTACTCTTTTACAGAAAATAAGGATTTATACTTAAGACTTTTAGTATAATCAGGTTATGAAAGATACGCTACATGACTTTCATCACCTTTTGCAAACTAGGAAACCTAAAATTCTATAAGAGTGCAGTACATGTCAAGGGCCCAATCATTTTTACCTAAAAAGTGTTGTCACAGTAGAAGAGCACAGGGCTAGTTTGTACAGTAACCATCTAATAAAAAAACCAAACAAAAAAAATTCACCTTTTGTAGGAAACGTTTTTAACAAGCAGGAAATATTCTTCCATAAGCAATACCCATATTAAAATATTGCAATACCTAGATGTTACACTATATCTACAGATTTTCATTTGAAAGTTTTAACCTTGCAACAAGTTATAAATCTGTCCCCTGGTGCACTGGTAAGCAATAAATACCAAATCACAAAAATCTCATAGTGTCTGAACGAATTACTAGTATGCACACTATTTTATTCCCTATATAGACCATAGATTGTTGGGCTGATACGACTGTTTTATTTTGTGTTGGTTTGAAAATCCGAAGATTTTAAAGAAATATTTCAACACATCATACATATCAGAACAAGTTGAGTCCATATAACAGTCAATCAAACAAATTTTATGATTCAATTTAAAATGATTCTCTGTCATGTTATTCACCATGAGACAGTGTCAGCTGTGTTTTAAAAACAGGTTCATAATTTTAAGCTGTAAACTTTAAAAAGCTGGAAAATAACTAAAATTATCTGAGGGAAAGAAAAGATAGAGTTGTTTTTAATTGCCAATTTATGCTTCTTATATTAAGACACTTCCTGGATAATGTGTTTTAAAAGTAGCTTTAAATGTATTTCCATTAAGCAGAAATGAAAACCTGGTGCATTCTAAGCGAAGTCAAAGAGAGCAGTGACATTTAATGATAGGTTTTGCAGGAGGGTAGACAAGTTTTCAACCAGGGTTTCCAAATACGTAAGTAGTTCTAGCAGTTGAAAGCCGAGCATTTAAATCCTTTTGACATTCTTAATTGGATGTTCCCTTGCTCTCTCATCTATCTTGCTGTTTGCCTTTATTTCTCTCTGAGTTTTTCAGAATATTCAAACCTTGCAAAAATAATGCACTTAAATATTCATGATGCATGAGGTCGAAATGCGTGCACAGCACAGAACCATTAGAGTTAGTGGAATTATACCTGGTGATATTTTACCCCTGACATTTATCAGTCAAAGCAGATAAACAGATGTGTACACTTCTTTAAAATTTTATTTTTGCCAGAGGTTAGATATGTGAAGAATCAAACTGACAGTAATGGAAGTTTTGGTACAGAACGGGAGTAGCATGAGCTCTGCAATCATCTCTATGTGTGTTCAAATGTGAGTGCATGTGTATGTATATGTGTACCAGCTGTCACAGGGGAGAGTCATTAAGGTTTTAATGGTTGCTTAAAGAATCACCACGTAAGATATGAAGGAAAAGTGATTTAATAGTATTTTGTAAAAAGCATGACTTTACAGAATTCAATGGCAGGGATCAATCTATTACTTACTATGTGAGGGGAATTTGAAAGGCAATTGGGTCAGAGTAGTGCTTAGGTGTGAATTACATCGTGATGGGGCGGGGGAAGTGATTTATACAGAGGTCAGATGGGGAAATGGGGTCAGGATCGGGTTGGAGTGATGTGTATAAAGGTTAGGGAAAAGGTATGAGTAATGCCCTCCTGCTGAGTCACAAGATTCAGAAAGGACCCCTTGCTTTCTAAACTCCTTCTCAGAGAAGTCTTGGTGTGGCTGGATCTACTTCTAGTCCCAGACTTGGTCAACAGTTTATGGCTAAAGGGGTGTAGTGTTGGGATTTCAGTGAAAGTGATTTGACATTAAGTATGGGTCATATATAAGTTTGAGGTAACAGCAATTTTTAGCAGCAATTAGAAGTATATTAACACTGTTGCAGTAAATCATAAAACTAGATTATTTGACTTAGCAATACTTAGTCAATACTCAGTAATCAGCAATTAATGTGGCAACTTATTTAAAGATTCAAAGTTTTCTGAAGTAAAACACATTAAGCACACACAGACAGATATAGAGGTTAACCTTTGATTAAGATGTTCCCTTTCTGCAGATTATAAAGAATTTGGTCCCCAATAGCCTTTGAAAATCACAGAGTTGAGGTAACAGTGAATTACTCACTATTTCGATCTGTGAAAACCCTCGTGAAAACCCTCATGAAACCCAAACACAGTGAATTACTCTTTACTTCACAGACTTAATCACTTCACGGAGTGTCACAAAAAACTCCTCTGAGAGGCATCCCAACTTGGAGGAAGGTCACATGGTCACAGCCTGCTGTGGTCCTGGAGGGCTCAAAGGGCATCGCTTTGGAACCACTGCTTATAGGATCAGAAGACGATTGACTTTAGTCAATACTGTTTTTCTGCTGTGGCCATAGAGGGTTTTGGCATCTCCGTCGATGCAACCTGTGACCTGGGCAGAGGAGTTTCAGGTATGCTTCCAGGCAACAGGAGTTCTAGGAGCGGTCAGGGGTGCCTGATCACCCCCACCCACTGTGCTCACAGTAGGAGTCCCAGATCAGGGAGCGCCAGATCACTCTAGCTCTCTGTGTGTTTTCCCAGGATAAGAGGGTACCACGTCATTGTTTGGTGTCTCATTACATTGCACCGGCAAACAGTACCAGAGAGTACCTAATTTCCTCAGCTTTTTTGTGGTTGTACAGTGTTGGCTGGTCTGACATTGCAACATAGCCCAGGGTTGTGAAGGGGTCTGCACCATCACACCAGTACATATCAAAAACATGCTTTGCCAGGTTTTTTAGCCTGTAATTTATATTCTTGAGAAACTACTTCATATTACATGAATCTTCAGTATTTTTTGGCTGTTGCTTTTATATCACATTTGTTAATAGGTGGGATGTGTAATGTAAGTAAGTAATATAGACCACAAAGCAGCTATCACAGAGCCTTCAATCACAAAAAAACTGCATGTAAGGGAGGAAAGGAAGTATAGTCTTTACTGTGTTTTAAAAAAAATATTTAAAAAAGAGGAATAATTCAGAGAGGAAAAGAAACCAAAACACCTCTGTCCTGGTTTGATCCCAAGGCAGTACTCTATCCAATACACATCATACTTGGAATAAAGGTGAGTGATCACAAGGGCCACTCCCTCTCCCTTTATGGCCA
>VZSC01002395.1:34366-53039 GCA_013398225.1 Steatornis caripensis | reverse complement strand
TTTTTTTTTTTGGGGGGGGGGGAGAGGAGCAGGGATCAACAAACTAATGCGCTGTCACATTCAGGATGAGTTACCGATGGCAGCTGAAAACCTGCAATTCTCTTGTGTGACCCTGTACACCAAAAGCATTTTTAGTCATACCAGAGTTGGTATTTGGAAGATAAGACTGTGTAGCCCGTATAAATACTATGTATAAGACTGTGTACCCCGTATAGATAAATTTGGTAGGGAGGTACGAGCCGCCGTTGTTGTTTCAACCGTGGGGCTGTCCGCCCTGAGGGATGGTTGCAGGGCTGTGGTTTGTTGAGCGCCGTCCCTGAGTAGCCGCTGCAGACCCCATCCATCTGCCAACGCCGCGGGACTGAGGGCTCCTGGTTTTCCCGACAAGCGCAGTGCGGGCTGCGGGAGGAGCAGGCTGCAAGAATCAGCAAAATGGTGTAAAACTGCACGTCGCGCTGCTGCGGCATCGCCTCGCGGGAAGGAGGAGACGCTGGCAGTCACGTCTCATCCCTGATGGGTGCTTGGGGCAGCGGAGCGAGGCCGGGCTCAGGGTACGTCACGGTTAGGAGCATCCTCCTGCGGTTACAGCCCTCTGCTTAGCTAGAGACAGCACGCGGCATTAGAGAGGCCCGAGCACAGGTTCTTATAAGATTCCTCTGAGAATGAGACAAGAATGATTGATTTTGTACCTCATATTAATATTGTAGTAAAATATAGATCAGTGATTATTAGGAAGCGCGTAATGCATAACCCGTGTCTGGAAAGAGCGGGCGCCTGCGCTGACGGAGGCAAGAGGAGGGCATGGCCAGCTCCCAGCTGGGTACTGCCCCTTCGGTTCACGTATTCGCAGACTTCTTCATCGCGAGTGGAGACAGTTGATCAGTTACTAAGATATGTTTACCGATAAGCCCTTCGCATCTTATCTTCTGTGTATCCCGTGTGTGGGGATGCCCGAGAAGACTTTGTGTGTTGGGCAGATGGTAATTGCGTAGGCCTTATGCCCCGTTACCTGCTGTCCCCCCAGTCTCTGTACTAAGATCCGTTTTATCCTCACGTAGTTGTTTTCATCTTTCCAAACAGCGATAACGTAATTATTTCCTCAGTGTCTTACAAAGTTGGGAATTTTTCCTTCCAAATTGCTTTTGATCCCGGTAGCTGTGGAACGAGCGAGGTTCAGGCTGACCTCAGACCTTGAATATAAAAAAACAAGTTTTCTGTTCAAGAAGGTGCCGCCAGCCCTGCTGGGCTGTGCACGCCGCGGTCAGGGCCTGAACGTGGCCCGGTGCAGGAAGATTTCAGAGTGCGTGCAGTGTGCAGGTGATTTTGAGGCGCCCCAGTCTGATCGTTGCCGTTGGGGGCAAAACGAGGTTTTTATGTGCAATGGAGAAGTGTGAAGAGGTATTTCCAGCTTCCCCTGTTAGAAATTTCAACCGGTTGATAACGTATGAAGACTGGAAGAACTTACTGACTGGGTGGTTTCTGGAACAGGAAGATGCTTTCTGATGCCGTGGCTATTTTTCAATTTTTGCGGTGCCTATTGGTCCCGTTCGTACACGGTACCCACACATCACCCCCACCTTTCAAAATGTTTGCAGCGTGCTCCGTGGTCAAACCAAACAGCTGTGGGTTGCTGCCCGTCAGCATCGCTGCTGCTTCCGTGTCGCCGAGGGGGCTGAACGTACCGCTGGGACGTGGCTGCGGCCAGCAGCCCTGCCCTTGCCGCGCCTGGGCAGTGCTCCGTGTCCTGGCACACCGAAGAGACCGAGAGGGTTTTTTGGGACGTTCCCGTCCGAGCCCATCGCAGGGGGCGACCGAGCCCTGCGGGGCTGGGCCCCGCTGCCCCCTGCGGAAGAGCTGCCCCTGTCGCTGCGTGCCTTGTCTGCAGAAACGGCATCCTCGCGTTCGCAAGCGTTGTTTGTCACTCGAAACTGAAGTGCAGGGGCCGTGATTGAAGTATAAGCAAGGATGATGAACGTTTGGGTTGAAAAACCAGCCAAAAGAAGCGTGGATGATGAGTCCTTCTGAGCGTTGCCGTGCGTATTTGTGCAACAGTCCCCGTGCAGTGCCTGCACCGAATTGTTAAATAAATTGAATGCTTTGAAATCTGTTGGGCTCTGCTTTTTTTCCTCCTTCCTTTATCTTGAATTTTGTGCTTTCTATTCTCCGCTCCACCAAAGACCTCAGCGCTTCTAATAAGCCCCCACGAGGGGGTTGTTTTCATTTCCAGAGGAGGCCTATCTCTGCTGACAGATGATGAAAAATGTCTGCAGGCAGAATACTGGAAAAATAGCATTTTTATTCTTGGTGGACATGCTTCATGTCAGTTCCATTATCCCTGCGTGCGCCAAGATGGTCATTGAAGAGATGAGCTGTTAATTCTTGTGCTCAGAGGCAAAGCTATTTTTGGTAGATTTTATTTTTTTTAAAAAAGCGCTCTTCAGAAATATTTGAAATCCGCTTCAGTACATTAACAAGCAAAACTGCTGAATCACTGCTCCTTCTTGGTTGCAGTTATTAAATAGAGGCACGGCGAGGCACATACAGATGCCTCCTTCGAAAAGTGTGAAGTGCGTGGAGCTCCTGAAATTGCACAAAGCGTGACAGGGTATAGAAGTCTGCAGAGAATTGTGGATTACTTTGGTTTCAAGATCTTGAAAGATAATCACAGAAGAAGAGTTCTGCTGCAAATTAAAGCAGCCTCGTTTGCTTTGCTAGAAGCTTATGGATTTATGCCCTTGAAGGAGAAAAGGTCTTTATTTTTATTTTTTGCCCTTTTTTTTTTTGATTCAAACCAAGCTCGGTCATTGAGTGAAACCGGTGGCTCCGAAAAGGCAGGCAAGGATGATTTCAGGTGCTGTTTGGTCTCGAAGTGGGCAGAGCCTACGTGAAATAATTCTGCCGCTGGTGAAAGTGCTAAGCAAAGAAAGATAAACCGAGGATTTGTGAAGGCATAAATAGGCAGAGAAGGTTGATGGGGGATTTGCTGTGTCTCCCAAGGTAAAAACCAATGAAAAGATGAGAGAGCAAATCCAAAGCAAATAAAGGGATGCTTTTTTTTTTTCCCAACAGTGCTCAGTTAAGTCGTGCCGTTTGTTGTCAGAAAGTTAAATGGATGTGGAAGGGGAGCACGCAAGCGGATGGCGATCTATAGGACACAGCGATCCGGGTACAGCCCCCACCTCCGCCAAGGGAAATCTCGGGAAGAATTAATTTGAAAACCTGTATCTTCCGTCTTTTCTGCCACGATCTGTCAGTTGCTCTGAGGCAGCGTACTAAGCCAGGCAGACCTTTGTCCTGGTCTAGGAAAGGGTTTGCCGTCCTGCGGTTTAATGGAGGCCTCTCCCACATGGACACAAAACAAAGAACGGGTTTTGGTTTACTGAATTATAATAGTAAAAACTGGAAGAGGCCTGAAGACGCTTCATCTAATCGGTTCTGTTGTTGATACTGTTTATTCTTGATTTTTTTGCGGTTCTGTTGTAAATTACTTAGCAAGTTTTCCTTAATTTGCACGCTGAATCGTCGGCACAGACTTCGGGTTTGGTCAGTACAAGTCTGACCTCTTCCGTCTTGTTTATTCTCTGGTTTTAGCCGAGATTTCTCTTTGCTCGGTTCCCCACACGTTCTTCTAACCCCGTCCACCTGCGCTCAACCCTTAACTATTCTTAAAGAGCATCAGTTCTCCAGTTTTTATGTGTTTAGCTCATGAAAATTCTTCTGTTGCCTCAGGTGTATCAAGGTACGAGTATATTTCACTAACTTATTTTGTTGCTTGGATTTCACGTAGGTTTCCTTGAAAGGCTGTAAAAACTCTTCTCTTCGGAGGTTTCAAAGCAAATATTAAAAAACCCCAAGCCAACAACCCACATATGCCGTGGCTGTTTTAAATCCAGTTAATTGTGTCCTGTGGTGTGGGGAAAGCGTAGGTGGCCTTCCGAGATCCACTTCCATCCCTGTTCTTCCCTCATTTTCTTTCTTTCATCTTACATTTAAACAATGACAAGTAGACTGCAATTTCAAGTTCATTAATCAGCGTGATTTACGGAGGAGAAGAGGAGTCTAGGTCTCTGTTTTGCTAAGGTTTTTCACAGTGTGACTTATTAATAGAAGATTGAGCTAATACAGTCTTTGTGGAAAGAAGAAACGAGGTGCGTATTTGTCATATGCACCTGGCAGCAGCAACGGGATTAACGTGAGAGTAGCGATGTGCAGCCGTCCTTTGCTTTATTTTGCTTGCCATTGAAGGTGTGTACATGTATATACACATATAAATATACGCATGTGTATATATGGAATTACGTATGTGTGTGAAAGCATTTTTCTCCTGCCGTTTTTACTGGATCGTTGTGTGGATCTCAAGCTCATCCTCATGTGTCGGGATGGACAGTCGTCTTTCAGGTCCGCGGTACGTGTTGCCCCAAACTCATCCATACCGAAAGTAGGCTTTTGGATGTTAGTACCCAAACTATTTGAGCTACGACTAGAAGGAGCTTATTTAAAAAGATGACAAAGTTACTGACACAGTTTCAAGGCGCCCGTGGCAGAGGATCTCTTGAGTGCCAAAACACAAGCTGTGTCATATTTTACCAAGGGTACGGCAAGGGAATGCCGTGTAGGTGGCATCAAATCTCAGTGGCTCCTCCGGGTGTTGGTGCTGCTCGTTCCTCCCCGGCTGAGGTGTCTCTGGGTGAGGACAGAGCCGTGACAAACATGACCTTTGCAGTTTGGAAATATTTCAGTTTCTTCCACTTTCCCTGGTAGTGCAGTATTCCCTTAAGTCTTTCAGGTGTCTTAAAAGTAATTGTTTTGATTCAGCAGTGCCTTAGGATACAGGGAAGATACTCAATGAGCTTTGATGGTTGCCGAGGATTAAGGCATTGTTTGTAAATTCACTAAAATGCAGGTAGGGCGGTGTCAGAGAAACCTTGTGAAACATTCATGGTTATAGAGCCGGCAAAGAGCTGTTGCCGATGGGCTGAGACTCATTTCACTCTGTGCAGGGAATGTGGTCAAGGCAAGTTAGAAATCTCGACTGTGAATCAAAATACGGTATTTTAGTAAAGTTCTCTTAAAGGTGAATTAATCCGGTGTACAAAAATGGTTTTCCCAGTTACTTTAACCTCATTGGTTTGCCGTACGTCCTCTCTTTCTCAGCGGGGGCTAGTTTTGAACCTGGTGTTGGGTGGTCGGGCGTTCGTTTCCCGGTGCCCGTGCTGCGGGTGGGGATGCTTTCCAGCTCCGCCGATCCTCACACGGTTCATGCTGCTGCTGTGTTTGGGGCCCTGCCATCTCCATCACCCCCCCATCACGGACACGCGGAGGGTCCCCTCTTCCTTATGGAAACGGGCAGATCTCCTGATTTCGAGATTGCTGAACTGCGAGTGCATCTTGCTTACGTTATACGGTTAGTGCCAAAATACGTCAGCAAACTTAACTGGCAGGAGAGGCTCCGTGGTGCCCTTCGCTAGCAGGATAACTGGGCTTTCAGGTTGCAGGTCCTCCCCGTGCTACCAGAAGGATCGCTCGTATGCTGAGATACGCAGATGGAGGGAAGCCTCGAGCAGCGCTTTTTGGGTAAGAGCTCGTGCGAAGCAAGCCAAACACAAACAAGTTGAGGTTTCTTTTGTACGTGTGGTGAAAAACCGCAGCCTGCCTCAGTGCTCAGAAACGACACAAAGTACAGCACGAGGCAAAGTTGCCAGCCCCTGGGTCCCTGAAGCTCGGGAAGGTATTGTACAGCAAAAAAAAAAACCACGATCAAATTAGCGAGGAGTGGTGTGAAAGACCAGCGCGAGCCCGCGGAGACCCATCAGCAAGGCCGGGTCACGGAACGGGGCAGAAATGGCAAAGGAGGGCGAAGCGTGACGTTGAAGTCTTGTGCAAGCGTAGCAGCGAGAGGAGAGCCTGGTGAGGAGTGAGGTGGGTTTTTCCACACGCAGGAAAAGCAAATAACAGACGAGTCAAAGTTTTTTGTTCCCTGCTTTTAGTATTCAGTAAACCTTTCGACTTCCCAGCGGCAAAAGCACTCCCGAAGTATTTATGGATCAGACGTGCTAATAAGCGTACTGATAGACGGCCAGGTAATGTTTATGTAGAAGAATTAAATACAGCTCTTGGCTTCTTCCGCACCGACTTCAAGGATCGTGGCTATGCCCGAGTGCCCCCTCGGGTCCCCATTACACTTGTGAGTTATTTAAAATATGAGCCTGGAGGTGAGGTCAAGTGCTTTGAAACGTGACGGCGTTGTCTGCTACCTGCGGGTTCGGGCTGGGAGGGCTGCTCCTCGTGGGGACACGCAGCTTTCTGCGGGGTGGATCGGCTCTTTCCAGCTGGGGAAAAACCTGCAGGCACCAGGGCTTGGAAAATCTCCGACCTCTCCTGGTTGGAGGCTTTGCGTAATTTTTTGCAACGTTCGGGCAGCCCCTGCTTGTGAAGACCCATCGTTCCATTACCGCGGCGAAGGGGTGGAGGGGTTGCTCACTGCTGAGCCGTTCAAAGTCGGGGATCTTCACAGTGCTGTCGGAAAGGAGGGTGAAAGCTGTGCAGCAAGGGTGGTTTTGACAGTAAATTTGGAGTCGTACTTTTGAAGATGTACTCTGTAAGGAAATTGCTTGCTCTGCTCATTTTAGCTGATAAACACCGGTACGGGTGGAGTAATTCATAATCAGCAGCGTGCGTTCGCTGATTGCTGCCTCTTCTACCATTCACGCGTTCTGAATACTGAAGACACCGATTTTATTTATTTATTTATTTTAATCCTCTAGAACAGATTCAGTGTTATGTTTGTGTTCTCTGATTGAAGAGTGTGCGCGTGTCTGTGTTTTACGTGAGAGTGGAAAGGCTCTTGAGGAAATTTCCCATTAGTTTTATAATAAACTTCAGGACGGGAAAATCTCGTTGAAGTTCTATCTTGATGGACCTTAGTAAACCATAGAAGAACGTGGCCTCTTGTGACGAAAATGAGTTTTGCAGATGAAGGAATGTATAACTCACGCTTTCAGGCAGAATAAACAGAAGTTTTCAGGCTGAGTGTAATACGAGTGATGGTACGCTGTGAAAAAGCTGGGATTTCTAATGAATTTACAGTAAATTTAGCCTGCAGCATAACATCCTTGGCAGCTGTCTTCCTGTTATTCGGGCTTAGAATGTGAAACCCTTCACTGTTGGTGTTCCATGCATTTTAGGGCGATAGAGTTCTGATACTTGACTTACAGAAGGAGGGGCAGCAAATTTACTGTCGTAATAATGACTGTGCTAATAATGGGTTGCTAAATTCTTTCTGTTTTTTTCCGCTAAATAATGTGTTCTAATGAAAAGTTTCCAGTTTCTACAGGAGAAAATTGCTGCTGAGACATTTTTAGCCAATCCCGAAGTATTTCAGCAGAAAATCAAAACATTTTGGTACGCTTGCCTTGGTATTTCAGAGACCGTTTAGTTCGGGTGCCTTGTTGTGCTCTGCCTCTTGGTGCTCCTCCAGCTTTCGTACCACGTGGCGGGCTCTGGCGTGAGATGCCCGGTGTCCCCTCTCCCGACATCCCCTGTCTCTCCCCTCTCCTTATGGAGAGGTGGTCCTGGTCTCCTGGATAGGGTCTGTAAAGTCCTTGGAGCTAGTACAGACCCTTAAATACAGCTTTGGAGGGAGAAAGCCAAAGAATTCCTCTTCCTAAAGACGATGGGACTGAAGGATGCCCCAGGGACAAACTTCCTTCGCCTTCATCACTCCTTTTCCTCCTCAGAGACGTTCATCCCTTTTTTGAGGAACTCCTTCCTTCCTGTTTATGTTGGCTTTCTCAGGGAGAAAGAAATCGGCCAAGCTGCCTTCTGTGCTCTGTTTTTCCGTGGTTTCGGCAGTCACGCTGACTTTTTGCCTGCTTCCTGCTTCAGTTTAGCTATTTATTTCCATAAATTGCCAGAATTTATTTCCATAAACAACATCTGCAGCTTGAGGGATGGCTCTTCAAATTGCGGTCTCCGAGGAGTCTCACCGTTTCTCCAGAAAGCGATGATGGAGCAGAGTTTAATTACCAGCCAGCAATCCCAAATATTTTATGTTCGTATTGCGCGTTACGTAAATACACCTTCTGAAATGCTCCGAGAGGAATTTAATAGCGCCCGTGACATGTAATAGCGTGCGTGCGCGATGCAGGTTTCCGAGCAATCCTGTGGGCACGGCGCCGCTGTGGAGACGTGCGGCGCTGCGCTAAGAGGCAGCCGAGAGCGCCGCACGGCCGCGTTCTTCTCCGACGTCCTTTCTTCGCGGGGGTGCTTCTCGGTGGTTTTGACTGAGATGTATTCTCTAAGATAACATTCTGCCTCTTGGGGAACACGTATAGCAGTATAGTCGTTAATTCCTTTCCTNGTGGAGACGTGCGGCGCTGCGCTAAGAGGCAGCCGAGAGCGCCACACGGCCGCGTTCTTCTCCGACGTCCTTTCTTCACGGGGGTGCTTCTCGGTGGTTTTGACTGAGATGTATTCTCTAAGATGACATTCTGCCTCTTGGGGAACACGTATAGCAGTGTAGTCTTTAATTCCTTTCCCAAAGCCAGGTGAAGACGTGGCAGAAGGTGTCTGATAGCACCTCCAACGTACTGGTGCTGGCTTAGCTCCCGGGAGGGTGCTGCCCACCCCAACCGTCGTTCACCACGGAGCCTGTCGTCCTTAGGAGATCGTGTCGGACGCAGACGGCTTCAGAGCCGCCACGATTAAGACTTAAGCACCTATCTGACCACAATTGTTTCGTCTTCGCCTGTAGTCCCAGCGAAAGCTAATAATGTCTTCCTGTTGCAGCGTATAAAGGTGCTACTCGTGATTGAAGGGTAGGATAAAAAAGCGTAGCAAACAATACTGTAAAATGTTCTTTGCCCAGCCGAAGCATGAACTGGAACTACAGAAACCAAATTTCTGTGCCCAGAGTCTGTAATACTTATTTTCAAAAAGCCTTTTGTGTAACTTCCTGCTGGGTTCTTCTGGCAAGCCCCGATGTCTGATTTGCTTGGAAAAATAATAGATTTTTCCTGAAAAAGTCACTTTCTGTGCGCTTTGTAGAACAAGCTTTATTCTCTCAGCGTTTGTTTGTTGTTGTTGCAAAAAGAAATGTTTTCGTTACTCTTCAGCTAGTAGAGAACCCTTCATAAGTAACAGCCTTTCAGGACATCAAGCATCAAATTTTTCAAAGTAAGTTTGATACTGAAGATGAGACGTGAACGTGACGGCAGAAAAATAAAACCAGGATCCCTCCGTGAAGACAAAATGGTGATGTTGGAGCGTGGCATAGAAGTACGGAGCTTGAAGGTCGCGGTGAGCATCGGTTCCTGGCCGGCAGAGCCCGGGCGGTCCCCGAGCCGCCTTCCGCAGGGCCGCAGACACGGAAGGGTCCGGTTTTGCTTCTTCCTGAGCCTAGCAGGTAACAGGCATCCCTGAAGACAAATCGGTATTAATAAGTCGGCCTCCGTCAAGAGGCTGATTTGAAGTGTGAATGTAAAATCAGTTAAAAATTCGGGTGTTTCTTGTTCTGTAGGTTGGTACAGCGTCTTCTGCTCGGCTGCGCGCTGAGGCTGGAGACCGGGAAGGAAACCGGTGGTGACTCTGCCGTCCTTTGTCTCCAGCTTTTCCTTTAGAATACTGATTATAATTATTCGTATACATGGGATGTTTCCTTTCTTTTCACAGACTGTTTCCTGAGAAGGCCGTCTGTATCTGGTTTATTTTTGTGTGCTGGTATGAGGTGGTGGTGTCGTTTCCCTTAAAGTTCAAAACCGACTGTACAAATATTTCTCAAATCTAGTCTGTGTAAAAGATACTCTGTCAGGGTTGGCGCGTTGTATTTTTCGGGATGGATTTTTATTTTTTGCCACTGAAGATTAATTGATTTACTTCCTTACAGGGATGGTGTTATGCTGTCACATGCCCGGTTAAAACTAAATAAAAAAGGAGTTGGTTAGAATTAGTTTAATATACATATTCTTCACATATGTTTTTAATAGCTATAAGAGTGTTTTCCAAACCTTTTCGGTCTGTGGAATCTCACAGAGAACATGGTGTTGTGCTCTGTGATCCTGGTGTAAATCTCTTCAGAATAGTCATTTACTGCGATTACAACCGAAAGCTGCAAGTGAGCAAGTATTTTAATCATCTTGTAGAGGAACTCAGTATAAATTCGGATCCAGACAGAGATAAAACCTCACCGTGGAGCGTAGAGAGAGTGGTGGTGTGTTGTTGCATTTTTTTTAACGTTCGTTGTTGAACACCGACGAGTGCGGAGCCCCGTCGGCGAGGAATGAACGTGCCGCCCGCATGCTGAAGTTGGCTTTTGCTCTCTTGCGTTACAGCTGTTATTTCTCGAAACCAGGACGGACCTGGAGAGATGGGAAAGGCCGTGCTCATCCCGAAGGACGACCAGGAGAAGATGAAAGAGCTGTTCAAAATCAACCAGTTTAACCTTATGGCCAGTGACTTGATTGCTCTGAACCGAAGTTTGCCCGATGTGAGATTGGACGGGTGAGTCCCCTGCGGAGCCGCGGTGCGGGGCGCCGTCCCCAGGTTAATTGGCGGGTGTCATTAGCAGAGCTTGAAAGTGCCGGGGTTTACCGGTTCTACATTTCGCTTCTAATGCAAGCTTTCTTGGGAAAAAGAGTTCCCGCATGGCGGGTGTTACTGCCCTGGGCCGTTTATTTGGTGGACGTGGAAAGGGCCAGCTGACATGGCGGCACGTCGCAGAGCGCAGAATGGAGTAGCAGTGCACCTGGAATAATTAATAACTTATTAATGTTTTTTATTTTTTCAGGGAAAACGTTAAGGTTTTTAAAGGGATAAAAATATCAGCATCAGCCTCATAAATTTTCATAATTATGCTGTCAGCATTTAAAAATCGACGTTTTAATGCTGATAACGAGAAGATGCCACCAATACCAAAAACTACCTGCGGGGTGCAGTTTTCTTTTAGTTTTATCCATAGACGTTTCTGGACTAATGAGGATTTTATAGAACGTCTTTCAAAATGTTTTGCAACAGTATCAAAACTGAAGGGAGTTTTGGGGTTGGGGGTTTCTGGAGGTTTTGGGTTGGTTTTGAGCCTAGCAACTTACAGTCATCATGTCCGAGTGAAGCCTGAAGTCTGTGTGGTGACTTTGAGACCGTGGAATAGCTTGAATTCAAGCCCTTGGAATAATTTTTAATAATTAATGTTAAAAACTTAAAGGAATTTAAAGATTAGTTTTTCCAGTCACAACGGTGGGCTTTGTGTTTCCACGTGTATGCGATGCGAAAGTTCGAATGCGCGTGTTCCTCTCCTTTCAAACAGGGATTCCGATTGCTATCCAAAGGTCCTGTAACAAGTTATGGTGCTTAAAATATTGAAGAGCCCAGGTCTGTTGTATACGTCTTTGTCAGCAGTCAAGAGAATTTCCTCCTGTCTCGCGCTGGCGATGTTCAAGCTAGCTGACGGAGCAGGCCATCAAACCCATTTTGTTTACCTTGAAGCTTCCTGAATAAAGGGACATTCTCCTAAGAATCCTTAACTGAAACGGCACGTGTGGAGGATTATCCCAATGTACGGACTTCCGGAAGAAAATTTTTAGAGGTGGGAATGTTCCCCTGCCTGCACCCCCCCTTAATTTTTTATAGAAACCTGGTGTTGATTGAATTTTATCTTTTTCCAATTCAGTTTTTATCCCTGTTCTCCTTCAGCTATATAAACATTCTGATTTATAGGCACTGAGGCTTATAAGAAATAAAAATTTAGAGAATTGTAAGCACAGCTTAATACATACAAGGGGTCAGGGCTTCTAAAATCTCCTATTACTTTAGCTTTTTTAAACTGAATTGTCACTTAGCTGAAGTCTTGCCTGTTATGGTTTGTTTGAGATTGAATTCTTCAGGTTCCCGTGAAGTTTAAAATAAATACTTTGTTCCCTGGACTTCATTTGTGAACGCCTGCAAACAGTAGAAGCGTTGCTTCAGCCTCGTTCACAAACAGCATGGGCGATGCTTCTCCAGAGCGCGCTCGTTTGTGATTTGGTGATGCCGCGTTTCCGTGAAACAGCGCCTCAGGTCATGAACAGCAAAGATGTATTTCACGAAACGGAAGCATTGGGAAAGATTTATTGCTTCTCGCTGGTTTCTTTTGTATCGCTTGCCCTTTCCAAGAGTGCCGAGGGTAGTTGTGAGGAGCCGGAGCTGGCTCGGTGCTGAGATGATTGCAGCAGGCACGGGGCGTCTTGGAGGCTTTTTGGGAAGCGAGGCGGACGCGATGCTGGGCTGGGTTTCCCTTTGCCACTTGTTTTCTTGCACCGTGATGCTCTCGGCAGGCGGCCCAGCTTCCGTGGAGCTGCCCGGGTAGCGGTCGGTTCGGCGTTGCGTGCTCCTCTCTCGCGTAGCCTTTGCAGCCCGCAAAGGAGCAGGACCCGAGTGTCGCGCGCACCGGGGCAAGGCGGGCGCTCTTGGTCTGTTTCGGAGAGTTTTCCCCTTTCCCTGGGAGCAAGCGTTGAAAAGCAGGTGCGTAGCGGAAGAACAGGTAAAGTGTTCAACTTCACGAGTGTTTCTGCTCAGTCTCGGGGAGATGAGCCGTTTAATACTGAGGGAAATCTAAGTGCGTTTTCTTGATGAAAAAAGTTTCATATTCTNATTTTCATAATTATGCTGTCAGCATTTAAAAATCGACGTTTTAATGCTGATAACGAGAAGATGCCACCAATACCAAAAACTACCTGCGGGGTGCAGTTTTCTTTTAGTTTTATCCATAGACGTTTCTGGACTAATGAGGATTTTATAGAACGTCTTTCAAAATGTTTTGCAACAGTATCAAAACTGAAGGGAGTTTTGGGGTTGGGGGTTTCTGGAGGTTTTGGGTTGGTTTTGAGCCTAGCAACTTACAGTCATCATGTCCGAGTGAAGCCTGAAGTCTGTGTGGTGACTTTGAGACCGTGGAATAGCTTGAATTCAAGCCCTTGGAATAATTTTTAATAATTAATGTTAAAAACTTAAAGGAATTTAAAGATTAGTTTTTCCAGTCACAACGGTGGGCTTTGTGTTTCCACGTGTATGCGATGCGAAAGTTCGAATGCGCGTGTTCCTCTCCTTTCAAACAGGGATTCCGATTGCTATCCAAAGGTCCTGTAACAAGTTATGGTGCTTAAAATATTGAAGAGCCCAGGTCTGTTGTATACGTCTTTGTCAGCAGTCAAGAGAATTTCCTCCTGTCTCGCGCTGGCGATGTTCAAGCTAGCTGACAGAGCAGGCCATCAAACCCATTTTGTTTACCTTGAAGCTTCCTGAATAAAGGGACATTCTCCTAAGAATCCTTAACTGAAACGGCACGTGTGGAGGATTATCCCAATGTACGGACTTCCGGAAGAAAATTTTTAGAGGTGGGAATGTTCCCCTGCCTGCACCCCCCCTTAATTTTTTATAGAAACCTGGTGTTGATTGAATTTTATCTTTTTCCAATTCAGTTTTTATCCCTGTTCTCCTTCAGCTACATAAACATTCTGATTTATAGGCACTGAGGCTTATAAGAAATAAAAATTTAGAGAATTGTAAGCACAGCTTAATACATACAAGGGGTCAGGGCTTCTAAAATCTCCTATTACTTTAGCTTTTTTAAACTGAATTGTCACTTAGCTGAAGTCTTGCCTGTTATGGTTTGTTTGAGATTGAATTCTTCAGGTTCCCGTGAAGTTTAAAATAAATACTTTGTTCCCTGGACTTTATTTGTGAACGCCTGCAAACAGTAGAAGCGTTGCTTCAGCCTCGTTCACAAACAGCATGGGCGATGCTTCTCCAGAGCGCGCTCGTTTGTGATTTGGTGATGCCGCGTTTCCGTGAAACAGCGCCTCAGGTCATGAACAGCAAAGATGTATTTCACGAAACGGAAGCATTGGGAAAGATTTATTGCTTCTCGCTGGTTTCTTTTGTATCGCTTGCCCTTTCCAAGAGTGCCGAGGGTAGTTGTGAGGAGCCGGAGCTGGCTCGGTGCTGAGATGATTGCAGCAGGCACGGGGCGTCTTGGAGGCTTTTTGGGAAGCGAGGCGGACGCGATGCTGGGCTGGGTTTCCCTTTGCCACTTGTTTTCTTGCACCGTGATGCTCTCGGCAGGCGGCCCAGCTTCCGTGGAGCTGCCCGGGTAGCGGTCGGTTCGGCGTTGCGTGCTCCTCTCTCGCGTAGCCTTTGCAGCCCGCAAAGGAGCAGGACCCGAGTGTCGCGCGCACCGGGGCAAGGCGGGCGCTCTTGGTCTGTTTCGGAGAGTTTTCCCCTTTCCCTGGGAGCAAGCGTTGAAAAGCAGGTGCGTAGCGGAAGAACAGGTAAAGTGTTCAACTTCACGAGTGTTTCTGCTCAGTCTCGGGGAGATGAGCCGTTTAATACTGAGGGAAATCTAAGTGCGTTTTCTTGATGAAAAAAGTTTCATATTCTTTGTTGAAAGTATTACGGGATTTAGGAAAAAAAAAATCTCTCTTCCCATTTTCATCTTCAGACAGATACTTTCCGTACATACTCTGTCTTTAGGGAGTACTAAATTGTTCTGAAAGCCAATTTGTAATGCTTTGCTATCGAGGAAGAATATGATTTTGTGCTTAATATATCTAGCGTGTGACAAAAAGACATTTTTATTGACGTGGGGGACAGAAGCGATTTGCCCCGGGTGTCTCACTCGTGTTATAAACGCAAGCTTTTCTTTCAGAAGCCAGGAAGTTTTCTGTGGCAAAACGACTAGATGACTAGAAGAAAAGAAAATAAAAAATGTTTTTGCTGGACGTGCTGTCCGACGGGAGATTCGTAATAACCTGTGCAGCTGTGGGTACTGCTGTGTTAGGAGTAATCGTGAGCTGATGGAAAGATCAGTGTTATCAAGGTGCAAATGTATTAAATCAGTGTATTGGCCGGGAAGCAGCCACACTGAACGCAGCAGAAAGCTCGAGGCCGGAGAGATGAAACTTCACGGGAACATCCTCGGGGTAAGGTTGGCTGGTTGTAGGGCAGTAACGGGAGGGGAGCAGGATGACGGCAGGCTGGGTCGGCAGCGGGGGACGGGATCAGCCCCGGGGAGCTCCGCATCGCCACTGGGTTCTTTGCACATCGTGCGCTGGCTGATGGCCAAGCTGTTCTCCGTTTCTCTAACAACGCCGGGGGATTAAAGGAGTGAAGGGCATTTGTACAGGACTAATTAACTCTTGGCATGACTTGACCTTTTTAATGCATCTATCGCATGGCAACATTTCGCTGCGTCTAAGTGGCGTTTTTGCGTTTCTCCGAATGTATGCCACGCCGTTAAGTCACAGTCTCCGTTCTGGGCGCCTGCGCAAGCAATTAGAAGGGTTCGTGTGCCGTTGGGGTTGTGCAGGGGTCTCCGGGGGTGGGGGGCAGTCACAGCTACCGGCCACAGTCCTGAGCACTGCTCCTCTCCTCCGTCTTGCGCGAGATGTCTCTGACCGAGGCAGCGACTTCGAGACTTGAGTTGGTTTGAGACCGCGGTGTTGGAAAAGCGGCTGAACGCCGTTTTCTCAGTGATGCCCTCTTCCTGCTCCCGGTAGTGTCAAGTATAGGCTTAAAGCAGAAAGTGATGCGTCCGACTTCCCGCACGCTCTCGTCAGTGAAAGTATAAGCTCAGGTTACTCGTTGGTCCTGCATTTTAGAAGACTTTACAATTTTTCAGCTGTGATTTAACCCTGGACGCCAAGTGTCGTCTCCTGCTGTGATGTCCTGACCTCCATCAGGTCAATGAGAGTTTGCTCTGACTTCTGTAGGAACGAGCTCTCCCATCGGGAGGCCACAAAATCCACCTCCCGTCTGCTGCGAAGGAACAGCGTGGCCGAGTCCCGCCGTATCTCGGCTCCCATGCTGGTGGTTGTAATTCCGGCTAATGAATGCAACCGCCACACCAACAGGTTAACTTGCTTCCCACTGCGTCTGGTGTTGCCTGCCAGAGAACGCCCCTCGATTGCCTGAGTTCTGTTGGTAATGGCCAGCTTGAAGATTTTAATCAGTGCCAGGTCTAATTTGAAGTAGCTATTGATTAAACCTTAAAGCCAATTTAGTTCAACATAGAAATGTTCCATTTTATTTCTAAGTATTTTCTCCGGCAAGGGAAGAAATCCATCTTCAATCTTTTCCGCCTGAGTAAGGTTGCAAGTGCTATTCTACAAATTGCGAAACCAGTATAATTGGATTTTCTTATTGAAATTTAGGTTGAAGTTAGCTGATGCGTTGTGTTTGTGCGTGTATGTGTTTATGAGCATACATTTCCGATCAGAAACAAACCCACATCGCGATTTTCCAAATAGTAATTGCAGCTTAAACTCAGTGCCATAATTTTGTGTTGGCTTCTTCAGAGCAAAAATCTTGCCGGGTTGTGCCGGGGTGGGGGTACAAAGGCTCTGGAAGACGTAGTGTGGGAGTGGCAATCACTGCCTGTGGAAGTTTCCGTTGTGAAACGCCCGTGGAAATCCTGTAGTGCCTCGAACGCCGTGTTACAGGGCACGAAGCTTTGAGTAGATGGGGTTTTTTTTGGCAACTGTGATGAACCACAATAACTAACTGAGGTTTTTGTTCATTACTTGTATTGCGGCCATGCCCGCTGGAAGCCTGCTGCGGTGCAGCTGTAGCTCGAGAAATGCTTATAGCCCTTTCCTTACTAGCTTGCCTCTTAGCAACTTCTAATTGCTGAACTCTCGGTTTCCCCGTACTGCCAATGCGATAGCAACCGCCACGAGATCCGTGCAGACAGGTTTGCTCCTAAAATCAAACATTTACTGCTGTCACCGCTTGTAATCAACGCAAGGAAACCTCTGCGCTCTGCCTAGCGCTCGAGAGCTGTTGGAGCGTGTCTTCGCAGGTGGGCTTCGGCGCCGCGTTCCAGGGAGAGCGGCGCTTTGCTTTGCTTTGCGCTGTTCCTTCTCAGCAAAAAACTGCTGTTCGTCACGTTGCTGTGTCAGATCGGCAGCTGGTCATCTGTGGTTTCCGCTAGGAGTGAGCAATGCGTAGGTAGGAATACTATGTGTGTGTGTGTGTGTGTGCCAGGGGAAGCCTGCTGTCCGTAGCAGAAGAGCCACGGATACCAGGGGAAGGTTTTTGATTCAAACGCTGTCAGCAAAGCACGCGTGCGTAAGGGCAGAAGGAAGCACGAATGCTCAGTAGAGGTAGATCTGTACGAGTCGTTTGAGTGGAAGTGCCTTACTCTTGTTAATCTGGAAACGGATTGAACTTCTCTACAGCTGGAGGTGTACCGAAGGAGCGGAGAGGCTGCTAGGGGCAAGGGATTGCACCTGGAGGCTCTATCAGCGGTTTTGGCTGTGACCTAGTTGGTTCTTTATACTTAGGGCTGGCAATTCTTTGTAGACATTGATACGTGTGCATCTTCGAAGGTGCCCTTCATTCGGTGAACTTCCAAAGGGTTTGATTTCCAGAAAGATAAACCTAACTTCTTCGTGACACGCTGTTTCGGGTGGACTGTGGTCTGCTTTGGAGTAGGGCAGTTCGTAGGAGGAGATACAGTCCTAAAATAGAAGTCAGCTCCTTGCTTAGTGTTAAAGTAGTTGAAAACAAAGTTTGGTTCCTGGCAGCACTACTGTCAGCTTGGGGTAGTGGCCTTACTAGAGAGGCTCCCAAATACTAAGCATAAAGAGTGATTTTGTAGAAAAAATGATCTGAAGAAGAGATTTTTATCCCCCTTATTTATGGCTTCAAGTGACTTCGAACACTAGTAAATACCTAAGCAGTTTGGATAAAAGAAAGGGTAACCCTCAGTGGTACTTGGCAGGTATTGTCCTCTTTTTTTTTTTTTTTTCCTTCTAGTAATGAATTTGCAGGCGTGCCGTGGAAGCCAGCCCCGATGGGACCTCACCTCCTTCCCATCGGATCTTCTCCCAGAGAGCCTGCAGGACAGCTGCCATGCAGCTTTTCGCCCAGACCTTGGCAACAGGGTGCTTAAGGGGAGGTTGTGGTTTGCGTGGCTTACCCAGCTTTGAAAAACGGGTGGCTGTTTCACGTCTTCGAAGTACGTCAAGGTTATCCGCATTGCAAGGATAACCACGTTCCTAGTTTTCCCATAAATGCCCTAAAGAACGGAACAACGATGGGTTAAACCGTTAGGTGTTTAGTCCTCATGTGGGAAAATATGTAGTATTTGAACAGAAAGGGCGCCTATTTCAGGTAGCTGGGTCTTGTACCAGTTCCGTCAGCAGCTCGTCCCGTGACGGTTCCCCCGTGCACCCGCAGGCTGATCCTGACCCCAGCTGGCAGCAGCGTCCTCCCCGTGAAGTGGCTGTAACTCAGTTTTCTGATTTAATAGCGCAGGGCCGTCTGAGCGTGAAATTGCTTCCTTGATGTAGGGCTGTCCCCTTTGCCTGGCGGGTCGAAGCTCAGAAATGGGTGGTTACGGTGGTTGCTGCTGCTGGCCCGACCTGTTGTTGCGAGGACCAAAGTTCGGCTTTTATACGTGCGTGTAAGGGGAACGCGGGAATGGGATTGCACTGGGGAGCGAGAAGAGCCTGCAAAACTGTATTCAGCAGCAAGAAACAAACTAAGGACAGTTTCTTTACTAAAACTTTAATGATTAAACGGTGTTGTTAACCTTTGTATTTAATGTTTTTTTTTTTTTTTTTAAGAGGAGGGACAACCTTCGCCTGGGGAGGAACAGCCCCACGCACCAGCACAGCTTGGGGCTGAGCTGCTGGGGAGCAGC
>VZSC01002395.1:0-33737 GCA_013398225.1 Steatornis caripensis | reverse complement strand
AGAACTTGTTTGGCGTGAGGGTGCCCGAGCCCTGGCCCAGGCTGCCCAGGGAGGCTGTGGGGTCTCCTTGTGCGGAGAGATCCAACCCCGCCTGGCCGCGTCCCTGTGCCCCCTGCGCTGGGGGCTCCTGCTTTAGCGGGGGGTTTGGGGGAGCTCTAGGGGGCCCTGCCAGCCCCCGCCACGCTGGGATGCTGTGACAGTGGGACAAACAAATGCTGTCGTGGCCGTGCAGCCTGTTAGATGATAGTTATGCAACGATACAAGCTCGTTTCTGCAGGCAGCTCAGCAGTAAGCGTGGGCGCTCAAAGCGTTAAAGATCCTAAGTGCAGCTTTTATCAGCAGGTGTGCTGAGGGCTTTGGTGTCTCAGGGTATCTCCTGTGAACCCCAAGCAGGAGTAAAGACCAGTTTAAAGCGTCTGTCCGAGGCAGTCCTGGCCCTGCGGTGGGAGCCCTGGCCACCACCCAGCCGGGCGTCTGTTCTGCTGTCTCTGGTCACTGGGCAGCTCCTGGTTTGGGGTAATCAGTCCCGCTCTGCTGCCAGCGTGGTCTTGCTTTTGGAAACTGCTTGTGGCACGTAGAGAAGATTCACTTGATTGCAAAGGGGTAAGCCGAAATAGTTGTGAGAATGTCGGGTAATAAGCCCGTACGGGGGATTCGTGCCGCTGTTGTGTGTGTGCCGTGATGGGAGCTGGCCTCCAGCTTCGTTGTGTCTGTTCGTTCAGTGAAGTCAACAGCTCTCCACCTTATCCCGCAAACTCCATTGAAACTTTATGCATTACTGTTGCGAGTAAGAATGCAATAAAAAAAAAAAGTGATTTCCCGGTAATTAATGTGGTAGCGTGTGCGGGCTGGAAAAAGCGCTTCGAATTTTCAAAACTGTGTTTGGAGCCTTCCGGAAATGTGCTGACTCACTGCGCTTGACCTGCTTGGCAGTACAGTACTGATCCTCGTGGATTCGCAAAATGAGCCGCCCGGCCGTTCGTTCGGATGTAGGCGGAGGGGTGGGGACGCCGGCGCAGGAGCGGTGATTCCAGCAGAGCTGTGTGGAAGCAGAAGCACGTGAAAGTGGTTTCTTGGTCGCTTATATCCTTTATTGCAGGTACGAAGAAGAGATTTGGGGATTCAAAGCTAATACTTGTTAGAGTGTTTTGAAAAATATTTTGAAAGATATTTTAATAAGTAGGGGAAGTTTGAGGTGAGTTTGGTGAATTTCAGAGAAGATTGGGCAGTGATGTGATAAGAGATGGCACTGGGAATAGAATGACAGTAACGATCAAAAACCACCCAAGAAAGCCTCATCTGATCCGTAATATCCATTACAGATGTTTGATTTTTTTTAGGAAGAAGTGGCGAAAATACCAAGGGGCCTCTAGTAGAGTCCTCTGAAAAAGAAATAGTTCCCTCTACGCTATGTTGTTTGCTTTTAATAGAATAATTTTGGTTGGAAAGGATCTTTAAGGTCGTTGAGTCCAACTGTTAACCCAACCCTGCCAGGCCCAGCGCGAAGCCGTGTCCCCAGGCTCCGCATCTACACGGCCTTCGGACACCTCCAGGGACGGTGACGCCCCCCCTGCCCTGGGCAGCCTCGACAGCCCTGTGCTCTATTGTCGTGTTCTTCGTCAAACGTAAAAGGAACTTCAAGCGTTTAGTAAATGACTGCTGAAGTAACTTCTGAAATACCGAAATGGAGTTTGGGGTAGAAAACCCCCAAGGAGGAGTCGATACGCAGGGCTGCACGCGAAGCTCTGTGAGCAGTGATAGCCGACGGTGTGAGCGAGGGGTCTTCGCTCCTGCAAGCCACGAACCGATTTATGCGCTGTAATGAAAAACCAGAGAACAGTTTTCATAGAGATATTTTCACATCCGTCACCCGCTGGATATAAAAATCGGTTAGCTTTGGAGTACTTCGATACAATAAAATTCGGCAAGACAACGTAGGTGCAGTTCCGGCACAGTTCTGCTTTCCTCTAAGGGAAATAAATTCCTCTTCGATTATTTTCTGTTTACTTTTCACTTGCCTAAATTTCGGTTTCGAATACGAACTGGTGCAATTTCAGTAAACTTATTAGAGCTGAGTTTAAGGCTGGGCGTACTGACGCGCTGCAGCAGGATCCGTTGCGGGGTGGTGCAGTGCAGGGTGGCGCGTTGCTGCTCCGGCTGAGGGTGGCCGCCCTCTGTAGCGCCGGCAGACGCAGGCTCTTCTGCGCTCCCGCGGAGCCGAGCGTTGCGTGTGGCAAAGGGGAGGCGCAGCAGGTCGTGCTTAAATTAATGCTGTTCTGGCAGGGAATTCAAACACTCCAACGCTCTTTTTCTTGCGTTCATCATACGGCACCATAGATTTCATTTTCGCGCTTTCAGTTTCTGCAAGTAACTTACAGGTTTTATTTGAACGGGGTAGGAGGAGACTATTCCAGGCAGTGGGATTCTCACAGTGCATGAGTTAACACTTACTCTTGAAATAAATCGTCGCTTGCTGCGGGGTAGTTCACTCAAGACTCAACGTGTGATTTTCGGAAAGCGAAACCAAAACCGAGCAGAGGTGATCGGCACATGGCACCATTAACAGCGGTTTCGAAGGGAAGGTTTGTGAGGTGGGAGCGTTCTCTGGACGTCGCTTCCCGTGAAAGCGCTGGAGGTCTGCGCGGTGTTTTGGCGGGGCTGATGGCTGGAGGTGCGCCCGTGCGGCTTCGCGTGAGCTGCTTTGGGTTTCAAAACCACTTCAGCCAAGAGAGGTGGGGGTGTTGGTCGCTGTTCTTTGGGGAGGGACACCAGAAACGGCCTTCCGTTGCTACTGAACATGGAGCGCGCTGCTGTTTTGCTTGAATACTTTTTAAATCAAGTGCACCTTTCTGTATTTTTTTAAATCCTGTTCAAGATTAGAGGAAGGTGGAAATACTTTGAGTATTTCTGTGGATACCAACGCTATCCCACTGGAATAGCGCGATGTACGAGCGCGCTCTCGGAAGCACGCAGCAGGGCACAAGTAACATTCGTTACATGCTGTTAGCATGGAATAAAGCATCGTAATCAATATGCATTGATGTAACTTGGCATCTCGTGAGGTACCTGAAGTGCTGGAGTGGTTGATGTCTAGAGGGAGGTAAAGAAGCAGGACTGGCTGCCAGCTTCGCGAAGCAACGATGCGTTTGTCTCTGCAACGGGGAGTAGTACCTGAGCGTCGAGACCGTGCATGCTGACTTGCTCTCAGGGGGTGCTGGCACGGGCGACGATGGAAAATGGCAGCTTTCAGGCTTCCCGCGTCTCATAATAACAAGAGGTACGCCTGAATTTCAGCTCTTGCACCACAAAGCTGTGGGGTGGTGCTGGAGGAACGCTGTGAGCGAACACACGGGCGGACGCCCCAGACGCCGGCGCTGGCGATTGGTGCCGACGGGAGCATCTCGGGCTGTTACTGTTTCATGAGCGCATCCAGAGGCTCAGGAGATATCACTGACTGCGGCAGAAATGTTTCCCGAGGCAGGCGGGCACGTGGCTGCACAGGGACGGCTTCTCCTTGAGCTGCTTCCCGGAGAGCTTCAGCACGGTTCTGGAAGGGATAAAATGACAGTGCAGCCCTTCGCGCTCACGTGGTTCGGAGGCAGCCGGTGGGAAGGATGGTGACTAGGTAGAGTCTCACTCTGTTTCCCTGTTATTGGTCTTGGAAAATGTGTTTTTCTCATATTTAAACAGCTGCATTTACTTTGTGTGTATTCATAAAGTAACATCTGATGACCGCGTGAGAAAAGCCAGCGTTTCTGGGGAGCCGTTTCCAGTGTCGGTGTACGTTTGAACAGTCAGCATGCGTTGTAAGTAGTGCAGGGGTGGCGGAGAGGGAGTCCTTGCCTTTGATAGCGTGTGAGTAGCAGATGACTTATTTATCGCTTCTTCAGTGCGCGGTGTATTTTTGAGTTAGAAAAAAACGCAGCGTGAGCGACTGTCATCGTCTCAGCAAGGGGAGGCGAAAGGTTTTTGTCTCCCGTGCGTTTACAGACACTCCCAAGTGAGCAGAGCCTTAGGTGGGTGACTGTTCGGGGCTGAAGCACCGTTAGAGGTGTGCCGCAAGGGCAGAATGGGAATTGGTGGCAGCTGAGCCTTCCCTGGGGCAGGACCCGGGGCACCACAGAGCCCAAGTCCCTGAGATGCTCCCCTTTCTCATGGGATGCGCTCCACCAAGACAGCCCGGAAGACGAGCCCTGGGCAGGTACTCTCGGACATAGCGGGGGGGCGCAAGAGCCGATCTACAGCAGAAAGCCATGCATTTGTTGCTGCGGTCGTTGAGGGAAGGCGGGGAGCGTGGCGGCCGCTGGCATGCGACAGCTCGTCGTGGCTGGGAAGGGGACGTTTCGGTACACCGGGTCTCTCCCGACCGTGCCCATCTCCTGCGGGTCTTGCACCATCTCTGGCACCTCCCTGGCCATCTGTGCGCTGCGTTGGTTCACCGACCATGCAGAAAAACTGGCCAAGACGTGGGCATGGGGGCGTCTTAGGGAGGCGAATCAGCCCGCGAAGAGGTGTAATGAGCATCGGGTTCGGAGCGTGGCGAGACGCAGCCAGGAGCGAGGTGGGGGCAGGGTACCAGTGACTCACATTTGTACGGGCTGCGATTGCACGTGAATGGCAATGGGAGGTGCTTTAAGAGCAAGAATAGCGATTATACACGCGCTGTATGGTTGTGTTACTACTGATCTTTGTTAACTTCTGAAGCGAATCAAATACCCGTGAAAATTGCTTTGAGTGAGTTTGGTGAAAACTAATCAATGTCTTGCTTCCGCCAGAAAATCAAAGGTGAAAGCGTAACCTTCTCGTCCGGAGCAGCCTCAGCCTCACGCCGGTGGGTATTTCACTCTGTGTCCCTCTGCTCCTTGCCTCCTTGCTTCACCTTCGTCATCTTTAACTACCGAGCTGGGCATGGCCGGTTCCCTGTGGAGCGATGCCGTTGCTAGGAAATGCTGAAGTAGGACCCAGGACAACGGCGAGCGTGTAAATGGAGCACCGTGCCTCGTCGGTGGGGAACACCGTGACGGCTACCCGGTGTTAGTGTCTAGCAGCTACATCCACAAGCTAAGAACTTTTTGTGTTTAATTCAAGCAATAAACGTTTTCACCGTGGGAGTCACGGTTCCGGACTCGAGTAGTCCCAGTGACCAGTGCAGGAGTCGGCCGCATTACACATGCGCTCGTCAGTCAATGAGCTCTAATGACTTCTCGTCTGCGCGCAGTCTGCCAACTCCAGAGCACTTGCATTTTTAAAGTTTGGTCCTCAGGTCACTGTCGTCCTGTGGTGAAAACTTTCCAAGGAAGGGAGAAATAAATTCCTCTGTAAGAAATAAAATGCGATGCAACGTGAAACGCGCCTTGAGCTGCTGCCCTGAAGCGTTACGGGTCTTTAAGGTGGCGTTAAGGTATTGCTGTCCCGTGGTGCTTCATGTTTCTCTTGTAGCCAGAGTGGCCAGAATCATCACAGTGCCCGGATAACGGACACTGTCGCTTCTGTGTTGTGCGCGTGGCTCTGAGGGAGCCCAGAAGCTTGTACAAAACCCCGTACGATAACGTAAAGCGCGAATACCAACAGCCCCAAAATAGATCTAAAAATCTCAGCACGTCTCATTGCTGGTGCCGAGCTGGGGTTGCGGGTGCCCGTTGCTCTCAGTGCTGATGCCTAGTTAGCGTCGTGCCCTTGGCCTCTGTTTTGCGAAGCCAGGTCTCCGCTCGTGCGACTGGGTTTCCGGAAACTCCCAGAAAGCAGAAAAAAACTGTTGTGGAGCTGCTGCTCTTGGAGTGCCTGTCTGTTTTTCTGGTGCTCTGTTTTTCTGCGTGTTGTGGAGGTCAGCACAGGGCACAGCTAAACATTCCCCGTGGTGGGTTAAGTGCTGCCATAACATCTACTAAACTGTGGGTACGCAGCGATTTGATGGTATGATGTAGACAAACTACCAGCATTTACATTTTCTGCTGAAATCAAATGACCCTAATTTAAAAAGAGGGGTTTAATTTAGTCTCTATTGAGCAGATGCGATACCAACAGATCCCCGTACATCCCTTGGCGTACCTGGGAAACTATACGTAGCAGACCTACAGGATGAACCGATCTGGAAATTGAATAATCCTCCTGCAGAGAGGACAATCCCACCATGTCGTCGTCTGTGAAACTAAGGAGGGACGTGCCGCAGGGTCTTTGGTGTGGATAGAGAGAAATGTGATAAAAAGAGAAGGATTCTTCGCTTCTATGGTACGGTATCTGATGTAGGGTCATTGTGAAAATTTTGAAGAAGGACGTACGGTAAGGACGCTGTTCGTGGTCATTGGTTTCTGGTCATTTAGGTTGGTCTGCCGCAAAACAGAGGGCACGCGACCTCTTCGTGAGTGTCCTCGGCTCCTCTAGCCCTTAGCTTCTCTGGGTACCGTACGATACCTTGGAGAATAAAGAGAACGATAGCTAAGATACTGAAGGTCTTGGCAAATACAATGTGATGATAAGCATTCTGTTCCTTAATATTCCATTTGCACTATGAAAATTAGTGCTAAACTGCAAACAAGGAAATACCCTTTTCTTCTTGTCTCATTTCACTACTGACGTGCATCTCTGAATATTCTAGNTACTGAAGGTCTTGGCAAATACAATGTGATGATAAGCATTCTGTTCCTTAATATTCCATTTGCACTATGAAAATTAGTGCTAAACTGCAAACAAGGAAATACCCTTTTCTTCTTGTCTCATTTCACTACTGACGTGCATCTCTGAATATTCTAAAACATAATCTTGTGTAGCTCTTCTTTGCCCCTTTCCAAAATTTTTTGTCTGTTTTAAGTGTAATTAAAATGACTGTTGTGAAATACGGGACAAGCAGAATTTATTCCTGCTTTGTATGTGCTTTGAAGTATGATGTTGAGCTCTGGAAAACAACTCCGAAGGTAAACGGCACTGAGCTGTCTACTACAGCCTGTCTGCTTTTCCGTCTTTGATATCTGACTCCCAGATGCCAGCGTTGACACGAGACACCTTCCCAGGGCAATTATGCATGTGGGGAGAACTTGTACTGTGCCTCGGAAACAAATTAAATTCAAAATGTCGTTTTCTGGACGTACTGTGCTGCGGGGCTCACCCTCCTTCGGGCACCTCTGGGTAAACGGAGGCTGTCGTTGAGGGTGATGATTAGTAAAGGACTTCCATTTGTTTGGCTGAACGCTGAATCTAAACCACAGTACATGGATAGTTGCATCACTAATTCGATGGCCGAAGTTGCGAAGGTGGGATGGGTACCGGCAAACTTCGGTGGTCGTCATCAAACTGATGTCAAGACTGGTGTGTGTATGTGTGTGTGTGTGTATTAGCACTGGACTTTGCATCCTCAGATCTAGTGATAGATCTGTATACATAGGTCATTGGACACTACATCTGACAACAGAAATTCTCTCTCTAGGTCATTGTGTTTGTGTGTGTGTGTGTATAAGCACACACACATACCATGAACCTTTTCCCTGTACCATAGAAATCAGTGATACTTCGTATTCTTCTGCATTCTCTCCTCACCTTGTACTTTGAAAGCTGTGGTCATGATGTTGGTTTTTCTGTTTTTCTTGAAATGTCATTGAGGCAGAATAAAAGGTTGAAGAGAGTTTTGTTGTGGTAGATGATGTTTAAGAAGGAAACTGTGTGGACAGGGTGACTCTTCTTCAGGGACCTTGTTCATTTGTTCTCTTGGCCCTTGACAGAGAAGTTTTCTGTAAGGAGGAGGCTCCTCCTGATCAAGTACTGCATCGGGACGGGTTGATTTTTCAAATAACACAGTCAGAGAATGCGGGGTACGTAAATGCTAATGAGTAACTTGCTAATTTACAGTATTTTAGGGGCGCTTCACATTTGTGGTATTGCAGAGAAGATGCGCTGAAAAGCTACGTGTAATTTCTTCTCACTTTACAGGCGGTTTAATTCACTGGTGTGTGCGTGACGCTGCTCAAGACAGCACCTGCACGCTCACCTGTCCCATCTGGAAGGGCTTTCCTGAACCAGGGTCACCGCGGGAGCAGTAGAGCCAGAAAATCACACGGTAGCGAAATAGGAAAAAAAAAAAAGTGCAAATTATTTTAAGTCACAAGGGTTAAGGATCCATATTAGGTCTGTTCAAGTGACGTGACTTGACCTGTGTTGACAGGGTGGTGTGGGTGAGTTTGTATTTTTGAAGTGTGTCCTAGGTCTGGAACTCCGATGCAGAATTCTGCGTTGTCTTCTGTAATAAGCAATAGCTTTAATTTGCTTCCGCAAAATCAGCAATGGTTGGTATCCGTTGCTCACTTTGCCTTAGTTTCTACATTTTCAAAAAATAGGTGACGTTGTTGACCTCTTGTTCTTCCACTGAATGAGTGTCGAAGAAAGTAGTGATTTTTTCCTCTTTTTTGTGAAACCACCAGAGATGGGAAGGTCTCAGAGGGCTGTGTACTTCAAACCACGGAATTTGGGATTTGTCGCAACAAAAGACTTGCTTGGCCTAACTGTAACTGCTCGATCATAGTAATTTATATTTTTTATGAATTGCCCATGTTCTGTGCGCGGCGAAGAGTTTTCTGTTGGTGATGTCAGGCCGTGTTGGCGCTGAGGCTGCTGGATGCCGATTTCTTGGCGTACCAGGCGGGAGCGGGGAGAGCTGGAGCCTGAGGGAGCCGTGCTCCGTCCCCCAGTTCCTGGGACGTGTTTCCCTAGCCAGAAAACAGAATTTGAAATTCCCTCTGCCTTTGGACTTCTGTCTTGGGAGCTTGAAGAGATCAGCAACCCGTTGGAATTGTATCCTGCTCAACGGGCTTGAAGCTCCTTTTCCAGGCTGTCGCGTTGGTAGAGCTCTTTAAGATTTTCTTAAAGATCAACCCCCCTTTCCTTCTGTGTTGTTTCGGTATTTTTCGGCAGGTGCAAGACAAAAGTCTACCCCGACGATCTGCCCAACACGAGTGTAGTGATCGTGTTTCACAACGAAGCCTGGAGTACTCTGCTTCGGACCGTCTACAGCGTCATAAACCGCTCGCCGCACCGCCTGCTTTCTGAAATCATCCTGGTGGACGACGCCAGCGAGAGAGGTAGGTTTTGGGAGAGTCCTCGTGGTGTTGTAGTGCCGCGTTCGAGGATCCCGCAGAAAGGGTTGTGGGGTGCAGCTGGCTTCCGTCAGCACTGAACCGGGCGCGCGGCTCTCGCCGAGCATCCGCCGTCGCTCATGGGGCCGGCAGCCGATGGACTCTGGCAGGTACGCTTACGGATGGTAACAGAGGTGGAGGCTGGTCGCCGGGTTGCAAGCTGTATGTACGGTGCTCCGGTCCAGAATAGCACGCATGCTTTCTTGCGCTGTGGTTTATCGTTTGACGTTACTGCAAAAGACAGTCCTTGTTCACATCTCTCCGTCTCTCTCTTGCTGCCTTTCAAACCCCTCCTGTTCTGTGTTTCAAGTTGTCCCGAATATCCGTGCGGAGCCAATTTCCCTGTATTGCTCCTGTTTGTGGTTCATTTCTTTTGGTCTTGGCTTTATTTCATTTTTTTTTTTTTTTTAAACCTAAGATTTAGAAAGAAAACTGCCTGTGAAGCTGATACTGCCTGGAAAAGGAATCGCATTATATTCTATAAATGGGATCAACGGAATGATAAATGTTCCGGAAGTATTTAATGGCAAATGCAACGTACAGCTCCAACTATGTCAGGAGGCAGAGGATGCAAGCTAAGCTTTATTTCTGCCCCGTGTAGCATTAACTTAACTCTAATTACTCGCCTGGATTTCCCCGCTTCAGAACACGCGTAGGCTTATTGTTTCTCTGCGCCAGAAGGTGGAGGGAGACTTCAGCCCAAGTCGCTGCAGTTCTTTCCTAAAAGCAAAGTTTTGGGTTCCTAAAGCGCTCAAATAGTGAAATGCATCCAGAACAGCCGTATTTGTATTTAACTGCAGACAAACAGGCAAAAGCGCGGTTATTTTGCACTCGCTACTGATGGCTGGCGTCTTTCGAGGAAGCTGATCGTGACTCGCTTGAAATCTCGGTGTTATTTTCACGAGCTGCCCCGGCAGTTGCGTGCGCGCGTATGGGCCGTTTCCCGTGTGCCGGTGCGAAACTCCACGGCTCGGCTCTCGGCCTTCAGAAAAGCCCGGGGTTTGTCAAAACGCATTTCCCGTGCGACGGCGGCGCTCGCGCGCGGCGGTCCTTGGAGGGCCGGGCGCGGCGCAGGAACGCCGCGGTTGTATTTGGAGTCCTCGGCGCTTTGTGAACCTCGCTGAAAATAATGCTTTTCTTCTGGTTTCGTTCGATTCCCTTTGGCAGAGTTTTTGAAGGCCTCGTTAGAGAATTACGTGAAAAACCTGGAAGTCTCTGTAAAAATCATTCGGATGGAGCAGAGGTCAGGACTGATCCGCGCGCGGCTCCGCGGGGCGGCGGCGTCTAAAGGGCAGGTGATAACGTTCCTGGACGCGCACTGCGAGTGCACCCTGGGCTGGCTCGAGCCGCTGCTGGCCAGGATAAAGGAGGACAGGTAAGGGGGGCTCTGCTGCGTCCGGGCGCGGGGCACCGGCCTCCCGCCGCTGCTTGGTTTCCCTGAAAAATAGAAAGGAAAACAATTCCTTGATCTGAAAATGAAGGTTGGTTTTGTGTTTTTGATCAGGAACACAGAGTACTCTCTAATATTTGTATCAAAATCTGATTTCTAAACAAATGTGCGATAAGCTTTTGATTCTTACAGCAGGATTTCCGTGGCTGTGGGTGAGACTAACGCCAGTGATGATAGCAACTTGTGCCGTTCACCTGCACGAGGTCCGGGTGTCCATCTTTCTCCCTTCTTTTTACCAGACTTTTTGTCCGCGTGACCTCCAGTACCTCCAGTTTGCGCTCTTGTTTTTTTTTCTCCTTCATTCTTCATTCTCGTGGACGGAACGTGTCGCAGGCGCTCCACGAGACCTGCGTGCGCACGTGATAAAAAAAACCCGCGCTGCTCGCGAGCAAAAATAGCCTCTGTAGTGTTTGTCGCAACGCTGCCAGCCTTAGAAAGGCGTGCAGGAAAACGGTACGACACGTAAGGAACGCCGAGGAGAATTTATCGGTACGCTGTAGTTCGTGCTGCTGGGGCGAAGCGTGCGGCCGTCGCTCCTGCCGTTCGGAGAGGAGCGGGAGCCCCGGGCAGGGTCGGGTGTCTCCGGAGCGCAGTGAGGAGTTGGGGTTTCCAAAAAGCTGCGGACAGCAGGACAGGGGGATTGTGCATGACCTCGCTTCTGGAAGAGACCTGCGCGGAGCGGGGGTCTGTGGGGTTTTGTGCAGAAAAGCCTCAAAGTAAGGGCAATATTCAGTGCACTCACGTGAAAACGTGTTTTGTTTTCAAAAAAGCCGTTTGTTCTTTTTTTTTTTCTTCCAGGAAAACTGTCGTGTGCCCGATCATTGATGTGATCAGCGATGACACGTTTGAATACATGGCTGGATCAGATATGACTTACGGGGGCTTTAACTGGAAGCTTAACTTCCGCTGGTACCCGGTTCCCCAGAGAGAGATGGACAGGAGGAAAGGAGACAGGACGTTGCCTGTGAGGTGAGGAGAGTGGATGAAGAGTCCTGTGCTGCTTGACTCCGCTGTGCACTTGTTTACGTAGATAGTATCGCTTAATGCCTACTATTTAATGCAGTGCCAGGAAGCACACGTCAGATAGCCGTGGCACGCTGGTCAGGGTAGCGAAGGTGAAAATCTGACCCATCCTTAATGCTGCAGTGTAGTTACCAGAGCTGAGAAAACTCATCTATATCTTCTTTTCAGCATTCACTGATTCAAAATATTACCTGGTTTTCAAGGTCCCTCCATGGCTGTTTTCTGCGAATAGCCTGTTGACCTTGTATTTGCAGATCTTACTGATTTTTTTCATCATTTAAGGCAAATATTAGAACATGTTTGTGAAATACACATATGAACATTGAACCTGAGTATTCAGGAATGATGATTTGCACTTAAAACTCCTGCTTTTATTGCCCGGAAAATAAAATTGACGACTGTGCGTGCTGGGTCAAAAATGACCTGAGAGTACGCCCTGAATTCCCGTGATCGTTCCTGACCTCTTTTCGTTTAATTGCTCAAACCACGGACCGTAACAAAACCTCTGGAAAAAACTGTAAGTGAAGCTGAAGCAGAACAAATTGAATGAATTACTCGCGCTGGGTTGTTTGCTCAGCTCTGATAGCTTCTGTGGTCTTCATGGAAAGTTTTTTAAAAAAAAAAAAAAAGGCAAAAAAAGAAAAAGCTTTCACGAGTGGATGTAATGGTTTCAAACCTGTGTGAGAGACATGATGAAGTGGACAGAATTCCAGTCCTGCATGCCCCCGATTGCGCGCAGCAGGCAGATAAAGGGAGAGCCAGCTCAGGGACAGCAGTCGCAGCGCAGCTTTGCGAAACGCTTCCAGGTAAGGCAGTGGGTGGGCGAAGGGAAGCCCTTCGAAATGACTTACGCCGGGGAAATGGGCAAAATCTGTCAGTGTTTCTCCTTCAAAGCGTGGGGTCAGGGAAGGGCAGGATTTTGTAGCTTCTGTTCCTGGGAAATGATCTCAGGAAGAGCAAGGAGCGGCCCCTGCCGCTAGCAGAAGGGGGATGAAGCCGTTTTTGAGCCAAGAGAACTGTTTTTCTCATGATCTAAAATATTATCCCTCAGCTGTGAAGCCTGCCAGCAGCTACTTCATTAAAGCTGAGGTGTGCGTTGAAATTGGTGGAGGTAATTATCCTAACGAGCTGCAGAGCCTCGCGCCGCGCTGGCTGCTGCTCCCACCGTGCCGCTCGCTGGGCTCCCTTTGTCCTGTCCCCGCCGCGCCGAGTCAACGCCCGGGCACGGGGACTTTGCAAAGGGATGCAAAGCCCGGTTCTTAGTTCCTTGTCTTGAAACGGAGTAGTCCTTGTTAGTGCAGGATCAGACACGGAATTGGCTCTTAAAATTATTAAAACGAAAAAATAGCTTTTTAAAAAAAACTTTTATCTCCAGCGGCTTTTAGCTGGCGATTGCCTGGGCTTTTGGGGATTCTCCCGGTACGATGGGCACGGGTGGGGGAGTCAGAGGTCACTGCCAAGTGCTGCGTGTCCCACAGTTATCGCTTACCAAGGTGCTTTAGAGTGAAGAGGTGGCCCTGGGGGTGTGTCATTGTCCTGGCTTAAGACCAAAGTGTCGGCTTTTAGACATCTGGGTGCCCTTTCTGATGGCGTGGTGGAGGCGTTTCAGCCTGCTCCGTGCCAGAAGGCGGCGCGCCCTGGTTCCTTTTCCCTTTTAGCCCGTGGGAGGGGAACGGCAAAGCAAGGAGCCGTGGAGCTGCCCGGCGTAACGGCCTTCCCGTAGGAAGCGGCATCTCCTGAGTCCTCGGCTGCTTTCGGTGCTCGCTGGCCTTTCCGAACGCTCACGCAACGCAGTCCAAGAGACTGCGGCAGCGCATCGGTCCTGAGGTGCCAGAAACACAGTCACCAACCCTGCAGCCAAAGAGAAAAAGTGTAAGATTTCAGCTAAGTTAAGAATGGTTTTGGCAGCTGCTGCCACCTGACTGCTCAAAAAGCTGGTGTTGGCGGCATAAAAATAAGCAAAAGCCAGACCCATACCAAACACGTCGGAACAAACCGGTGGGTTCGTGCTGTTGTACTCCACGCTGCTTCCCTCGTTCTGGAACATCATTTCAGTCTCGCGTAGATGGAATATGTCTTTATTCGTATTTTTTTCTTTGCTAATCGATGGAAAAGGTGTGGAATACAGACGTCATTGGGTCACGTTTGTGTGCGTGCATGCGTAATGCATCCGTTGCACGCAAATTCCGCTTTTCTTTTGCGTTAGAAATCCACGCAGTTGACAAAAGTGCTACTCAAAATATTTGTCTTCCGTGGTAACATCGATGAGTTCCTACCTTTGCTTTTTTAAATTTAGATTTGTAATGCGTGCATTTTCAAATCACGGATTATTTCATGCACGATGTGTTATTTCTGTATAGTTTATATTACCGTATTCTTACGGAAAAGCTCAGGGTAGCTTATTGGTAAGCGCTCAGTAGTGGGTAGGAGCAGAGTTCAGGCGTCACACACCATGAACCCCAGGAAGTCCGAGGCGGAAGGTGCTGTGCTCTTCGAAGAGCGCGCCTGATTCTTTCTAGTTCGTGGGCGTGAAACGCTGCTTGCTTGTTCGCCTAGGGAGTTAAAGGAACGGCTGAATTCCTAAGTTGGGTGTCTGACTCCACTGAAATACCTGCCTTTGCTGGAGCCTCTAGATTTACTGGGAAAAGGTTAATTAATTCAGCGACTGGTGTGCGAACCGCACAGCTAATTGGCATGCAGTGCAGCTGTAAAAGAGCTTTCTTACTGACGTCTGTTAGGAAAGTTAGCCTGCTTGTCGTATCTTCAGCGAACAGAACGGTGGGGATTGGTCGGTGCCTCCCGTACGGATTAGCGATGCCTTGCCTTGGACGGAGCAGGTTCTGGTCCGAGATCCGTACGCGTGCGCTGGTCCTGCTCTTCACACGCTGCTCCCTACCGCTTTTGCCCCTTGTTTTCTTCTAATGGTTCTTAACCCCAAGTCTGACGTCCCTTCTCCTGCTCTCATTTTCTTCTTCTTCCCTTATCCAGCTTTCCCTCGGGTCAGCTAACACCACGACAGCATAACCTTTCCCAGAATAGTCTACGATGGTAACTCTTGCCCAAGGAATCACAGGTTTTGTGAAGGTGGCAAAAGCCTTTCTGGGTTGCAGAGGGTGCCGGTTTCGAGGTGGTGGACGAAGGTGGGCAGCGCCGACGATGGGGAGTTGTCCTGGGTCGTGCCGCCTCCACCCCGACCCCCTCTCCGTGCTCCGCGACCCGGGGGAAGCCAGGATAGAAGTTGGTGGTCATCAGATACTGGGATTTCTTGGGGTGTTAGGGTTTTTTAAAATGTTCTTACAAATTTTTTTACACGTACGATGGTCGGAAGCAAAAGGAACATCAGGGAGCTTTCAGTTCATGGGGTGTCTTTGCTAGGACTGAAACTGTACAGTGAGAATAGGAAGGGGCCGTTGAGAAGAAATCCCTAAAGCAAAGGCTGTTCCTGGAGACGGAGCTCTTCAAGTCAAAATACTTCCCTCTCCGGTGTATTTGCAGAAAACAAGTGTGAGCTGTGGCTTTGAGCGCAAACGTTACCCGAGACGCGGAGCTTGCAGGCGCTTCCAGGGCGCCGCTTCAGGGGCACGCTTCTTACCCTGAAGGTACAGCAGCCCCCGGGGACTCGCGTCGACGGGTGTGTGCGCGTGTTCTTCTGCTCGAATAGCGAAGGCCGTTCGTTGCTGTTCTGATGCGCCTCAGGAGTTCAGTTTCTTCCTGCTGGAGCTTCCGGTGGTGGTCACTAGAGTAACCTCCGCCTCTGCAAACCAGGTAGGTGGTTAGACCTCGGCGAGGTGCGCCATCTTAAGTGCAAAGGCCCTTTCTGTTCCCAGAGGGCTCTCTGGGAGCAAAACCTGGGCGGTTGCCCTGCGCAGAGGTGGAGCTTAAAGCGCAGGCTCCCTGCAGGTGGTGGGGTGGACGCAGGTAGATCCGGGAATCCCGAAACAGGGAGCTCGGGGCAGTGCAGTTCCCCTCGGGTGCGGCCGGCCTCCGCGGCAAGTGTCCGTGGGCAGCGGCAGCTGCCCCCGTGGTCTTGCTAAGCCTTTCATTAGTATTTTCTTCTTCTTCCACTGAAAAATCCTTGCGCAGTACTCGTACTCTACAGAACATCCTTTGTCTTCGAGTGAGTTCATTTCTCCTTCTGTGATTTCACCTGAGGCCATAGAAAACTCGTCTGTGCTAAGAGCAGTTTGCAAGCACCTTGTCTTCTTACCGCTGCGGCATTGAAAACACGAAGTGGCTCTCTCCTGGGCAGTTAAGGCTCTCCACAGCACGCTTCTGTGGATATTTCCATACTTGCCGTTAGGGTTTTTTTTAAGCTGAAGACGCTCCAGGCTAGTATTGTAAATACTAAGAAAATATATATCTTGTTTCAGAAAAATCTTTTCTCAAGCGTAGATTGGTTATTGAGAGGAAAAATACAAGATCAAGTATTAGAAGCATATTGTATTTATCTTCTTATTATTACGGCTGAGCCCACTTAGAGCTGTTTACGATAAACGCTCCACGAGCGATGGACGGCAGTTTTGGGAACTGGTGTAAAAACCTTATTCCAAGCTATGTAAGTCCTGGTCTTTTTCGTTAGCGACGTTGCCCTTGTGACTGTTGGACCGCTCGGAGCGGCCGCGCAGGACGGGGAGGTGGGCGGACGCGGGGCGAGGTGACCTTAGGTGGCTTTGGGGAGCTCCCAGCCTGGGCGACCCGACGGCTCCGTGCCAGCCCTTCCGTGCTTTCCGTCCCTGGCTCGGCGCGCGGGGCTGGGTCTGAGGGATCGGTGGGATGCAGCAAACGCGGGGCTGTGGAGATACTTTGTGCTGTGCAGCTCCTCTTACGGGAAGTTAAAAGTGCAGGTAGACGGGAATGGGAATCTTGCTTGCCGCCAGTAATTACAGAGACGAGAAGCAGGCGTTATCTCCAAAACAAAATTAAA
This sequence comes from Steatornis caripensis, assembly GCA_013398225.1. Classification (NCBI taxonomy): domain Eukaryota; kingdom Metazoa; phylum Chordata; class Aves; order Caprimulgiformes; family Steatornithidae; genus Steatornis; species Steatornis caripensis. Next base: position 17,221 of record VZSC01002395.1, on the reverse strand, counting down.
AGCGGGTTTGAATGATGACTAATCAGAACATAGTACGGTAGCTGTTAGTATGACTCCACGTAGGCAAAATCTGCCTAATAGGCGCAAAGCGGAGAAAAAACCTGTAGGAACCCTTACTCTTTCGAAAATTACTGCTTCCGCTGTTCTTACAGCGAGAGCTCTGCAGATCTGTTTGTGTACCGTCACGTTTGCATAACGAGCAGCAGTCCTGCCTGCCGCGTTCCGGTTACTTGCGAATCCGTGGCGTATATTGCTGCATAGCTACTTACGTTTTACAGCGTGGAGCTCAGCACCTCCACTTTCGGTTAGTGAGTTATTAGGAAAACGCTGCTTGCTTTTCGTAACGGGCCGATGGTGGGGAATGCGGAGCCGTGTGTACGGTTCAGTTGCATCATTCAGAAATTGCTTGAGACTGAATCTTTGCAAGAACGGGAAACTGCGCGCCGTTCAACCGACGGCTGTCTTCCTCCGGGGAGAGAAAGGAGGAGGAGGAGAGAGAGGAGGCAGAGGATGCAGACGGCGGAGCGGGACGTGATTTTCTTCGTCTGAAACCAGTGGTGCTCCTCGCCTCAGTGAGGTTAGCGCGGGTGGGCGATCAGCGCAGGTGGGAGCTGAGGTTTGTTCCCGTAGCGCCGGGCGCAGGCTGGCCGAGGTGTTCGTGAGTTGCTGAGAGTCCTGTGGGCGCTTGGCCCGTTGTCAGGCGGGGGAATAAACCAAGTGCTGACAGTTTGTGGTGTCGGCGTAAGTAGTTTTGCATAGACTTTGGAGGTAATCAATAGGAGAAATTTCCTTTAAATACAAGATTTTTGCGCTGGCACAAACCCAGTTTGATTAAGAAGGATTGCAGGGTCAGCTTTCTTTTGTGCTCCCCGTACTAGGTGGTGTTCAACTTCCCCGGTACCAGCCGGCGGAGGGTCGCGGCAGCCGGCCGTTCCCATCTGCCCCGCTTGCTTGCAGCGTAGCTCAGGGGGCCGGCAGTGTTGTTCGTGGCAGAAACCCAGCAAGGCTGAGGGCAGTAAAGCGGCTTTGAAACCCGGGCAGGTTTAGCCCTGGCCGAGTGACGGGCAGTTAATGAGCTGAGCTTTCAGTGCTGAGAGCACAGGCAGAAAAATAGAAATGAAGTGTTGGTAAACCCGGTGTCTGGTATTATTTCATTGCTACGCCGTGCTGGTTTTTGAGGGTAATGATAGTGAGCTCTGGCAGACGGGGAAATTAATTGCACAGCAGGCAAATTACCTGGAGCTGTTGAGTTTAAGTGAGGACTCCTTACTGCCGGGGCTGCGTCCGGTGCCACTGCGGGAGAAGCTCTGCGCAGCGCAGCGCCTGCAGGTCTGAGCGCCTGCACGCTGCGAGTGTAACGCGCACGCTGACCCACGGCGTGGCACGGTGGTTGGGTGTGCGTTAGCTAATTAGCGTCGCGCGCAGTACGTACGAAAGCTTCTCAAGCGAGGGCTGAGAAATGCCCGAGCGACTCGGGTTCTGCCGCGGGTGGGAGCGCCTGTGCAGCCCCTCTCCCGGCTTTCGCCTGCGTTGCACACGCACCGTTTTGCTGCCGTCGACTTGCTTTTTGGGAAAATTCTAGGAGCGTGTTTTATGTCGGTGTTTGCACAAGGCTGTCTCCAAACACGGGAGCTCTCGCGGAAACCGAGCTTTAAATGGGCAGAAGTGCTCGTGCTGGAAACGTTGCAGTTGCGTGGATGTAGGTGCCCGGTCGGTGTCGGGTATGCCTAGCAGTCTTCACGAGCAGGTTACTAACTAAAGTAACGGAGTGAAGGAGTTCATTTTTGTGACCGGATCCTTCGCATACAGGCCGTAGTTAGTGGCGTGTTCGTGTGCGGTTGTGCTCCTATGCATTGACCTAGCGTTACATTATACGTTTGCAAAACCCAGTCTTGCCCGCTTTGCGGCTGTTTTTGAGGCTGAGGACAGAAACCTTGACTGGCAAGGCTTGATCCGCAGCTACCTTGACGTGCCCGGAGGTGCTCACTGGCGAAGACCCTCGGTGTGGGGATGCTGAGACCTCGGCAAACTCCTTGCACCCAAGCCCGTCTGTCGCTGGCGGTGGGTGCTGTCACCCTGCATCGCACCCGAGCCCCACTGGTGGGGGATGCCAGGGCCGCCTGCGGCACGCGGCTGGGAGCAGCCCCCCCAGGAACGTCTGCCGGGACCAGTTTGGGCTTAAACCCGGCGCTTGGGAGAAGCCCTGTAGCTGTGCGGGAGGGTTCGTGCGCGCGCTGTGCTCTGGGGGGGTTACGCCGTGGTGGGCTGACTCGGAGCCGCGTTCCTGCTAACTGGGGTGAGCATTTTTCATCTCGTGCAGACTTCAAGTGCTGAAAAAACACGGAGCAGGTATTTACGGGGAAATAGGGCATCTTTGCACAAAGCGAAGTTGCACTCTGACTGGATTTGCCTGTTGTAAGGATTTGCAATCCTGTTAAGAGAGATTATGCCCGGTAATTTTAGGCATATTTTGTCTCCCTCTAAGGCAAAGCTGAGGCATTAAACTCTCTTTGCTAAGCATTTCAGATTGGATTTGAACTGCTGTTCTGGGTGCAGAAGGGCAAAATTCCATCCACTTTACCATTACGATGCTCCTGAAATAATCTATGGAAACGTGCTTTTTGCGGGTAGGAAGCAATCCTGCAGTTCTCGCTCGGGCAGGGCTCTCGTCCGCTTCGGGGGGAGCTCTGCCCGAGGGGCAAGCGCAGAGTCTGCAATCGAAACCGTGTTGTTATTGCTCGTGGTTTGTGTTTAAGTTGCTGTGCATAGAATATGTGTATAGTCAAAATGTCTGAGGTAGTGAAATGTACTGTAGTGTCACTTAATAAATTCCACAGTGTCTTTCAAAAGGTATTTTTTTCTTTTCTTTTTCCTCTTTTTTGTGTTTGTTTTTTTTTTTTTCTGTTTGTTTTCAACTAGGACCCCTACTATGGCTGGTGGCCTATTTTCTATTGACAGAAACTACTTTGAAGAGATAGGAACTTACGATGCAGGAATGGATATCTGGGGTGGCGAGAATCTTGAAATGTCTTTTAGGGTAATTGCCGTTTTCCTTCCTTTTCTGTCACCAAACACGGTTGTGCTGTCACGGTTCCTGCGCTGCGGGCAGGGCGCTTCTGCTTTAGCTGTCATGCAAGCCACGGGTTAATTTAAATTCTCGCGGTATTTGGGGATGCCTCGTTACGGTATTTTGGTCCTTTTCGCTGCATGAAACGTTTTGTTACTGTTTGGAAATTTTTACACTTTCAAAATAATATATATATTTTAGTAACAACGTTNTGCAGGAATGGATATCTGGGGTGGCGAGAATCTTGAAATGTCTTTTAGGGTAATTGCCGTTTTCCTTCCTTTTCTGTCACCAAACACGGTTGTGCTGTCACAGTTCCTGCGCTGCGGGCAGGGCGCTTCTGCTTTAGCTGTCATGCAAGCCACGGGTTAATTTAAATTCTCGCGGTATTTGGGGATGCCTCGTTACGGTATTTTGGTCCTTTTCGCTGCATGAAATGTTTTGTTACACTTTCAAAATAATATATATATATATATTTTAGTAACAACGTGATAAAAGAAAGGAGGCTTTCTGCGAGCTAGTGCAAATGCTCAAGCTCGTAAACAAGATGTAAATTTGTACGGTGTAAAAAAAAAAAAATAATGCAAATATTTAACAGAATTTTTTGAAAGCGTGTGTCGTCATGGACTCGCAAGTTCTGGCGGGGATTTTTACTCTGTGTGAGAGCCGAGCTCGCAGAGGAATTTCGCATCCTCCAGAACAGTGACTGCGTGTCTGCCGGCGATGGGCGTGCTGCCCGTGACAAGAATAAAATCTCTTTGAGTGAAATGCGCTTAGTAATTGTCCTGTAGACATAAAGGAAAATTGGAAAACTGGGTCTTTGATAAGTAATTATTAGAGAGGATGTTGAAGATTACTTTGAACATCTGTGATGTATCACAAGTTGTGCGTTTGAAGTAAGTATGCACCTAAACGCCGGTTCCGGTACCCGTAGCATGTCACGGGGATGGCTGCCTTCCCTTTTTTTTTTTTCTGTCTTTTGTCTTCAGCCAGGGCTAGTGACGATTTTCTATTGACAGCAACTGCTTTGAAGATTTTGGTGTTTCTGGAGGAGATCAACTGAGAATTTGAGAGCGCTTTCAGGCCATTTTCTATAAACTACAACAGTTCACTTCCCAGTAAAATAGAAGGGTGGAGCTACTTCTGAGCGTCAGTGTTTTAAATCAGTGGATTTCAACATTTTCTGGGGTGTAGACCCCTAAGAATATTCCTTGGATGTACGCAGGCCGCTCTGTGTGAGCTTATGTTTCACTTAGGCCTGTCAGTAGGCTCGGTTTTCACTTCTGAGGCAGAGAGTGACTGGCACTGCTTTAAAGCCTTAAATACGTGCCTCTCGTAGACTAGATCTGCCTCCTACGACTGTTCGTCGTTCACCGAGTGTCAGAACGTGCGGTTTCTGTGAAGTTCAACTAGCTCCTTGAAATTTTAAGATCGGAAATGCTGATGCCCGTTAAACCCTGACAGAGGCGACCTCGAAGCCGTTTGCTGTTGCTGGCGCTTGTCAGCGCTTACAGAAAAACTTTAGCAAGACCGGTTTTGGGTCGTTACTGTGGAAAGGTCCCGTTGTCTCTAGTGAAGAGTCCAAAATACTTCAGTCTGCTTTTGGAAGAACACTGGGTTTTCATCGTAAAAATGGCAGTCCCTGAAAAACCGACTCTAATGCAAAGGGACAAGCGAGGCCGTTTTTTGTTAAGAGTCCGTATTGGAGAACGTACGGGAGCTGATTCTCCATGGGCTCCTCCTGGCAGTGGCTATTTTTGTTAACACGCGTACAGGTATCGATCATTCATCTGTCAGGCCTTGCAAGCGCAACGGAATGAAATAATTTACAATTCCGCGGCCTTTTTCCCCGCTCCCTGGTGTCGTAGATTCATTTTGGCAGAAAGCATTTGATCTTCTACTGAGAGCGGCACGTCAGCTTCCAGCGTGTGCTGAAGAAATGCTAAATAGGGTATTCTTAATGCATACCCGTGCTCGAATAATGCTAATACATTTTGAAAACCTTTCCCGAGAAGTTTAGCAATTTAATGGCAGCGTTCTGGCTTCATCTCGTGCTGTTCTGCCGCGGCTCTCGGCAGCTGCGTGGGAAACTCCTCGGGGTTCCTGGCACGGGTCAGCCAGCTCCTGGTCGGGATGCTTTGGGGTTGGCGGCCGTGTGTAGTGCAGGTTGAGCTGGTGGCTCTGCCTTTCCCACCGTTTCCCTGCTTCTGGTTCCGGAGCGCTTCTGTGATTGTTATAATATATAAAAAAATAATACTTGGAGAGGTTATTTTTCTTCTCCTTTTCCGCTTACCTAAAAAATCCCTGTTTGAGGCGTTTTTCAGACGGGACTTGGATCCTAGTCAATGCTTCTGTGAGTAAGCCAGCGAAGGGCTTAACTTACCTACGTTTTGTGAGAATACTGTCGTGAGACCTTCATTTCAGCTTTAAATTAAAAAGCTCAGTCCAGCATTTGTGGAAAGAAGGAAGACCAGCGGTGCCCAGCGCCAGGGCGAGGGGCACCGGGCACACACTGGAGCCCGGGCAGTTCCCCCTGAGCGTGAGGAGGAACTTGTTTGGCGTGAGGGTGCCCGAGCCCTGGCCCAGGCTGCCCAGGGAGGCTGTGGGGTCTCCTTGTGCGGAGAGATCCAACCCCGCCTGGCCGCGTCCCTGTGCCCCCTGCGCTGGGGGCTCCTGCTTTGGCAGGGGGGTGGGCTGGGGGAGCTCCGGGGGGCCCTGCCAGCCCCCGCCGTGCTGGGGTGCTGGGATCTTCTGTGAACGCTCTTGACGAAGCTTTTCCAGATGTGCACGGTGGATCATTAATAGCAGTTTTTCAGCCTGACTGTGTGCGAGGTCTCGACTTCCCGCTGCAACGTGAGAGGTGTAAGAGAGTGTTTAAACACGTTGAAGTAAACAGTTTCAGGAGGATCATCGATTGGGCTGAGCGTAGAATTACGGGCATCACGGTGTGTAACTCCTGGCGCGGCTCAAAAGGTTGCGTGCATGCGAGATTATTTTGAGAAGTACGCTGTGACACTGAAGTTAATTTTGTGTATTGGTGAGTGGAGTTTGGCGTTTGTACATCCCTAATCACCTGCCAAACAGCTTGCAAATCTCTCTGTGTGCTCTTCAGTACTCCTTAGCTGTTGGACTGTATCAGCTAATGTTGGGAGCGCAGTTTGCTCACAAATCGTATTCACGACGTGTTTGTGTGCTTGCATTTAAAGCATACAACCTTCTTGCCTTTCTTTGGACTGCATTATTTTTTCTGTGTGTCAGGATTCCTACGCTCCTATAGGGAAAATACTCAAGAAACACCAGTTCCGCTCATTTTGCTATAGAGATCTTTGGTTTTAGAGTTTTCAGGATTACTTTTTTCCTAATTACTACTTACGCCTCACTACACAGCAGCCAGGTTTAACTCACTTAAAATAGCTGTGCTTGCATGTTAGCTTACTTTCTGACTGCAGTAATCTTTGGGGATTTTTGTTGCCGTTGCTTCGATCTGTGCATATACGTGAGAGGTGTTTGATCTAACGCCATCATTAATAAACACACACGTGTAGCGGAAGAACCCCTTTACGCAAAGAAATAATTTTTAAAATGAAGTAAATAGAATTTTGAGCCAGTTAAAGCGTTTGCTTTCGGTGCTTATGTCTGTGTAACTTGAAATTTTAGTTTTCTTTTAATCTAAGCTTTAAAGTCTTACACCCCTGAGCATGAGGCAATAACCAGGAACGTGGAAGTGTTGCTTGGCAAAACCGCCCTTTATAGGCGTTAATTGCAGAAGCAGCTGTGCCAACATCTGGGCCTTGGGCCGTGTGCCCCCCGCTGCCCGACTCACCCGGACCCCTGCCCGCACCGGAGTTCCATCCCCATCGGGTGCAGGTGTCCGTGGCAACCTTTTTATTTGCCTAGAAATTATTATTAGCCTTAGGTATTTGCGGTTGACGTGCGCTGGGATCTGCGGGAATCTCGTGGGCAGGAAGGCAGGTAGGTAGTGCTGCAGGGCGAGGTGTCATGCTGGGCATGGGTCACCGTTAGAGCTTCTGAACTGCAACGCTGTTTATTTTTACGGAATGGCTTTTCGCGGAAGGTGGGAAACAAAACTCGTGGAATGTGCTGGGCTGGAAGATGAGGAGAGGGACTTGAAGTACGATTGAGGTACCGTGGTTGGAAGGATATCTCATTTCGGGGAATTCATTCAGGTGGAAGGAGAAGGGTGAAACTCGGGAGGAGAGGAGAAGGAAGACACCTTCAGCCTTAAAAATTACGATGCGACAACCACTGGTTTTTGAATAATTCAGTGTGAAAATTAAGAGTTGAAACTGTTTTTTTAAAAATGAGATACGTCAGTCTCGTCCCAGGATATTTGCGGTCTGGCTGTCCTTAGTCCCTCGGTGCTTTTAGTCGCCGTCAGGGCCCTTCTGGCCTCTTGGGGTGGGTGGCTGGGAGGTCAGTAAACAGGAATATTGCTGACCCAAGGGCTGCGCGTCCCACCCGCTGCCGGTGGGTGCTTCGCCCAGGGGATGCGGAGGTTTGCCAAGGGCACGTTCTGGGGGGCGGAAAGGCCTTGGGGTGGGACACTCGCTCTGTTTGTTGTTCTGTGTTCCAGGAGGAGAGCGCTAAGGTGACCGGAAGGACTGTACTAAAGTAATAATTCATAAACTCGTTGCCGTGTTTTAACGAAATCTCGGCATGTTGAAGGGAAGATGCCGTTCGTTGCAAATACCTGATTCCCAAGCTATAGGGGCAAGTAAATACTGTCCCTGGAAATCTTGCTGCATTAAAAAACGTAATGAATAAAGATCGCAGTAAAATTTGGTGGCACTTCCTCTGGAAAATCCTTGGAGGGTTAGATGGAGCAGTCGCCGGTGTCAGTAAGACGCTGCTGGCGGNGTTTTAGAGTTTTCAGGATTACTTTTTTCCTAATTACTACTTACGCCTCACTACACAGCAGCCAGGTTTAACTCACTTAAAATAGCTGTGCTTGCATGTTAGCTTACTTTCTGACTGCAGTAATCTTTGGGGATTTTTGTTGCCGTTGCTTCGATCTGTGCATATACGTGAGAGGTGTTTGATCTAACGCCATCATTAATAAACACACACGTGTAGCGGAAGAACCCCTTTACGCAAAGAAATAATTTTTAAAATGAAGTAAATAGAATTTTGAGCCAGTTAAAGCGTTTGCTTTCGGTGCTTATGTCTGTGTAACTTGAAATTTTAGTTTTCTTTTAATCTAAGCTTTAAAGTCTTACACCCCTGAGCGTGAGGCAATAACCAGGAACGTGGAAGTGTTGCTTGGCAAAACCGCCCTTTATAGGCGTTAATTGCAGAAGCAGCTGTGCCAACATCTGGGCCTTGGGCCGTGTGCCCCCCGCTGCCCGACTCACCCGGACCCCTGCCCGCACCGGAGTTCCATCCCCATCGGGTGCAGGTGTCCGTGGCAACCTTTTTATTTGCCTAGAAATTATTATTAGCCTTAGGTATTTGCGGTTGACGTGCGCTGGGATCTGCGGGAATCTCGTGGGCAGGAAGGCAGGTAGGTAGTGCTGCAGGGCGAGGTGTCATGCTGGGCATGGGTCACCGTTAGAGCTTCTGAACTGCAACGCTGTTTATTTTTACGGAATGGCTTTTCGCGGAAGGTGGGAAACAAAACTCGTGGAATGTGCTGGGCTGGAAGATGAGGAGAGGGACTTGAAGTACGATTGAGGTACCGTGGTTGGAAGGATATCTCATTTCGGGGAATTCATTCAGGTGGAAGGAGAAGGGTGAAACTCGGGAGGAGAGGAGAAGGAAGACACCTTCAGCCTTAAAAATTACGATGCGACAACCACTGGTTTTTGAATAATTCAGTGTGAAAATTAAGAGTTGAAACTGTTTTTTTAAAAATGAGATACGTCAGTCTCGTCCCAGGATATTTGCGGTCTGGCTGTCCTTAGTCCCTCGGTGCTTTTAGTCGCCGTCAGGGCCCTTCTGGCCTCTTGGGGTGGGTGGCTGGGAGGTCAGTAAACAGGAATATTGCTGACCCAAGGGCTGCGCGTCCCACCCGCTGCCGGTGGGTGCTTCGCCCAGGGGTTGCGGAGGTTTGCCAAGGGCACGTTCTGGGGGGCGGAAAGGCCTTGGGGTGGGACACTCGCTCTGTTTGTTGTTCTGTGTTCCAGGAGAGCGCTAAGGTGACCGGAAGGACTGTACTAAAGTAATAATTCATAAACTCGTTGCCGTGTTTTAACAAAATCTCGGCATGTTGAAGGGAAGATGCCGTTCGTTGCAAATACCTGATTCCCAAGCTATAGGAGCAAGTAAATACTGTCCCTGGAAATCTTGCTGCATTAAAAAACGTAATGAATAAAGATCGCAGTAAAATTTGGTGGCACTTCCTCTGGAAAATCCTTGGAGGGTTAGATGGAGCAGTCGCCGGTGTCAGTAAGACGCTGCTGGCGGGTATTGAAGACCTGAATTGAGGTGGAGCCTGCGCAGAGCTCTTCGATAGCAAAGCATCGGGGACAATGCCGGTATTCGCTGTAGTTGCAATGAAGAGTGATCAAATGTGTTGCCGTAGTGTATCTTGTCTCTCCTTGTGAGCAGATCTCTGGAACGCCACAGTCCTTAGCCGTTACACGAACTTTTGGAAAGCAGTCATTTTACCACGGAGTATTCAGGAAAGTTGGTTTGTTTGGGTTTTTTAAATAATATCGAAAAGATAAAAGTCCCTTTTCTTCTGAACAGGGTGCGGGTTCATCCGCGTTCCTGTGACAACTGTAAGAGATAGCAGATTGTACCAAGGACAGCCAAAAATGTGCTTAAAGGAATGTACGGGAACACAAATTTTTGAAAAAGGGTAACGTGGGAGGAATTTCCTGCCAGGGAGAGCAGTCGGAGCGGGAGAGCAGGAGCAACGTGGGGAGGGAATGCTGGTCCTCAGGCAGAGACCGTGGGATAAAGCGCCCCTAAAATTGCATGCGCTCACGTCCGTCCTGCCCAGGGAGTTCCTCCCAGGTCGCTTGGTAAGCATCTGAGTAGTGTGTGTGTCAGGTTGGATGCGTGCCCCCTCTTGGTGCAGCCGCCGGTTCCTCGCCATCCGTCAGCTCGAAGTTTCGCCTGGGCTGGCTAGCCGTCACTGAGCTGCAAAACGCGAGCTGCTGAACACAAGAACGTTTTGATACTGTCGTTGCTTCTCCCGACGGAGTGCATCACTTGGCATGCTAATGAAATTATATAAAGGGATTTAGCCCTAATCAGATAAAATCTGCATTAAGTTACTATGGTAACTGTTAAGCCTGTGTCGTGGAGCTCTAATTACAAGACTGTAGCAGCATTCCTGTTTAAAACACCCGGTGGCTCTTAAACTCTGTGTTCTACTGCCGGGAGGTATTGCAAATTTTAGTCTTGCTTTCTGCTTAGGAGGAGACTAAAGCAGGGGGTGGGACGAGCCTAAATAAGGAGCAGCGCAGTTGGTGACAACTTCGCTGATGCCAAAAATATCAGCGAACCTTAGCGAAGAGTGAATCCGAAGGAATCGATACTGCCTGGCAGAGCAGCAAAGCTTTGTACCCTGTAAGCATCCGATGGGAGTCTTCGTTTGCCCCCGTTGGTCACCCAGCTGCCTGTGCTGTGCCTCCAGGTCTGCAACCTTGGACCTTCAGCCTTCTTTAGTTTCTTCTCTAGTTCTTTTCAGAGCCTGGAAAGACGGGGGGTGGCGGAACAGCGGGCAATCCGCAACCCGATGTGTATCGTACCACAGCTCCAGTGATCCGACAGAAAAATATGTTACTTCGTTTAGCAGCAGGGTATTAAAAGTCCAGGATTACATGGGGGTTTTATACTTGTGCAGTCATGTCGAAGGCGCTGAGCTGACTCAGGTTATAGATCTTGGCTCCAGTAGTGGAAAGGGACAGTTTGCATCTAGGAGAAGTTCATCAGATTCTCTTCTTTGTCTACGACTTTTTTTTTTTTTGAGTTGGTCACGGCGCTCGCCAGCATGTGAACCAGAGAACATACGTTTTGCATCCGTGTTTCACATCTGTGGTCCTGTGGTGCTCAGAATACCTGTGCTTGCTGCTTGCTATTGCTTTCTGCGATACTAACCAAGATCTGCTGTGCCTTTGCTCGGGATGGTCACGAACGTGATTCTGCTTTGAAAAATATATAGAGAGATATATTTATATATACATAAAAGTAAAAGTTCTTCTCTGTTCCTTTAAATATTTTGAAATCCTGGAAAATTCAAATACAGAGGTGACATCCCTACCCTCCGCCTAATCCACCGTAGCATGACACCTTTCCAAGACTGAGGTTTGTGTATGTTTAAGCTGTAAGGGCACAGAACCAGGTGAATCGTTCCAGGTTGTGGTTAAAGTCCGTGCCCTTTCATTACCATCAAGAGTTTTGCCCTTGCTGTTTCCCTTAAGCTTTTGCTTGAAATTCCCTGTTGAATTTTGACCTGGGGAACTAAATCCGGAGATAGCTGCTAACCCGCCGGAGTCTCTCCTGCTGTAAACCCGGCGTGCTCTGTCTTTGTTTTGGTCAACGTTTTCTGCATGTTTTAATTTCAGATTTGGCAGTGCGGCGGCTCCCTTGAGATCATCACCTGCTCGCACGTGGGCCACGTGTTCCGAAAGGCAACGCCCTACACCTTCCCCGGTGGAACGGGACACGTCATCAACAAGAACAACAGGAGACTGGCAGAGGTCTGGATGGATGAGTTTAAGGACTTCTTCTATATAATATCCCCAGGTAAGAAATTATTTTCTGATCCTATTATGATCCGTAAAGCTGTCGGAGGAAAAAGGGAATTGGAAATGTAAGGCACATACAGGTAAGTGTGGACATGTATGTGTGTATATGTACTGAAAGTTGAGACGTAACAGCAAAAGTGCCTTCAGAATTGAAGGGAATGTCCTTTCCAAGTGTCAGAACCTTCTGTATTCTGTTCCCAAGGTAAAAACATTACTTAAGGCTCCTTCTCTCCCAAAGATCTTAAGGGGTTTTTTTCCAAACATTGTTCTCATGATGTTAGCTGGCAACCAAGTAGGAAAGCTCTTTGACCCGTTTAGTCTAAGAAATGCAGAATTTTGCCAGATTATCCTTATGATCCCTGGAGGTCCCTTCAGAAGGCGTTGACGGGAGGGAGAGCCGAGGTGCTCTGGGGCACCCGATGGGATGGAAGGCCAGGAGCCCTTCGCAGCGCAGGCCTCAGTGCCGGCAAGTGTCTTCACCACGTCCTTCTGTCTCGCCACTGCCAAGTATCAGTCCTCAGCAGAACGTCCCTTTTATCGAATCTCGCATAGATTTCCCTTCCTTTTTATTGGTGATTTTCATTTATGTATCAGTGTAGCGCACGTGGCGCATACCACTTATGTACAACGTGGTGGCATATGTCTCACACAGTTACACGAGGTAAAAAACATCACATTCCTGTTCGATCTTACAGCAGTTGTGAAGGGTTATATTACAGGTAAATGTTTTGATGAAATAACCTAACATTGTTACGTTAAAGCTGGGGATGTTTTTATCTAAAGATAATTATGGCCTCCGTATGAGTGACCTTAACGGAGCAGATACATTAAAAATGGAGTGGGACGTGGGGGTTTCGCTGCTCTCTGTGCCGCTCTCTGAGTTCTCCCTCCGAGAAGGACGTGTCCCGTTCAGCTTGGCATCGAGCTGGCCACCTGCTTGGGTGGGCAGCCTACCCTGCATCCCTGGCTGGCAGAGCCGTTGTGTTGGTGTGTGTAGGCAGCCGGCGTGTGCACGCAAAGCGCCATCGCATCTTAGTTTGACTTTTTTTTTTTCCTCTTTATTTAAGCAGCACTTCACATCATGCAACCAACTCTTAAATAACTTCTGGTCTTCAGAACCGTGCAGTACCTACCCTCAAGTCTCTTACGTGGCGGTTTTCATGTTCTTTCTTTCATCATTTAACATTTACCTGTTCACTTGAAAAATTAGACTTGGAGGCAATTCGGTTTTTATCAAACTTAGAGTTTTAAACAAAACTGGTTTTTTTCCTTTTTCCTGAACAAACACAAGAACCAAAAACTCCAACAAGTGGCCACGATCAGGGAAAAAAAAAAAGAGTGCGTACCTTCAGCTTAGTTTTGCACCTGTATTTTGAGTAGTCCTTCGGTCACAGCCGACCTCTTAAAGCAGGCATTTTGAGCTAAGCCTTTTCTTTCTATAAATCAGGACCGGTAGTTTTATTTAACTTGATTTGGCTGAAATAAGTGAAAAAATAAGGTTAATAGACTTCATAATGTTATTTTTCTTTTAGAGATTTGTATATAAAATGGAAAACTAGTCTGGGTGGTTTATTTTTACTCCAAACAGTTTTACTGGTACCTCAAAATTATACAGTTAATAAAAACTAAATTGCTTCAGTTCAAAAGCCGGAATGTACAATGTCTCACATATGAAAGCCAGTTATTTTTCATAGTATTTATAAATTATCAGTTAAAATGCCTGTGGTAGACGCAGGCTACGTAAGCTGTTGTTACTATTCTGTTGTGTGCTCTGGAATAAGCTTCCCATTCTTCCGTCTTTAAACTTTCTTCCGATTTAAATTCCGTAGCAACAGAATCAGTGTAAATTCTCACTATCACCAAGAAGTAAACCCCGGACCATGTTGTTATCCGTATGAGCTTTGCGTTTCATCTCCTGCGCAATTTACTGTTATTATAGCTCTGCTCGTTCCGGCGGCAGTCCTGCTTGTTTCCACAAGCTATGCTGGTGCTTTGATTTTTCCGGGGGTTCAGGACATCTCAGTCAATCATCAGGTGCCAACGTATAATTACAAGCTGTGAAGTCAGAAAACTCTTGGTTTCTGCGTGGGTTACCGCATGTGTCGCAGTATGTGCTCGTAGAATATTCTGAGGCTCCCTGGAAAAGCCTGAGCAAGCCGATAAAATTTTAAAACACCGTAAAAGAAAGTCTGTGCACATCTTAAGGGCTCTGTTAATGGCATAGAAAAGATATGTATCTGTGCCTTATGTATTCACTAAATACAGATGTATATTAATGCGTATGTCACCAAAAGATGGAAGCATGAAACAAATCTTTCAAAAAACGTCATCAGGCTGATGAATGCCCGTGAGTCAGGGGTTTGGGTCGGCACCGAGTGTTTTTGGGCAGCGTTGGTAGGGCTCTGCCTCCCCCGTGGAGGAAGGGCCATTGGATCGTAATGGAGAGAGGTGCGGGCAGGTTTCCTCTGTCCTTTTGAAAGCCCTTCTTGGGTGCGGCTTCTCGTGGTGCTCTGTCAACGGGGCTCGGAGTGGAACATCTGAGGAGGAACATCTGAGGAGGAACATCTGGTCTCCCGAAGAAGAAGTTAAGTATGTTCCCTGCAGGGAAGAGCGCTTGAGGAAAGGTTTCTTAGTCTGGTAGGAGGGATGAAACCATGGAAGAAGACTCAATGTTCCTGATTTCAGGACCGGTAGTAAGAGCCAAACTAGCCAACGAGGTGCACGCCCATCCCTCTCCAGCCCGCCTTCTGTGCAGGTGGCAGCGGGATTCCTGGAGCGCTGAGCGTGGTCTCCGGAAGCCATCGATATCTTCAGGTCCTGTTTGTCCTCTGCTGTCTATGTTTCTTCTGAGTCACGGCGAGGATGAGCTGTTGCTGCCTTAGCCCAGAGGAGCAGGTCTGCCGTTAAAGCTACTGGTGTTCGTCATCACTCGTAGTGCTGACTGTGCAGACAGCCCGTGCCACACCTGATGGACGTGCACTATGGATTTCACTTGTACTGGGTTTAACAAGATGCAGAGGATAAACGTACCGTGAGTGAGGAGCAGCCACATTGACAGGGTCCTCTTAAATACGGTGGTTGAGCTTCGTGTGAGATAGGCGGGATTGTGGCCTTTTGCCATCGGTAATTACACCTGCCCAATTAAAGCTGAAGGAATAGGGCACGCGCCTGAAAATTTGGCTGACTCTTTCTAGCGTGTTTGGTTTCTGTTCCCCTGCAAGAGGAAGGGGAAAAAATGAAAAAAAAAAAAAAACCACAAATATAACACTGATAAATGAATGTCTAATGCGATGCAAAAGTGAATTCAAAACCCATGTAAGGTACAGCCGAGTTCGAACCATAAATATACCACGTGGGGTTAGCCGCTCTTCTATTCAGTCCTCCCTTACTAAGTTCTTTTTTGGCGCAGTCTCGTAATACCAAGTTCCCATTGCATTTTTGTTGAACTAAATGCATTTCGAATAACTTTCCCTGAAAGCGTCCGTTTTCTTAGGAGTATGAGGCATGCGAATACTAACGATGTATATTCACCGCACGGCGTCTGTGGTCAATACATTGCACTCGCTGTGCGTTAATAGTCTGCCTCGACAGCAAGTTTTTCTAAGCACATCCGGAATTAGTTGCTTTAAAGCATTTAGGTGAGCTCAAGCTCTGGAAGTACCATACTAAGGGCTATTTAAAATACAATGCATTTTAAATGAGATATTAACAAAATGCATTTAAAAGCGACTAGAATGGTGATACACATGGTAGAATCATTTAAAAATTCCAATTCCACAAAGAGTGCCAGATGTGTACTTTTCTAAAATGTCTTAGTATTTCAGTTAAAAAATGCTCCCAAACTGGCCATGTTTTGATTTTCAGGTTCCTAGATGCAACACTCCAAATCTTGGATCAGAATGGGGTTTTTTCCTCTGCCTTTCTCTCTTCCATTGCTTTTCTTTTTGTTTTGGGGTCTTCCAAGCCAAGGGTCTCCTCGGTTACAGCAGGACTCCCTACAGGCCTTAATTTTTTTTTTTTTAATCCTTTTTCCCCAAAAATTTCTACTGAGATATTCTAAGTTGTTGGAGTGAGTGGAGTGAGGAATTTAGTGCTAAGCAAACGGCGAAGTTCAGATGTAGAAATTAAAATTAAAATTATAATATATCCAATTTAAGCCTGCCTTATAGCAGCGTGAGTATTTCTGCACACATCTGCAAAACCTGGAGCAATGCCCCTCGCTACGGACTTTCCCTGCTCTGCTCCTTCGCCGATTTGACACGTCAGACCTCCAATGCGACAGATTAATTTGGGACCACCCCGCTAAAAGAAAATGAAACTCAGGGAAGTGGCAGTAAGAAACGCCTGTTTGCATCTGTCGGAGCGCACGCGTGGCGGAATGCCATGTGAAGCGAGCGACGAAGCCATACCTCTGTAGATTGAAGTATTTTAAATCCGAGATTTAGTTTTGGAAGTGGATGGCGAGGAACGTGTTGGATGATGTAAGTTAGGACCTTAATCCTTTCTGCTGCTGGTTCCAGCCTGGAGCTGTCGGTGTGGTGCTGTTGCAGGGCATTACTTGGTGTGACCATCTTTGGTCAAGGGGATGGATGGATGGATGGAAGGAAGGAAGGAAGGATGCTCTCCAAGTCTGGAGGAGTGGTGACTACCGACGTGTCATCTT
Source organism: Steatornis caripensis (assembly GCA_013398225.1). NCBI lineage: Eukaryota > Metazoa > Chordata > Aves > Caprimulgiformes > Steatornithidae > Steatornis > Steatornis caripensis. Next base: position 774 of record VZSC01002395.1, on the reverse strand, counting down.
CTGAACTGGCCAGTATCCTGCGGTTCAGCTGGGTAGGGAATGCCCAACATGGACGTTTGGAAACACGCGGATGGTTTTGTTGGCAGAAGCCGTTGTGAAGCTCTGCCTAGAAGAGGACCTGCCACGTAGGAGGTTAAGGGAATGTGCGTTTTGAAGTTTCCTCTTTAGTGCTTGTATCTTGGGCAGGAATTACAGATTATTTCCTGTGACATTAGAGAGGAGCTTCTGAAATCACTTTGGATAGTCAATTTTGCAGCTACCTTTACAATTTCCTAGGTTTCAGCAAGCAGCGGGGAGGGTGTTGCGAGCAACATTTTTTAACTCGGATGTCCAATATTAGGCTTTCTAGCCTGCGTTTCATCGGCTGGTTTCCGAGGTGAGCAGTCATCCCTTATCCCGTTGAAAAGGCCAGTTCTTGCCGTGGGCCATTTTAATTTAGGCTCCTAAGCACAGATATAAATGCAAGGCTATCTTTAACGCAGCATTTTTCAGCAGTCTGACATCCAGTGGGATACTGTGCATTGCAAATACAGCTTTCCGCAGCGATTCGTTTGGGAAGGAAGAGCGGCTAGCGGAGCCATCGTTTTCCTCCTTCCACCTGGGGAGGACATTTCTCTGTCAGTTCCCTTATCAAAATTTCCCCAGGGTTGGCACGGGGCTGGGGTCCTTTTACCCTGTCTTTTATACCGGTACGGAGCCAAGGTGGCTTTGAAAATGCAACCTCCATCGGAAAAGATGGGAGGATAATAAGAAATCAGAAACACCCTGCAGTAT
>VZSC01002296.1:8047-24071 GCA_013398225.1 Steatornis caripensis | reverse complement strand
GGGGGGGGGGGGGAACCCAACGCAACTGACAATTTCTTGGCAGAAAAGCAAAGCATCCTTCAGCTGTAAAGGTTTTACTCTTGAGCTGTGTGAGGCTTTCTGTCTTTGACAGTGTAAGAACTTCATACAAGCTCTTTTTCTGTGTATTCCCCAGGTTTCCAAGCTCTCCCCTTCAGCTCTTCAGGGCTAAGGAATGATTTTACACAGCTGCCACCACCCTCTGCCCTACAGTTCAAAAAGAGGCAAAGAACAGAGTATCAGAACAGCTGGAATAGAGCTGATGACTGAATCCTCATCAGAAGATTTTCTGTAGTGCTGGTATGCTAAGGGCAGATGAGAGGAGAAGGAATTTGTGCTCTACAAGACACTAGTTCAGGCAGAGGGTTGTCTGAAATAATATGTAACTGAACTCTGGAAACTAGCAGCCAAGTTGCCTAGCCTCTGGCATTAACATCGGGCTCCTTAGTTGGTTGGTAGTGGGACCAAGGCCAGGGACGTATGGTGATACCCACCACAAAATTTCACTGAAGACTCTTTTTAAATTTTTTTTTTAGAAATCTCAAGGACAGAAGTAATTTTTCACATGGTAACTAGTGCAGGTTCTCTGCTCCTTTATCTACAACAATTCTCTACAGAGAGTGACTGGGGCACTGGCATCTGATTGTCGCAAAGCAAACCATTCATGTTTCCCAAGCTACAAGTAGAATGACAGTCACTGCAGTAAAATAGCCTTAATTAGTATTTGAGTCTACTTAAAAGCTATGGAGCAACCTGCATTTCACTTAGCCAAAAATAAAAATTACTGTTGTTGCAGTATTGCAACAAAGTGTTTTCTTATTTAAGAAAACGGGAGAATCATAAGTTTGGGTTTGTGATTTCTACTTATTTACGTATTCTGTGCTAGAGTGGGGGAAAACAGCTGCAGTGTCACATCCCTTACTGGTAATCTGACATTAAGCAAAGTCTGTTTAGATCAATCAATCAAGTACACCCACGCAGATAATTACGTCCAAAAAAGTTTTCATAGTTCTAGATTGGTACCATACACAGTGTCCAGTGCACTCAGTATAATTTAGCAAGACTTTAGTTTATTTCCCAGGACCATTCAGAGTGTGTAAAGTATTCAAGCAGGTGGGTTTCTTAATACGTGGACTTGGAGTGAGACTATCTTACACTGATGCTAGTTCTGTACTTTCCTACAGCACTGAATGGAGCAGCTGAGCACTACTGGCCTCTAAGAGTGCCAGTGCTTGTTAACAAGTTCTTAAGGGTGTTTACAGCCTCCTTTAAAGGGTTTTTTTTTTCCCAATTAAAAAAAGAAGTCTTAAATCTAATTAACATTAAATCTAACATTATGTCTTGTGTTAAACACCACCAGAAAAAAAATACATGCATACAACAGTGACATAAATAGGGGAAATCAGACGCTGTTATAATGACTTGTGAGTTACAGGATATTGATTCCTATTAATCTGTTCATCGAGAGCTGAATTGCAAACAATGTGCAAATCAGAAACAGGTGTTTTAAAGTAGGAAACAGCACTGCATTTGCAATCCACAGCTGTTAAGAGACAGCAATTCAAAGAAAAGACATTTTTACTTGCTTTACACAGAAATTAGCTCACACATTCAATTTTAGACCAAATATTTGTAGTGCAATTTTCATTTTAACCAAAGTGCCAGTTTGGCAGAATGCCTCAGCCTTTATTAGGCAGACAGACTGAACAGACACTGCCTAGCTCTCTCCTGATCAATAAGAACGCTGTAAGTTGTATTTCACTGAACAAGTATAATCCTATTTTTCCTGCTGCTTATGGCCAGATTGTGACACCTGACACTTTCTATTTCCTACATTATACAGAGCTTTACACTTAAGGAGGGACAGGAACTACATCTTGTTTATTTTCCCCAACGGACTGGCAATCTCCCTCATTTTCAAAGTTTACATTCACGAATGAAGTGCATGCTGTTGCTTCAGGCTGGTCTGTCTGGACAGGAGCTTCAGCTTGTGGCTTGTTCTGCTGTTCCTGATGGTGTCTTTCTGCTGCTTCTGACATCTTGTTTTCCTGTTCCTCCTCTTCCTCCTAAAAACACGTAAGCAGATTTGTAAGCTACTATTTACCATGTACTTACATTCACTTTAGGCCTCTCCATAGGAGGATACCAGTTCCTATGGCAAGGACATTTGTTCCAGTAGAAAATGGTCATAAGATGAGGTGTATTCCAGAATTCCCATTATGGGGAAAAAAAATTGCCCAAAGTGAAGGATTAAACTGTGTTAAATAAACACATTAAAAATGTCACATGTCTAGATAAGCAGTTTTTAGTCAATAGCAATAGTGATAGGTCGACCTTCTCTATCATTAGCTGAAAAAGCTTTAGAGAGCTATCAAAAATAAAAAATAAGTAGTAAAGCTTTAACTATGTTTCCCATCTCTTCCAAATGAAGATTAAGTGATTTTTTGCATAAAGCACTGGCTACCTATCAGTTATTTCCAGTTTGGGTTTAGAACTAATGGTAACATCATGTTCAATTTACCCCTGACACTTTGCGGCTCCATCCACCTTTGTCACACTGTTGACTTGAAAATGCATTGTACAAGAGAAACAAATAGGGGAGTGAGATAATAGGAGGCAGACAGTTCTAAGACTGATGAGCTGGTGAGAAAAAGCTGATAGATAAGCAAGCGTTAGTGATGCGTCAAATGAAAACTGAAGGCAAACTGAAATAGAGGCTCTAAAACTTCATTTTAATGCTAAAATACAAATTTCATTTTTTAAAACACCAGGAAAGGCAAGTTGGGAGGAAAGGAGTGCAAGAACCCTATCTCACACACATACCTCCTTCTTCATTCTGTAATACTCATCAATGGCATATTGGTACTTTGGTGTGCTTATCCCCAGAACAGATGCAATCTTCTCCCCAAGGAAATCACACACTAAAAAATAAAGAGAGGTTTACATACGATTAGTATCTAGAAGAAAATTCTTAAACACAGTTTTATTTTAAAAGGTATCATCATCTTTCCTGAATGGTTTTCCGTAGTCCTACTTCACCCAAAAGACAAAACCAAAATCTGCTACACTAATCTACTTACATGTAATTATTAGCTCAATATACTAATAATTGTTTTTTAACACAAAGAATTAACAAAAGGAGAAGAACATGGAAATCAATGAAAATCTAGATGGTGGTAGTGTTTGAATTCTGCTAGTTTTGGCTTTGGATCTAGGTTTGTTTTGCTAGGGGATCAGTTAAAAGATAAGCCTTTAACTGAAAATTAAGGTTAGACAAAAACACACGGCTACCAACTGTACAGGCACTTCAGTCTGATGGTACCAGCAAACGAGAGAGTTATTTATTGATACATGCATAGTTCAAGTCAGTAGCAGTTTTAACAACATTCTGTGTTGCATACTAATGGATTAATAAAATATTTAGGTTTCAGCTGTCTCAATTTTCAAGCTGGAGGCTACATGCAGCACTACCTTGCTAGAACAGGTAGTGCACAGTCAGAAGTATGGAACAGGTGGGTTTGTGTCAGTCTCTTTACCATGATGGTGGCTACAGCACTAGTTCTTGAGCAAAGGCAAGCACGAAGTCAAATGTACTGCGCTTCAAATGGCAAATCTGTGCTGAGGATGCAAATGCGTTACTCATCTTCAGGGAAAACAAGTTAGAAGTGAGCAATTGACTGCTTCAATGAGTATTCACAGTAACTAATTTTATAGCTATCCTGGCACCCAGAGCTCTGTGCAACAGACCAGTTCAAATTACAAATCTAAGAGGCAAAACTGAAGTGGGAAGAAGGAGGTACTAATCATCAAATTCATAAAAGACTTCTGAAAAAAGGAAAGCAGTATCTACGTTTGTGTATGAAGAACAGATATGACAAGGAACAGAATTACACTGTACATTAAAGAAAAAGTGTTTCTAAAAATAAGGATAGCTTAATTAACAGACTAGACTGCTAACAGTTTCTAAAAATATTCAACATGAGGTGTACAATGACAAACTTCACAAAATTTGTCAACCCCCCCCCCAAAAATACACCTTGAGAAGAACACAAACTACGACAAGCGTTTTACAAACTTTGTAAAGTTTTACGAGGCCCACTGGTCAAATAAACTTCTGTGCAGTGACTTTAAGACGCTGACAATAGCCTTACTTTTGTTTATTTTGTAACTTCAGAAATCTGTTGTAAAGCAACAGTTGTTCTTGGGATAATTTCTAGTTGTCTTCTTCATAAAAACTGTCAGTTTAATTACTCCAAACAGCATGCTTTTAACATCACACAAAACCTAAAATATGGTTCCATATAAAACGTAATAGAAAGGTATACACTCTCTTGCCAACACCACGCTAACTCCAGAAAGAGAAAAAGGGGAAAAAAAGTTCTCAGCCGAACGGTATTTTCTGTTCGTTCTTCCATTCAAGAGTTGTTGACTGAAAGTTTAAAAAAAAAAAGGGGGCACCTAAGGCAAGAGAGTATGTCTCCAAAGATTAAAATACAGGTTCATTCATACTTTTGAAAAACCAGCCAGTAGTTCACAAAGATGATTTACAGTCTGTCAAAGCACCCTTCGATATTGCATTACTAGTTTACCCAAGAATTAAATAAAGCAATACCTGATAAGGTTGACGTGGCAACTCGCAGCATGTGAAACCACAAGTAGGGTCCCCATGTAAGCGTTGTCTGTAAGAACAAGAGTAGTATGAATACGTATAGCTGTATGTTCATGGCACATAGTAATACATGCAAAAGCTCAAACAGATTCAGAAGAAAGATCTGCAATGTTTCCCGTTTGCCAGCTACCACAATATTTTTGCTTTAAAATAAGTCTAGACCAGACATACATGAGGCAAGGTATCACCATAAGATATAACCACGGTTTACATCTAGGAACACTTGTTTCACTGGTTTTTGTTTCCCACTCCCAGACTTGGGAAATGACAAGCATCCAACTCAATTCCAAGGTAACTGCTATAACTAGGAAGACCTTTCCATAATGTTCCGAATTCCACCAGGACAAGAAGTCGGTTAACCAAGTAGTCCCTCATTACAATAATGAGAAAACTGCAAAAGACAGTTTAAAACCAAACTAAACCTTCAAAGTGGTCCCTGAGCAAGAGGCTGCTTCCAAGTGTTTACAACCAGATACAAATTATCAATGGGAATTGCACATAAAGAACAAAAGGAGGAACCATGAGGGAGGGAGAGAGTTAACACAGCCCTCTGAGGGGCTGACAAGTAAAGGACCCGGAGTGATGTGAACAGCCAGGAACACAAAATGAACAGAACAGGGTTCAAGTGGGGTCANCCTGCTGGCCACACTCTTCTTAATGCACCCTAGGATGCCATTGGCCTTCTTGGCCACAAGGGCACCTTGCTGGCTCATGGTGAGCCTGTTGTCCACCAGCGCTCCCACATCCTTCTCTGCAGAGCTGCTCTCCAGCAGGTCAGCCCCCACCCTGTACTGGTGCATGGGGCTGTTCCTTCCCAGGTGCAGGAGCCTACTCTTGCCCTTGTTGAACTTCATCAGATTCCTCTCTGCCCAACTCTCCAGCCTGTCCAGGTCACGCTGAATGGCAGCCGCCATTCGTGTGTGTCATACGTGTATGTCAGCCACTCCCCCCAGCTTTGTACCATCAGCAAATTTGCTGAGGGTGCACTCTGTCCCTTCATCCGGGTCACCTCAAGCATTTGCGTGAAGTGAGAAAGTCTCTCCAAAATGCCTGCACACTGAGGCACACAGTGTGGAGTGCAAACAGAAGGAATGAGAGATCTGCACGCACCTGCAGGGCTGAGATCTTGTTGGGATCCCAGAGATGCGGTGGATGGCTCACACGGCTGGAGCGCTGCAATGGAGGGATATAGACTCTTTAGGAAGGACTGGCAAGGAAGACAAGGAGGAGGAAGAACTGCCCTTTGCACAACTGTGGTGTATTCACCGCCACAGGGCAAGTACTGCAGCCTCCAGACAAAAGGAGATACACATAGAAACTTAAAGAAAATTTAGAAATTAATGGGCATACATAGGTTATCCTCTTCTCTAAGGAAAGAGGCTGTACCTCTCTTTTGAAAAAAAAAAAAAACGAAGAAGCAGCCATATAATAAAAACGAGAAGGGGAAAAGCAGATTCCAACCTAATGGAGAAAAAGCTGCAGGCTTTCACTTATGTGAAAAGGCAAACCCAGGTTTCATAGCGAACTAAAACATGTTTATGGTTAACAGTTTGTTGTATTCAAGCAAGCCCTTTGTTACGTATTTCCTCCAGTAAAGATCTCTGTAGAGGTACTTTCCTTGTGGAAAGTAGCAATTACAAGTGCCAGCTTCTATTAAATGAAACTCATTAGCTCCACTCAGTTACATAAGCATTTATAACTTGTTCCTAAAAACTGTTTGATAGTAAGCATTTCCTGTGATCTTACTTAATAGATATCTGTACGGGACAACCAATATTATTGTACGTAATACAGCTACAGAGACTAGTTGGTATAGCCTCAGTATGCATGTACACAAGCTACTAGACTTCAGTGCTTTCCAAGCACAGCCTCTACAAAGTGCAGCAAGAAATCGTCTGTCAAGCCAGAAACTCAAGTCGAGCAGGCTGAAAAACGCCAGATGCTATATATTTTTGGCAGTGGGTATGGAAAAAGTCCTGCCAAGGTAAAAGTGTAAGCAAAACCAGCTGCTACCCGGCTTGCACAAAAGTACCTCCAGCTTGTTGATTACATGCTCAGTTGGCAGACAGGCTAACGACAATCATTTTGGAGTTTGTTCAGTTGAAGAAGAAGTCAAGAAAAGTGTGGAAAAGCTTCTTGCCACAGGAACAAATGGCGTTGACAAAGCTCTGTACAATCATTTCTAAGGAGGTGACAAGTTTAAAAAGCATTCACACAGCGCACAGGAGAAAGAAGGGCCTGCTGTGAGGCTGTAAGCAAGAAGCTACGAGAGCTCTCTTAACATTTAAGAGTGAAAAGACAAGCTGAACTTCCAACGTGAACAGAAGTAACCCAGACACTCTAACATGTTTGTGGTGACACAGATGTAGGGAACATCTGAGGCTTGGCAGACACAGAGGGTCTGTCTATTTCTGCTGTTCTACCACCACAATTAAAAATCAGTTTGGTATGTCGGGAGCACTTCTAAGTTGAGCTTCATGGAAACCTCTGCTTTCTGACAAAGCCCAACCGTACACTTCTTCACCCCTGCCAAGCAAGGCTTCGCCAGTCCCCTCAATTTAAAAAAGGAGCATTCTTTCAAGTATCTCAAAAGGCAATATAAAACCATGAGAGAAGCTACTTCACACAAATTCAGCAAGAGAAAGGAGACGGCTTGGAGAGGAAACCTCCAAGAACAACCAGGAACAAAAAGGGAACACACCCAAGGAATAATCCTTTTGTTTCCTCTCCCTTACTTCCTCAGGGTAAGTTTGGGCGGGTTTCTGGAGCACCTCAGAGATCGAAGCAGGAACGATGAATGTGAGGTGAAAAGAAGTACTGGGGAAAACCAGAACCGTTCAGGTGATACCAACAGGGCTGTTAGGCAACGGCTCAGTACAAACTAATCCTGCTCTGTGAAGCAGCTCTAATGCACTGAGCGATACTGTGAAACAGTACCCAAGTCAAGTCCTACTAATGTTCAGTAAGAACACGCCCAGATACTGTATGTCAACCTTCTTTGGCCAGAGCAGCCTTAATATTCAGTCCTCAATCAACGTAAGGACACAGTAATGCTGTATTTCTTGACTGGAAGCAAGGGGCAGCAGTATGAAACACAGGACACTGGTTTATTATAAGGGGACAGTATTTCTTCAGTGTCTTTAGTATATGCTCCTACAATGCTTAATTACACTATTCAGCTATCCTGACTTTATTTTGTTGTTTAAAATGGAAAACACAATGGTTACGACAACTGGTTTTTAAATTACAAAAATTCTTAATGTACAATTTCAATCCATGTGCTGTGTTTTAAGTAGGAATGAACATAATGGATGCAACCATTGATAAAACCAAGAGGGCTCCGGTTCAACAACAGAACATGACTTTTTTTCCTAGGATGGGGCTGCCGAAGGGAGCACCCACACACTCCCTTGAACTCCCGACTGCATTATGTTCCTAAACAATCCACACCTGTATTTATTTTTGCCAGATTTCAGTCTCTAATAACACTTGAACTTTCCAAAGAACGTAGGGTTTCTTTTTGCCAGACAAAATGGCAAAATAAGGAAAAGAATAATCTCCTGATTTACGAAAAAACAAGTCCTGTATTTAAGAGTTAATATACACCACCAAACAGATACTTTTCCATTTTTTACTGTGTCAAGATGCATTTTAAATTAGTTTAATTATTGACTGGTCATTGCTATAACAGGTCCTTTGGTGTATGCGCCATGTAAAACCATAGCATCTGAGACAAACCAGTGAAAACAAGACCAGAAAAACACACACACCATCCTCCATCAAAAAGCTTCTACCATATTATGAGTAGCTATTACTTGGTCAATGACTATTTTTCTCCCTCGTCTCCAGATTCTTAAAAGAAAATTAGAGTTCGATGGTCCTCAAGAGAGGACTTTTTGCTGTTTGATGGTAAGCTCCTTTTAACTACAGGATATCAAGATAATCTTCCTGCAGGAATGTGTTTCAGTATTTCTAAACACTGAAGGTTAATAAAATTAAATCTCTTCTGGGGCTTTGTTGCAGAGATGTTCTCAGGATGAATTTTAAAGCTATCACCAACAGTTATATTGCTTACAGTTGCTCTGCAAAGACTTACACTCCATCTTCTGCCTACTCACGTAATAGGTGAATGCAACAAAGAGTATATAGCAAGTGGCCCTCCAGGGATAAACAGAAAGATTATCTTCTGGAACAGGTCAGAGAAATATAATTACTACAAAATAAAGTTTTGGAGGACAGAAGCAAAAGGAGATTTACATACAAAGTGTAAGCATCTAAATTTTAGAGCAGAATAAAAGACTCAGTTAAAGTTAAAACATTTATGTCATTAAAGCATTTAAATTTTAATTTGAGAACACTCGGATAATACTGAATGCTATTACCTAAAAAACCCAGGGAAGAATTTATTAAGCATACCCTGTGTTCTGGATTCAACTCATTCTGAAAAAAAAAAAAACCCAAAACAGAACAGAATGGACACTCCAGTCCAAGAATGTTAATTAACTGAGTGCTGACCTACAGAAGTATCAGAATTGTTGTTTCAAAGCAAAATTTGAGACCTAGTGCTTTGAGAATTTGTTATGAGCAGCAGCAGTCCATGACCCTAAGTGCTTTGGTTATCGTATTACCAGGACATATACATGCTACTTTGCTTAGTAAGAATGACATTGTCATTGTCTGCTTAGCTCTAAAACACAATTAAGCCCAGGTACTTAATGAAGACGTTTCTTTACAACACAGCAAAATATTTGCTTCCCTTGAACTCATTCAGAAGCTGCCAGGATGCCAATACCAGCTGAGCTTTGAAATTTCATGATGAAAAGTTTCTATTCAAAATATTACATGTGTTTTTTTCTAAAAATCAATTGGACCAGAAACAGCTATTACTTGCAACATACTTTTTCGTATCCCAACTGAGATAACAAGTTTTAGGCATGCTGCTCTCAGCAAACGGACTCTTTAATTGCTTTTATAGAAACTCCACAATAAAGACATTTTTAAGGCAGCTGTTGGCTAAAACATCAAAGCTCAGCTTGGACTAACATTTCTTCAATTGACCGGCTCAGCTGGTATACATGAAGCATGCAGCAGATAGCGTAAACTTCACTTAATGACAACCCTTCATCTAATCAAGTTTATTGTCAAGGTAAAAAGCAATACATAATAAGGCACACACACTGTGCTCCAAAACAAACTATTCTCGTTTGGGGGGTCCTTTTATTAAAAAGTGTAATAAAAATTAAGGATTTCATAAACTGTAAAAGGAGAATAAAGCGGTATTAACTTTGCCATACAATATACTTTTTGGTATTCAGAAAAAAGTATCTGTATTAGGGAAGCAGGAGGACGATCACGCAACATTCCTGGCTGTTGTGCATGTTTGAGGGCTTTTTAGTTAAGTGTCCATTTGCACAGCAGCATGCATATCTTTTGCCTCACAACATGTACATCAAGGCTTGTGAGCCCTCCATCACCGCACCACAGTGGAGCTCTTCTACTGAGAGGAAATGGCACAAAAAATTATACAGATCTGGTCCCTGCTTAATTATACTTAGGAAAAAATCTCTTACACATGCATAGATATCTGACATGACCTGCATAGTGCAGAACAGATTTGACTCTGAAGACACCTGAACATTACTGTAACACTCTAAGTTTCACAGTTCCTGCATTTCTTCCAGCAGATCCTTAGGGAGGAAAAAAAACACCTTACACTCAGCAAGGCAGCTTAACATCTACTCATTGTTTGTGAATATAACACATTTATTTTCAATCTATAAACTTCAGGTGTATTTTATACTGATTATATCCTACGTGTTCTCAGGCTAATTTTACTTTTCATTGTATATAAGAACTGCCTAGTAAGAAAGAGATAGCAGTACCATCAATCCATCCAAGATGAAATTCAACAGCTTCACCTGTGAATCGCTACGAACCCCAATCCCAGCTGAATTCCCAGTCTCACTGCAGCTCAGTCCTCAAACCACTTTTTTTTTTCTTTTTTACTTCAAGATAAATTCATTTTACAGAGGGGAAAAAAACTGATTGACAATCCTTCCCAAAGCAAACCCCTTATGATACACCGCTTCTTCAGAAGAGAATGAGCAGAAAGTCAAACTCTTCACTGCAGTCCCCTCAACAAAGCCAAGCCCTCCCAGGATGGATATGCAGATAAATAAATACAGGGCCTACTAGCGTACCGTAAATAGAGAGCTTCAACCGCAACATTTCTTAATCACAGGTTCCCAAACGATGGTGCAGAAGTCATTTCAACAGCAATGTCAAGTAGAAAACAGGGTTTCTGTGCATGCAAAGACTCTTACTGAAGCGTGGGAACAAGTAGCTCTACACCAGCACCTGTCTCCAGCACACAATCAGGCAGGACTAGCTGCTGCACAAAGCAATGACTCCCGGCTGCCTGACCACACTCCAGCACATCAGGAAGGACCAAGCCAATTTCAGAGTCTCCACCTCTAGTTCAGTACAGGCAACCAAGCCGAGAGAGGGCCAGAAAGGGAGCCCTGCCACTAGGCAGGAGGTAGGACGGACTGCAGACCCAGTTTATTGGGATAAGAATTGTTGTAGGAGGGTAGGGAAGAGGTGGTTGGGCCACCAGTTCGTGAGTGTGTCATAAAAGAATCATGAGACTGGGGATGTGGAGAGATGAAGAGATGGATGCGGATCTTCTCTGGGACCAATGGGCAGAGGGTGGGGAGCTGCCGCCGCCAGCGCTGGCGCGCACACCTGCAAGTTCTGCAAATACACTATCACTACAAAATAGATCATCAGACGCTCCAACAGAACAAAACGGATTATGTATTTAATTTTACCTCTAAGTATAGATCCAGAACCATTGACAAAAAAGGGAAACGTACTTTAGCAGCTACGATACACACTATTGGAGACAGCTTTAATTGTCGAAACTCCACTTGACTTTGGACCAATAAATGGAGACCCCATTCACAGGTCGCGCAACGTCTTAACAGCTTACGAGACAGGCGAACATTACATACACAGACTAGGCAGGTCCTTTAAAACTTGGGTTTGGTGTATCATGAATTATACCAGGTTTTTCCTCCATTTCTGCAAGTCATCTGTTTATTTCCCTTCTATACTCTTTTAATTGTATCAAATTGCTGGTATGGTAACACTAAATTACAGGTTCAACTCTCCACTGTCACCAAACATAAGGAAACAAATGCCTTCCCTGCACATTTTTTTAAACAACAGTACAAATCAAGGAAGCACCAAGCAAACAGTATTAGAGGGGGAAATGCTGGAGAGGACGGACTAGAACAGTGAAGAAATTAGACCAATTCCTAATTAACAGGGCTACTTTGGTGAAGCAGGACTCCAGGACAAAATTTCTCAGGAATACTTATCACAGATTTCTCAGTCCCTAGAGCCAATCAAATTAAAGGAATCTTTAACACTAAATACTAAATCAGATTTATGACACAAAAAGTACAAAATGTGGGTAGCTACCCAGCAAACCAGAAGTAGCAATTTATCAAGTAAATACCTACAGGATCTACGGGTGGCAACAGGTCTTTTTTCTCTTGTTCATCTTCCTCTTCATCTGTGCTATATTCTTCCATTGTTTCTCCACTTGCAAAATGAATAACCCTCCTTGGAATTTTCTTCTTCTTTCCTATGACACCCAGCTCCACATTCTCAAAGCCTCTCTCTCCATTTGCAAGTTGCTATGAAGAAGAAAAAAAAATCATTACCTCAAGTACATCCTCCTGGAACTGGAAAAGTTCCCCCTTAAAAAACTTCATGAGGTATTTTAAATACTTTAGATTGATTAGCATACACAACGGGCACTTGCAAGAGCTTGGCTGTAGGTAAAAGACAGGACTGAAACATTATGGTTTGCAGACACGTAAAAACTGATCTCTTCACTAAAAAGAACAAGAAGGTAAGTGCCTCCACTTCAGCATGGGCAGGTCGTATTAAAAACATTATTCTGAAAGAGCACTATGTTACATAGGAGTTCCTTACTCGGACACTCTTCTTTAAATAATCTGATGAGCACCTAAGTATTAATATTTAAAAGTATGTTTGGTTTCTGAATTACCATCTAGCGAAATTAATCCAGTAGTTCACCAGCTGCAGCACCTCTTTGCAAGCTCAGACAGACACCTCTAGCACAAAAGAGAGCTGAATGAAGGGTAACTAAGCAGCCAGGCTCAAGATTTAAAAAGACACATTGAAGAATCTGCCTCTGTGGGCTTTCATCAGCAATCACAATTAGTACAAGGGACCGTGCTAAAGGAACACTTAGTTTTGTGGCTAAGGACATATACAAAGAGAAGTACAATGTCTGTTTTTGTTCTTCCAGCTGCTGAATATTACAAAGCAGTCTTTGGGTCACAAGCACTAAAAAAATATACTTCTAGTTCAAAGGTCAATCAATAATTCTGTAAGCTAGTAAATCCTGTGGCCAGAGAATTTCAGCAAGGTTTTGTATTCTATCTATCAAAACAAAGCCTTCACCTTGGTAGAGCTTTTCATCAAATGAGTAAACCTGTTTTGAAAATGCTTGTCATACAGATGAGGACACAGAAGACAGGAAATGCCGACCACGTGATTTTAATGTATCACAAAGGTTTTTAAAAACACACAAGCTCACGTAACTTAAAACCGTATATGGGACGAGATACGTGTACGTGTACACAGAATTCCGGTTGCACAAAACTAGCATGTTCCAATTTTCAACTTCTTGTCTATGCAGTCTTAATTGCAGAGACAATTCAAAATTATTTATAAAAATACATATTTTATCACATACTTGTAAAACATCCCATAATCACTGCAAGCACAGCATCACCATTCCCGCCTCTTGTGCTAGATTATATAAACGAGCTTTAGAATGCAAACAGGCTCTAGCTGGGAAAGCCAGTGGGTACTGTAAGGAGGGGCGAGAGGGGGCTATGGGGAGCTTCCTTCTTTTCTTCTGCTTCTTTCATTCCAGGCGCAGATTTTTCTCGTGCCCACGGAGAAGAGGGAGGGAAGGTAAAGATCACGTGCCAAGCTCTACAGCATGGAGGGGGAGCACACGCATTCATCTTCTCTCCCAGCCCTCCCACTTCTGAAAACTGCAAGTCATTTCAGCTTTCCCTAGCGTTGCTTTAGCTACCGCTGCACATTTTGGGCATTTTCCTCGAGGAGCAGAGTAGAATGAAGTGGCAAGTTTTCAATAGGGTAATACAGCTGAAACTGCATTACATTTTCAGGCAGAATTACATTTTCATGTAGAAAGACAGAAATGACTATCCGGGGCCCAGCACACTCTCTCCGCTGTGTTTCAGCCTTGTGAACAGAGCAGGAACAGAACCGCAAAGCTACAAAAAATACAAATGCTGAAAACAGTGAAGCAACTTAAGAATAGGGAGCGCTCCTTGCTGCTGTTATAAAAGTGGGCACAACTTACTGCGACTCAGTTCTGTATTTTCTGGAGCAAAGAGCACCACAGAATCAGCCTTTTATGAACGTTTCACACTCCTTTATTGGCATCATACAATGATGCCATTTTTCACATTTAGTCACAGTGCTGAAGAGCACTATTTCTTGCAACACAGCATCACAAATATTACTGTGATTAATAACAGCAAGCAGCATGAGCCTCTCCTTAGAGCCCCTCTAAAGGCACCATCACCCATCTGATTTTGGCTCACTTAACTCAAATGCTTTGAATATTTTAACTTAGAAAAAATTTGTAGTTAATATTTACAATTTAAAAAGCAAACTTTAATTCACTGCACACCCATCCCACACTTGACTTACACTACCTCCAGTAAGCAGCTCCGCGTAGCTGATACTGGTACAAAGTTTCAGACAAACGCAGTAGTTCAAGATAGTAAGGATTCATCAAGGAACCATGAATCTGGTTCCTGTAGTAATCTGGTCTGGAGTCCTAAATTATTAAATAGAATAATAAATATCAGCTGTTGCTTTGGTTGTTACCTAGTCAACAAACTTGGATGCTGCTTTTAGTCATCACTATAGCATTTGTCCTTTTAATTTTTACATGCACAGCATCAATAAAAGTCAACTCTCCCAGTAGCAAGCAGAAAGCTCAGCATCAGTAAATTTTATTTAACTTCCCAAAACTGGCAAATGCAGAGCTATTCTAGAATCGTCAGCTAGCTCACTGTATAGCTCAAATGTTACAGTATCTCCTGTTTGAAGCTTTATGCTTTGGATCTTCCTTTACAAATTTGATCATCTTCTTCAGTTCAATACGTTGTTACAAAGATCATTCCTCCAGCCCTCTGCTTCGGTCAGGTTGCCACCTCGTTTTTTTCCCACAGACTCCTGCCTCTCCAACGCATTATATGTTTCTTGAAAGACTCAGCATTTGTGTTAACCTCATGCTATAAAAGTATTTACTTTGGCTTCTATTCTGGCAACTATTAGACATGAAGGCCAGTCACCCTTGTGCTTTTGCCACACTAGCAAACACTCTTAAGGCACTCGGTGAACACTGTAAAGCAACTTCCTTTTTCTTTCAGATGCCCTCTTGGAATTCTTCTTGGCTGTATGGCACCCATATAAACCTCACCTGCCCGGAAGTCAGCACCTGGAACTGCTGCTCCTTGCTCACCCTCGTTACACCCACTCTCTTCTCTCACCCTTTGGTCAGAAACAGAGAGCAGGGTGCATTTTGACAGTGTTGGTACAATACCCAGCACAACGGAATTTCAGCCCACATCCACAGTGCCAAAATAAATAAACTACAATTAAGGATGAGGTGTGCCAGGACACCTGCAGGTAAGCTAGGAGAGCTCACACAACTAATATGAGGTGACGCAATAATGTAAAGTTTCATCTAGGAGGAAGAAGAAAAGGAAAAAGTAATAGGAAGAGCAGACTATTCACTTCAGCATCTTTCAATCTGTCGGACTCAGGTATCCTTATGAGAGATTATGAGCCAAAATGCTGAAGCCTGCGATAGCCACTCTCCCCCAGAAAGAGAAGTAATTCAATTTGCACAGATCTACTGACCTGACAGTGCTCGTTATCGGTAGCAGTTAATGAGAAATATTTCTACCCATGCCATCTTGCCTGCCTCACTGATTTTATTTGTGCTACTTATTTTTGGCTAGGGTTTGGATTTATTTTGTTCATCATATGACTTGACTTTCCGCCCTTTTTTCAGTGTTTCAACTGAAACTAAACAGTATGAGTCTTTCCGAGCCAGAAGACGAGAAACTAACAGAGCGAGAGGCCGGCTGCAAGGAAAGCCACCCCCGGCAGAGCAGCCTTGGGAGGCACGGCGGCGCGCCCAGCGCGAAGCCGAGAGCGCTGCGAGGGGCGGCGGGGCAGGGGGCG
>VZSC01002291.1:0-94406 GCA_013398225.1 Steatornis caripensis | reverse complement strand
CAGGCTGCCCAGAGAGGCTGTGGAGTCTCCTTCTCTGGAGAGATTCAAGCCTGCCTGGACGTGTTCCTGTGCCCCCTGCTCTGGGGGCACCTGCTTTAGCAGGGGGGTTGGGCTGGGGGATCTCCAGAGGTCCCTTCCAACCCCTACCATTCTGTGATTCTGTGATTCTAATAAAGTGCTGTAGAGAATGTATTCTTTTGCAACAGGATACATAATTTCTTCTGGTTGTTTTTTAGGGTATTTGCAGGGGCAGTGTTTGGAAATGTTGCCTTCAATCTGTGCAAACGCAGAAACGAGTCAGTTTGCATTCTGAGTACAACAGGTCAGAGCAGCTTTCTGGGAGGGCAGCAAAGGGGACAAGGGGAAGGCTATGCCAGCTGCAAATCCAGTGCAAAAAACCAGTATACATGGGCTATTGAAACAAGCTGTTCTTCCAGTTGCTGTGGAATCCTCCAAAGTGAACTGTAGCTAAACAAACACATATTTTGTTGTCTCCAACAGAAAAATGAAAACCTACCCAGCCATTGGTTTCTTCCTCCTCTTCATGATCAGCTGTGGCTCTTCTGAAAACTCAAGTACGTCTAGAGGGTGCGGATTGGATCTTCTCCCTCAGTACGTTTACCTGTGCGACCTGGATGCCATTTGGGGAATAGTTGTGGAGGCAGTTGCGGGGGCAGGTGTGCTGACGACGTTATTGCTGATGCTGATTTTGCTGGTGAGGCTGCCCTTCATCAAGGACAAGGAGAAGAAGAGCCCCCTGGGAATGCACTTCCTTTTTCTTTTTGGGACTCTTGGACTGTTTGGGCTGACGTTTGCTTTCATCATACAAGAAGATGAAATGGTGTGCTCTACCCGAAGATTTCTGTGGGGAGTTATCTTTGCTTTGTGCTTCTCATGCTTGCTAGCTCAAGCCTGGAGACTTCGTAGACTAGTTCGACATGGGAAGAGTCCATCTGGCTGGCATCTAGCTGGTGTGGCAATCTGCCTGATGCTTGTTCAGGTCATTATTGCAACCGAGTGGTTAATACTGACAATTGTCAGAGATAACAAGTTGGCCTGCAGCTACGAACCAATGGATTTTGCCATGGCTTTGATTTACGTTATGTTCCTGATGGTATTTACCATGGGATTCTCTCTTTTCACTCTCTGTGGAAAGTTTAAGAAATGGAAGAAAAACGGTGTATGCCTCATTATAACACTTTTTTTTTCCATTTTGATTTGGGTAGCCTGGATGACTATGTACCTCTTTGGTAATGCTGAGCTAAAGAGAAGAGACAAATGGAGTGATCCCACTCTTGCTATTGCACTGGTGTCCAGTGGTTGGGTGTTTGTTATTTTTCATGCCATCCCAGAGGTCCACTGTACCATCCTTCCATCACAGCAGGAAAACACTCCTAATTATTTTGATACTTCACAGCCAAGGATGCGTGAAACTGCTTTTGAGGAAGATATACAGCTTCCTCGGAGCTACATGGAAAATAAAGCGTTTTCAATGGATGAGCATAATGCAGGTAAGAATTTACTGTAGAGGACTGTATTTTTCGTAGTAGCCAAGAAAATCACCTGTACGAGACATTTTTAGGTGCTCAAAACAAGGGTCATTATGAATGCCAGATTTTTCACACTACGTATTGTTCCCTTATTACAATCTTCATTAAGATATCACCTAGTGGGGGGGGGGGAATGAAAAAAATGCAATACAGAAAATACGTCTTCAGGTAAAATGATTCTTCTGCATGTTGTTCTTTCATAGAAAAACTGAACAATTTCAAAAGCAAAGACAACACTGAAAGCCAAAAAAATTCACTGTAGAAAAAAATAGCTTCTATTTTAAAATAGTTTAAATGACTTTTTTTGTCTGTCAGTTAACAACATTTAACATGAAGTATTTTCCAAGAACCCAAGAAAAAAATCAATTAAGTGCTGTATGTTACAAAACGCTCAGCCTCCTGAGCAACAAAATAATTATTATTAATTATATTTCCCTTAAAACGGGATTTAGTGCCACTTTGTGACACAGGGGTAGGGGGGAATGCAAAGTGGCGTATAGACAGGTTCAAGGACAGTCTTTGTTCTGACAACTGTAACGTCTGAACAGAGTACGCATAGACGGAGGTTTCCAGGTATGGTTGCTTTCCTTGTCGTAGCTGTTGGGTGACACAGAACAATGTGTGATGACACGTCATTAAAATCTGCAATGAAGATGTTTTTGAGCAATTACTGAAAGGGCCAGCAACAGCTGTTAGCATAAGAGATCCAAACTATTGCTGAATGTTTAGCCCATGTCAGAAAATACACAGGGATGCTTGTCTGACTGGCAATAGGAAGCACAAGCGCAGTGGTGTTCTGTAGTGCAGGCTGTGGTCTGGTGCTGTCACACAGTTGGATAAAGTATTTCAGTAATAGTCAAACTGCTTTTTATTCACTGTAATTGAGAAGAGGACTTTGGTATCCCAGCCAATGGCTGCCACATTCCTTTGGCAGCCCCCAAAAGAAGGCTTGGGGCATGTTGTCCAGGCACTTCACCCTCCTATTCATCTTTATGTACCTTTCATTTCCTCTGGGTTTTATGTTTCCTCTGGTTACAGACCAGACATGGAGGAAGATAGCACTCTTGTCACAGTGTCAGGTCAGGAAGGCAGTCTCCCTCTAAGTGCTGTAGCAGGAACTTTAAAGGTCTTCTAGTACGAAAGCTTTGAACAGAAAGGAGTTAAGATCCTGTGAGTACATACCAAGCACAGTGGTATAACAGACAAAAAATCGCATGGATAGAAGAATGGTTGTTTATTTCTAATGTTCCAGAGCAGCAGAGGCAGCTTCATGATGGGCTGTAAAAGCACTTTTTTTTGCTCCAAACTGTCCTCCATCCCACACTAAATGAATTTCGTAGTAAGGTAACTGCAGTGACTTCGGTGGAGCTATTTCTGACTAAGGCAAATCTAAGAACAAAATTGGATCTTTCACTCTGTATTATTCCCATTCATGCATGCATTTTAAAAAAGAATCGGAAGCTCCTTTTTGATCTAATCATTAAGTGATTAAGTTTTTTAGTGAAATGGATAGACGTACCATAGCTATAAAGTCATTATAGTATCTGTTATAGTGCAATTTATGTTCTGTTGTAATCTAGCTGAATCTTACGCAGTACAATACAAGATAGATTTCCTTATTTGATGCCCTTATTAATATTTATAGTAATAAATGCATGTCATTTCTATTCCTATGGCATGTGGAAGAAGGATACATACATTTTCAATAAATCAAAACAGATTCATTATTCCTTTGCAGTGTTTTTTTAAGTAAAGACAACAACAGGGTTTGGAGACAACACTTACTGGTATGGTAGAAACTTAAAGTAAATACAGGTGATAATATTCAAGTCACATACTATGGCTGCTGAAGTGTTAATTTAAGTCAGATCCCTGTACCGACGGTTGTCAGTGGCTAAGCACCTGGAATCTATTAGCAACTGGCTCTCTGCAGGTATGTAGAGAATGTTCTCTTCTCTTACTCATTTAATTAACCTCCATTCAAGAATTCATGATTAAGAGTTCAGAAATTAAAGGAAGGGTACTCTTCAATTATACTTAAGAATGATGTTTAAGAATGTAAGATCTACTAGTGTAAAATTTTGGAAGATGTGATAACCAGAAAACACCTCTTAGTTCCGTGACTGAAATATTTGTTCTAGTAAGTAGTTAGCTTTAAATAGAAAACATGCTTGGATAAACATATTTTCCATTAATTCTTGTTATTTCCATTAATACTTGTATAAGGTAATCTAGTAACTTTGCGCTTTTTTCTTTCTCTTTTGCTAAGATTTTAAGCAGCATTTTAAGAATCTGAACAGCCTTTAACCTATAGGTTCAAACAAGTGCGTGTTCTCCTAGTTTCTCTCTTTCTTAGGAAAACGTAGCTTGAAGTCAGACATACCAAGAGCTGTTCTATTCCAGGAATATCATTAAGCATTAATAAAGCAAAGCTATTTTAAAGTCAGTTATTTAAACATCCTTTAAACAACACACTAATCTGGGATTTTAATATTCATATGATAGATAAGTTGAAATATCTATTCAAAAGTGTTATTTTTATGCCTGTGTCTTGTAAAAATGTTAGTAAAGTATTTAGAAACCCTGGAAAAAGGCAACTTGCAGGAGTTCTCAGTGCTCTCTGGAAGTGCAATGCACACCAGTAGGACAGCTTGTGTAAGGCAAAGAGAATTTGCCTTCTACGTGATGAATCTGGACATGAAATGTAGAATGCTACAGCCGTCAAGAAACCCAAGCCTAAGCAGCTCTGGTACTCACTGAATTTCATTTAATAACTTTTAGTACTACAAGTTACCCTCAGAGCCAATGCCTAAAAAGAAAGTTAACAAAATTTAAAATATGTCTTGAAAGGAGACTTTGACATGACATGTGCTCAAATCTTCTTGGTGCTATTTTTTTTTACCTGTACATCTTCTACACAAGTAGATGTACTTAATAGTGATGGAAAAAGTACAAGGAAAAATGGTAAAACTGGTATGAGAAAAAATTCCAAAATGAGTGTTTTGTCCACAAGCTTTGTCTCGGATTCTCACGTTAAAAGCATTTTAGACTTATTGCAATAATAGGGAGGGAAAAATTAGCAATATGAAATTGAATTTACTGGCTCTTCAAGATAACTTTGAAATGACCATGGAAATTTTGTGTAAATATTTTGTGTAAATGTGTAAATATTTTAATGATAGTATGCATTATAAAGATATTTCTTTTCTTTATGTGTACTAGCAAATACCAATGCAATCATTTGTGTTTAACATGCCATAAGAAGCCAAATTAGAGTACTACTGACCCTGAGATGATTAAATATAAAATAAAATTTACATAATTCTAGTATAGACATTTTCATGTTTTGTTCTCCGAGTGTTCTGCAAAAATACCTAATTTTAAAATACAAAGCAAGTGAGGGTGTGTGCATATCTGTATGTAAATATCTGTGCTAAATCAATACTGTTCTTCATCTCTGAGCACAACTCCCAAAGAGAAGAGTAGCTAGCAGTGGATAGAGGACAGCATATGGCAGTAGGATCCATTTAAATCTTGTTCCACACAGCGCAACTGTATTAACTCCTGGCTTCATTAAAGTCTACACTGAAGTTCTTGTAAACTTCAGCTCATTCATGATTTCAGCCAGAGAGTGTAGGATTGTAATTTGAATTAAATCTAAGAGAAATTCTTGCCCCAGGTGCCTGAAGTAGGCATGTTTGTTTACCAGCTCACAGATGAGCATTGCCCGTTGTAACCACACAAGTTGCAAGGATAAATGAGCTCTGTTCCCTGGCCTCATCTGAATTCAGTGAATGTTACTTACCTCCAAAGTAAAAAAGAGAGTTTGTATGTGCCAATCCCTGGACTGGCTTACAGAGAAAGCAGCATATCCCTAACTGTGCGCATCTCATTCAGAATATACACTTGAATCCAAACTTGTGCTAAAATTAATGGATAGACTGATGTAATTCTGGTATAAACATTCAGAAGGACAGTCAGGATCTTCTCTTTTGCTTCAGTCATTTGCCATGTTTAAGCTATTAGAAAGCAATATTTACTTCTTATTTCTAGTTTCTCAGAGTAAATATAATCTGAAACATCTGGGAAATCCTAATACACTAGTCACGCTGAAGTAATGCTCAGGGGGGTTGTGAGCATGCTTGCTGGCTCGAGCACTTTTGGATCTCTGTCCTCTGAATTTGATAGAAAGCAAAATGTAATATCATTTTACTTAACCCCACAGTATCCAGACAACACAGTAAGCACTTTGCAAAATACATTGTGCAAGACACATCAAAGCGGCAGTGATTGAAAACATTTAGCTCCTATTGAGAACTTCAAAAATTTTTTCCCAGTAGATTTTTTTCCTGTTCCACAGCAAACAATTTTATGTAAAACTGATTCTTCTGAGATCCATCCCCAACTATGTAAGAAAAACTGCTGTTCAAAAGAAGAAAACAAAGCAGCAAACTGGTATGGCAGCATGAAAGTTAAAATCAAGTTCTCAGTAACTAAACTGGAAGCAAGATACTTTCATGATTTCAAAGGAGATGCACAGCATTAATTGTGTTCCTAAGAACAATCTCTCTTTTCTAAACACAGCGCTAAGAACGGCAGGATTTCGAAATGGCAGTTTGGGAAGCCGACCTAGTGCTCCTTTTAGAAGCAATGTTTATCAGCCAACTGAGATGGCAGTTGTGCTAAATGGTGGGACTGTAAGTATCAAAATGTGACGACTTAAGAAATCTTTGATATGCACTGATATATACAACCACTACTAACTGAAAAACTTGCTTTTAGCTTATTCACAGCAGGGGGTAAAGCTATAAATGAAAATTCAGGCAGCAAGTATGCATGCAATGCTTCTCTTCCCTCTAGAAAAGATGTAATTATAAAGTATTTTGCATTTCTTTACTTGGCCATTCACATTTTGCAGTGTAGCTTGCATGAACCAAGTTACTTGGTGTGACTACATTTTCAGTGGCCCTTTCAAATTAAATTTGTGTTAAGGTATTTAACCTAACTATTAAGTGACACAATTTCTAACCTGATTTTATTTCAAGATGATGTGAGTCACACAAATATTTACGGGCCAGTACATTACTTTAAATAAGAGTCGTTGTTGCAGACAGGGGTGGTCTCTCAGCTATCTTTCATTTTCTTGTAAAAAGTATGTGTAATTCTTTGTAAGTAAGTTACAGATGTGTATGTTTCTGGGAAAGGGAGTCATACAAGAGGAATATAGAATATTTTAAAGTTAGTAGCATTGATTTTTCTTTCTTAGACAATAGTTTGGCATGCCATTCTTTGATAGACTATTTTTCTGCAGCCTGGTGGTTGTAGGAATGGCTTAGTGATCTGATGCCAAACAGACTTTCTACATGTTTTTTCACATGATATGTAATTTGCACTTGAAGACATTTCATATAGCAGGCATACAGTTGAAAAAGAAGAATTTTCATCCCCATGTTTTTCATGCATACCTACATGCTTCTTAAAAATCTACCCATGAGCCAGTTTATACTCACGTGAATTGGGTTTTCTTTATTTTGAATCATGAGCTGATTTCATAACTCAACCTCTACACTTAAAACCAAATAACACAAACTGATTGTAGGTCTCTTTTGTTTTTAAATAAGTAAAGTTTTAGTTTATTTTAGTGAACAAGAGGGACTAGATACAAGGATTTTCCTGTGTGGGCAAGACAGTGGGGAAACGTATCCACTTGAGTAAAATGAAAAGGCTTGTGCTTTGCTGTCAGTAGTGAATAGCATCCTTCTGATGTTTGGATTCATCTATGCCTGATGCTTGAATTCATCTATGCCTGTGTTTTCTGATCCAGAATATGCAGCTCAGGGAAAAGGCAGTTTAAGGATGAGAAGCTAGACAATTTGGTTTGGGGTTGTTTTGTTTTGGTTGTTTTGCTTTGGTTTGAGGTGGATACAAAGCTTAATGGAGAACATCAGATAGTAAAATGAGAGATTAATGTGTATATAGTCATGGTTTCTACAGAGAGGTAAATGTACCAGAAGATGAGTTTCTTTGTGTCACTTTGCTGTGGAACTATTGTCTGGAAAGCTGTCGTGTACATGTAGCATGATAACACTGATTTCTGAACAGACTAGATCTCTCAGTTATGGGTTTATTATCCTTATTTCCAGATACCAACTGCTCCGCCGAGTTACACTGGACGACACCTCTGGTGAAAGGCTGTAGGCTGTATAGAATAAGAATCCTTGTTGCAGATGTTGTTTCCTGGCAGTGTGTCTTTGAGGGAGAAATCCATAACAGTACCAGAACAAAGCAACAAAACATCCAGGAGCTTTTGAAATCCTACAGAGGATTTTGTCTAAACGTGAACGCCATTGAACTGATAATTGCAAAAAACCAAAATTGTAAAACTGAAGCTGAATCTAATTTAAAATTGAAGTAGGTACACCTTAAATTGGAAGAGGAGGATATTGTATTCTGAAATGTAAGATACTCTCTTGTCTGTAACTAGTGCGCGAGGCAAGCCTGTTTTTGTTGGTTGCCAGTTGCTTGCAAAATATCCTCCTCTCACCTAAACTTAATTCATGTTGCCACGAGAGACTGCCACTACAGTCTGAAAACATGCAGGATTTTTCCATTTTGCGCCTCTTCCCTTCGTTTCAAATGCCATTAAAAGTACCTTGTTTGCTTCATTATCTAGCTGTACTATACAGTCACGTAGCATCATGTGTAGTCAAGCATTGTCGCTCTGTGGCAACTAAACTACCGTTAACGCTGTAGGCTGATGCTCTTCTCTTTTAAGAAGCTGGTGTAGGAAGTGCAGTTCTGGAGGGATGAAAGGCCGATGCATGCTTCACGCCAGTTATGGAGCTTCTTGAGGCAGAGGGGAAAAAGCACAGGTCCAGCACAGAGGCAGCTCTCCTCGGCCATGTGGGATCAGTTCCCTGTTATTCCAGCCTCAACCCTGGGTGCTAGCAGAGCCACACACTCTCACATCTCCTACAGACAAAGCCATTAAGTGAAACTTTGGAGGGATATACTTTCACAGAGACTTAGCTGGGGAGAGAACGTGACCGGAGTTTGCCAGGAGGAGTTTGTTGTGATGGTGGATGAAAGGCAACCCACTGTACTGCCTGAGCCAGCCCATTCTGTTGGGCTGATCTTGTCAAGCAGGAAAGCGGTGGCCGCTGAGAAGTACTGACCACCTTCCAGGAGAAACACAGCAGCAGATAGGGTCGAGACCTCCCTTTCTAATCCCTGTTCATATGAGTAGTCCCCTTGACTGCAGTTGTTTGTGCATTTAAATGTGGTCGTGCATTTTAGTGCCTAGCTAGTAGAATCTCCGTGCTGGAGGTGGTTGTTGTTTTGGGTTTTTTAAGGTGGTTTCTTCCCTATTCCTCCCCTCCACTTCTTTGAGTTGATATAAGGCAGACTTTCTCAAAGCTTTTTATCTTTGTTTTCTCCAGGTTATTTAAAACGTTCCCATTGCCCACTGTTTGTGCCATGTTTTTTATTATGTTCAAGCAATCATTCCTTTATTTAACATTTAATACATATTGAACATTGAAAACGTCATTGTATCCTCACTGTTTGGCCAATGTTAACCTTAGCTTTCCTCAACACTAAAAGCTAATTGTTTCTACTTGAGGGCATATGAAACATATAACAATTAAACTTTGCATATGCTGTAATAAAAGTATATATTTTCAAACTAAAACAATATAATGTACAAATAACTGAATAGCTTAGTAGCTTCACAGAAGGAAGTTACTTGCTGTATACTGCAAAAGAAAGACAAGCTTTTTATTTTTCAAGAGTCTTCCTGATTCTTCATGTACCTCCACTTCTACTGAATTAGGAACCTACTCCTGCAGACTTGTACTCCCATGAGTGTCCCATCGACACCAGTAGGCCTACATACAGGTACAGCGGCTGCAAGACCAGGCCCTAAGTGTTGCACACAGATATATACATATATATATATATATATGGAAAATATATATATTGCCATTCTTGCCATGATCATCTTACGGGCTTTTATTTCAAAGCTGTTCTCTTCCAGAAGGAATGTTTTTCTGTCATGCATGAGTAAAGGAGTATGGTAGCTCCCCCCTGCCCTTCCCTCCTCAAGGCAAAGTGAAGCATGTGCTTGTTTCAGGGATTGCTTATTTTATTTTGTAAGTAACTAGATGGCCTTAGTAACCAAGTGTAGGGTAGGGGTGGATATTGCATGCTATCCAGTGACTTAGAAATACATTTTGCTTGTTTTAAGCAAAGCTTTGATCAAGTAAGATAGTATTTAAGAAACAACAGTTACCAGAAGATGCATCATTTGGAACAACAAAAAACTATTACTGTCACTTGCTTGCAGAATTTTGCTTTAAAAAACCTCATAAAACTCTGTTGTAAAAACGTGTAAGATGACCATGGCATAAATGGTAGGACAGCTTTCTTTTAAAAAAAGTTTATCGTGCTACAACCAAGATTTATGAATTATAATACACATTTTACAGACCTTGGACAAAATCTGTACAAGATACGGTTATCTTAAGAGACATTTTTTTCTTCTTCTAGATGTGACTGAATTGATAAATAGAGTTCCCAGTCCTGCTCCTGATGAAGTTGTTTGGCATTTGAGGCCTTACGCAAAGATACGGCCAGATCCTACAGACTGCCCCTCACGTGACTAGTCTCATTGGGTTAGTCATGTGGACTGTTCACAAAATTAAAAACTAGCAGGATTGGGTTTAATTTGTGGTGGTGAAGGTGTGGCAATAGATTAGGAGGGTCTTTATTTTCCAACTTTTACAGTTAGTTATAAGCAACTCTTTTTTTTTTTTTTTGCAAGTCACTAGTCTGTGATGTAAAATGCCCCAAATAAAACTGCAATTGAAGAAAGGCACCTTTATGTTAACTTATATTTTTGTTACAGTAAACAAATTGTTTACTTTTGCCTTCTATGAAAGTTATCTAGAATGTAGAGCATCTGTGAACAACATAATAAGTAAGTAAGCACAAGCCTTTTGCAGTTCAGTTAATTATAATTAGCTTTTATACTATAAAAGCTACTATGTTGTCCCTTGATGGTTATGCGCTCATGGTGTTCCCGTGCAGAAAAAAGAAATCGTAAAGCATCTGAGAAAACTATTACTGAATCAAGATTTATAATAACCAGCTTTTGATCAATGACTGGAAAAAAGTTCAAAGCCATACTTTACAGATCCTGTCCTGCTTTCAGATGAGTTGAGGGTGTTTGACACTTGCCAGAAAATATGTAGCATCTTCAGAAGAACACTCTCGATTCATACAGTTGTTTCTATAAATAAGGTACATGAAATACTGTAGAACTAGATGTTTCTGTTTTTAGTCTAAACACAGGCATCTTGGTTGGCTTTGTTTGAGCTTGATGCCTTGGGTCTAACCAAAGGCCATGCAAAAGGGAGCATTGTAGCTTTTATAATAAAACAATTGGACTATTCTACCAACTTACAGGATTACAAAGCAGGTGCTTTTTATTAATTGATGAGAGCTAAAGCTCATTTTTGATAGATAATATATATTTATTAAATGTATTAATGTGTGTTTTATAACGTACCCTTTTTTCCGCTGATTGTTGCATACTGGTATCTTAAGTACATCTTTAAAGGATTTTCAAGACAATCAATGTGTACCATGATGACTGTACATAAGTATACAAAACTACAAAGGTTGTAAAGCATGGGCAAATGTTTTATTTTCAAAATGCTGTTCTTAACGAGAATAAAGGCTTTACTATTTACTTACAATGTTTGTGCTTAGTGTTAAAATCCACCTAAAATTTTTCCATTACAGTAAACTAATGGTGCTACAGACAGCATTGTCCTGTGGTGATACCATGGGTGCAATTCTGCAATATAAGCTAAGTTAAACTAAAGGAAACCAGCTCTTAGAGGCTAGGGCCACATTCTTCCACCTTTGGCCACATTCCCACGTTTACCCTTAGCTCTGGCACCTATCAAATCCGTGGTGAGCCGTCAAGGAGCTGAGCAGCCAAACTCTTAACACTACAAGTGGTATTTTTTTTCCAGTTGGCTCAGCAGTTTCCTGTACTGGCTCAATTGCTAGTGCCTGGGAAAAGGAGGGGATAGAATCATACAGCTGGCGTTGAAGAATGCAGGCTGAGAGGTTTTTCTTCAAATAGTTTGATTTTCCTGATCTGGTGCAACAAGCAGCATCACCAACCAGGAAAAAAATGAGGCGTGGGTACTGGTGTAACAGTGAAGACAAAGTCTGTGTAAGTGATGGAAGAAATCCACATTGAACCACAGCAAGAGCTAGAGGGGTACGTGTGTTTTATCATGCTTTCATTCAAAACAACTAGACCTTTGTATGACTTGTATGGAAT
Source organism: Steatornis caripensis (assembly GCA_013398225.1). NCBI lineage: Eukaryota > Metazoa > Chordata > Aves > Caprimulgiformes > Steatornithidae > Steatornis > Steatornis caripensis. The sequence goes on along the minus strand of VZSC01002291.1, from coordinate 82,499 downwards.
TAGTAGTAGAACTGCAAATACCTTCTCTAATTGTGAAATTATGAAGTCCTAAATAGGACTATGCTTGACAAGACTGAGTTGAAAAAATAACGAGGGCGCCTTAACAGGGGGTCCAGTCTGATTTTTATTCTGCTTGGACGTTGTGCAAGTAAGTACACATGCACAAGATGATTGCTGAAAATGCTACACTATGATCTTAATTTTAAATTTTCTCGGCACATGTGCTAAGGGATAACAAAAGGGCCTTTGACATTTTTCGCCTGCAGAAATGCAGAGCAACCCTAGCTCTCATTGCCTTCAGTTGGAATTGCAGAGGCACAGCATTTCTGAAAATTAGACCGCTGCGAACAGAGCCTGGATTTGTGTAAATTGTCACAGCTCTGCAGAAGTCAGTGAAGCTACTCCAGTTCATACTAAATGAAGATTTTTGCTTTTGTTTTAGCATTTGCCTGTGTGTGGCGTAACCCCACTTATTTCATCCAGAGTTTTGTTCCTGTCAGAAGAGCTTGCAAGTGAGTGTTCAGGAACACAAGATAAACACAGACGCAAAATTTTTGGCTAAATGTGCACAATTCCATCTGTTTTAACAGAATTGTGCTCGCTTACACTAGGACTGAATTTTGTCTTGGCACACGGGGACCTTACATAATCTTCCTTTGATTTACGATACCTCACATGTAAAAGTAAAACTGTAATGCTAAGAGTGCTTCTAATGTTTAGTCCATGAGCTCTGTGTTTTGTGATACGGGTGAGCAGCCTAAAATCGAGATGTTGCGTGATTTTGTGCATGTTCTGAGTCTTCTGATTTGCTTCCTGCTGCAACCATACGAAATAAAACATTAAATGCTTAACTTTCCAAAACATCCACAGAAACAAAAAAAGTAAACATCCATTCTTCCACAGCCAATACTCTGTTGAACAATAAATAAAAATCCCCCACCCAACCCAAAAGACCTATTTCTCCTATGCATGGCATTTTTTTGTTTTGACACAGCTTCAGCACTCGGATACTCGTACACAGTTCTCAGTGCCATCTGTGGGAGTTGCGCGTGTGTAGCTGAGGGCAGAGTTGTTTGCTAGTAAGAAGTTAATTGGATTGTTCAAGAAAAAAATGAAGGCAACTCTTCTTTGAGGTTTTTGCTTTGAAGAATTTTCAATTAAAAGTCGGTGATGAAGTCATACAGTTCACCTAGTATATAAATATATTTTTGTCATTTAGGACAACAAGCAAGGTCAATAAAGAATAGTTTTTTGATGTCTCAGTGGAAAGAAGAATGTTATCCATGTGATTGCAAAGGGTCTGCCAAATGGGAAAAATCAGTCAAACAAAGAGCACAGGGTTGCTTGCTGGAGTAAACAATTCTAAATGAACAAAAGCTCTACATAAAAGTAAAATGTCCTACCCCCTAGGGAAAGCTGTTTTCAAAGCTCTGTATTCTTTCAGAGTGCTGTAATACAGATTAAACTAATGTTTTTCTTCTGCTAATAAATACAACAGTCTGGTTCCTCAGTCTACTTCTGTGATTTCAGCTGTCATAGTCTATTCTTAATATTTTACAAACGTCCTTGTAACTTAGAAAGATAAAAATCTGTTTTTCTACTCACTACACTTCAGAAGATGCACCTGTACTGTACACCTTTCACATTTAGCAAGTTTGTTGGGAGATTTATATATAAAAGTTATGCTAGAGGCAAAGAAGGCCAAATAAGCCCCAAAAAAATCCCCTTTTGTACATACAGTTTCAGGAAAGCTTAGTTACCCTTCCAAGGCATGCAACTGAAAACCAGCAAACAAAATACTCTTGGTACATACCCGGAATACCGGGCTGCAACAGGCCCATGTGCTAATTTAAGGTGCTCAATGTGCTACCAACGTGGAAGATCTTAGCTCATAGAAAACATACAGGAGAAGTGATGCATGATGATGAGGAACACAGAGACAATACCTTAGAAACCCAAAATATGGCTGCAGTGGCAGCATACGCCCTGTGTTCTACAATGGTCAAGGTGATATATGTGCCCAGTGCCTTGCTGGCACAAGACTTCTGGATTTTAGGGCTTTTGTTTGTACAGCTGGTAAGGACAAAAATTAGAATGGATTAAATATCCTATGTGACTATGAATGTCCCATATACAAAATAGTAACTATTGTGTTGAGTTTTATCTAATATTCCTTGATGTGATGAGGCTGGCCTTTGCAAATATTTTTTTAAAAATGCAACAAATTAAAAAACCCCAGGGTTTTAATGCCAAACAGCAGGTGTTTTAGGTAGCTGCTAGCCATGCTTTTAGTCAGGAGTGTCCATGTCTTATCATAACCTGTGTTACTTAAGCATAACAATTTCAAATCACATCACACTAACCAGGAAGCACAGGTTGTCAGCGTGAATCTGGATTTCAGGCAGTTATTTAAATAGTTTTCAACATATACTTGCTTCCTATGCAGATAGAAAAGTAAGATGTCCTCAGGATTCAGAGAAGCTGGAAAGATGGGGAAAGAAGCTGCCTGGCTAAGCCTTTTCACTAGAAATTTCCATTGGAAAAATGTATTTTGAACATTTGAACAACAGTGTATTTGAACAACTAGCCTACAACCATGCCATTCATATGCTGAATTTTAACCACTTCAGTCTTAGGAGTCCTATCACTCATTCAACAGAGCACGAGAAAGACCTATTTCTATTTTCAGTTGTATTTTAAAAAAATAATTAAAAAGTTGAACTTTAACAGCACAGTTCCCATTTTATCCCTCTAGGGCCCTAGTCCCTGTGTGCAGTTACGCTGGCAGATTCCTACCATTGCAGAACTGTGATTCTACTGCAATGAAGACCATCTCTTTTTCTTTACAGAGATTTCCTGCATGCTGGGGAAAGGCGTATGGACATAACCAGGCAGAACAAACTGCCCAAGGATGCCAGTTACGCAGTGGCGATTGCAACCGTGCACTGCTGCCAGTCTCAGGCCAGTGCCAAGAAAACCATTCTCACAGGAGGCTGCATTCAGCTCCCTTAACCCCCAAGATGTTTGGGTAACAGAATATGTGAAAATTATTTACAGAGAATGCGTAATCACTAACTTAAGGAGGTGCAACATAAGATTTAAATAGAAGTAACACAATCATGATCATTGGTAATGTGATCACAGTATTTCATACAGTTTTAAAACATCGACTCCTGTTTTAAGTCCTAAGACATAGAGCAACTGAGGCCCTTAAGTGCTATGACAGTGTTAAGTTAAAAAAAAAAAACAAAAAACCTCACATCTCACTTACTTCCAGTATTACAGTTTCTATCTACACAGGTCATATGGTTCCTACTGTCAGGACAGCTGAATTTGTTAGCACTATGTTTCAGTCTCATTACTCTTATTTTTTAATACAGAGTGAACCTGATTAAACTATGCTTTAGTCACATGCATGTTCTAGATCACAGGACACTATAACCATCACTACAATAATAAGCACTAGTGGAGACTCTGATTAACTTCCATGGAAGTGAGCTGAGGGTTGCTCTGAAGAAGTTAGCACAACTGTTAACTGTTATTTTTGACTTGCTACTCCTACTATAATAAAATTATCTATTAGTTTGTCTGCTACGTTCCTTGGAAATGTGGCTCATTTGACATAGTTTATCATGTTTGTGTTGCAATGTTGAGGCACAGATGAGGCTAAAGGAAGCACTGGCTTTGAATGTATTTGGATTTACTGTTTTGGTCAGCTCTTGGGAGTGGAATACTAAAAAATCTGCAAAACTCCTATTAGATATCTGAGGATTGGCCTTTGTCCTATTTATACATACATTAAGTTCAAACATCTTTACCACCTATTTTGGATAACAGGCAATTTTCCCTCATCTTAATGCACTAATACAGAATCAGGACTCACGTTCTGGTTTGAGACTTGGTTGTTTCAGCGTCGCGGCAAGCAAACTACGACCTACTTTATACACTACTGTATAATACAACTGGTTTGTGACAGTAGCTTATGAAAGGTTTATACACCCACACTCTTTATTTTGTTTAAATGATAAGAACTATGCGAATTACATTTAGTAATTTAAGTCGTTGAAAACAGGAACGAAAAATACCGTAGACTCAGACTATAAGAAGATGAAAATTCATTAAAGAAAATCTATTGGAGTAACTTATTAGCAGGGGCTTAGAGTAAAATATATATATAGAAAGCAGTTTCACCCTAGCCTCCCAATGAGATGCCAAAGAAGCCTGAACATGAAATTGGAGCCACCAGCAATCTGTCTGAAATAAAACCTGCCTTTTCAAGAGACAGTTCTTTATAAATGGTGTATAATTTTAGCCTCTTATTATTGGAAGTCACCATGTAAGCAATTATTAGTGAAACCTTTCACTTCAGGAAATCTTCAGTCACTAGCGATAGGAAAATGATGTATTGAAAAAAGATACATTAAGCAAACAAACAAAAAATAAACAGGAAATTGTGCCCATAGACATGCCTACTACTCATGAATTTGAAATGGAACTGTCAGAGGATCACTCATCAGAAGAGGCTTCTGCAAAATGCATATATAAAAGCGGCAGGACAAACCTAATTCTCCAGAACAGCAACAGAGTTTGTAAAATGCTTAGTCTTACCTCCATGACTTTAGAGAACAAACAATTTCAGGTCGTTTTAAAATTAATTTAGGATTAGATTACAGAAGCAGGAGCTGACATAGGGCAGACCCCCAAACATCAACATCCAGTAATGGAGGTGGGGAAAAAAGGGCTGAAAGATCTCTAGCAGAATTTGTTTGTGCAATGCACTGTGCTTTCCTAATATTTTGACAGAAAGGTTAAGAATTCATTTGGATATATCTGAATGGCATTTTTATATTTCAAGGTGGACAAAGAGAAAATAAATATTGGAAGATACAAGCATTAGACTAGATGAACAACTGACACGAACACCTGAGTTTATGAGAGAACTAAGTACACAGAATTAGATACACTGGAGACTGTGTTATCTGAGTGTCCTCCAAATCATTCAGTGACCTGAAATTCATGAAGAGGCAGCCACAGAAACACAACAGCTTAGGGAAGAAGACCCTGGACTGAGAGAAAAATCCAGAATGAAGGCAGCCAGTGCATCTTCAGTGCATCTGAGTAATGCGGATTTTTTCCATGTAAATAGTCTAGATGATAGATAGAAAAAGAGAATGGTGAAAATAGAGAGAACGGACCAGAAATGGAGAGAAATTATTCCAGAGTGGCAGGTCCCAGCAAAAAGCTTTTTAGGATTTACAGGAAGAAGCCAACATGGGCAAAAAACCAGAATGCCAGATTTGCTGGGCAGCTTCATGAAAATTGCATTTACACCCATTAGCCCCTCTTATTTCTGAAATGTTTTATACTTGCAAAATACAATAGGTTCTGTAAAGTCACCAAATTTAAACTCTCACAAAGACTAAAACAAATGGTCAGGAAAAAAAAAAAAGGGACAGTTACATCGAAAGAGACATCCAAGCGACTAATACCACAGTCTGGATTTAAAGCAAAGTCTGGGGCAAGTATGTTCTGCAATCTGTCACCCACTCCTTTGCTAATCTCTGAATCATATTTTAAGATTCTACTAACAGTTCTTGGACTTTCTTTCCCTGCCTTCCCCCCTACCTTTTTCATTTTAACCAAAAGAGTCTCGAGTCTAGTTTTGCTGCAGGGCTGTTTGGAGGTTTTACTTTTTAACTGGTGACAGCCTTTTCTCCAGGCTTTTATTGCATCTCATAGTTATAAATAGAAATTCTAGCTTTGCATATGTAAATGACTAACAAAAAACACCAACAGAATTTTCAGTAAAAATGCTCCCATTTTTTCACTATTATCTTGAAAAAGGTTAAAAGAAGAAAAGGCTGCAAAACTCAGGAAGAATTTCTCCTCTCCTTTAAAACAGGAAAACAAACCAACAAACAAAATTTATGTTTATATAATCACAGAAAATTTGCCAAATTGCAATTGTCTTTTTTCCATTACAAATCATTATTAACAACTGCAGAGTGATGGGTTGTCATGAATCCAAAACACAGCGCTATTCTAACTACTAAGAATAAAAATTAGCTCTATTCCAGCCAAAACCAGGACATGGGTAAAAATACAGCTTTGGTACTGGAGGATGAGTTCAGACTTGTGCTAGCAGATACACTACTGTGCCTGTGTAAGCACAGTTCAGAAGATCACATATTTTGTAGCTTATCTAAATGATCGTCTTTCCTTTTTTTTTTTAAACATTCACAACATAGTTTCAGAAATTAAATGTTACTGTAATCTTTATAACTTTTCAAAGACGTCTGAGTCCAGGGTGTGGACCAATAAAGCAGAATCTGCATCATGAGTCTTATGACTTTTATCACGACATTCTCAGCTGTTAGTGCCAAGATTAAACCTTCAGAAACATCTCAAGCATCTTGAATTAGGCTTGATGAAAACCACCACATACTCAGCTATCGGCACTGCTCTGTTCTTGGATGGTTTTTTTTTTAAATAAATTTTAAGGTCTTTTGGATAACTGAAACCTTATACGTGTGCTTTTAAACCAAAAGCAATCACATATATGAACCGATTTTAAACCATTTTGACTGCAGCACTTTTGTTTTCAGAAAGAAACAACCAACTACCTGTAAATACAGTAAAGTTTAAAAAAAAAAGCAGAGCCAAATTCTTTTCACTGCAGTATCCTACTGACGGCAAATAGCCTTCCATTTTAAATGTGTTTATACAGCTCAGTTGTTTGAAACAAAATAATTTGAGGAAATACCTTCAGCATGTCAGATCTTAACATATATGTGTGTATATGTATTTGTTACTTTATATAACAGATACATTTAAAGTGTAAAACCATGAAATATGGGGAGGTCACCAATTGCAAGAGCTACATAACGAGATTAAAGAATTACAGGGTGGGCAGATGAAATTAGAAACAAATTATTTTGTTTAAAATCTGCCTAAAATGTGACTACATTTCAACCCCCTTTGGTGAAAGTGGAGGAAAAAAAAAGAAAGAAAGATGCTCTCACATAAAACTGACTAATTCCTTTCGGTTTACTGAGCTGAATTTTCCTAAATAAATCACAGAGGTGCAGTCTTTAAGAAATCCGTTAGCTATTCAGACTATGTCTTTTCCTAATCCAGCATTATTACCTACAGTACATTTTAAATCTTTTTTTTTAAGCCTAGTGTAAGGCATCTCATTTATATATATCCCATTTTCAGTACTTTCCTTGGGAAACTATTCAGTTCTGCAAACACGCATGCGATTGTAACTTCATTTATGGCCCCATTAATAAGGATCCATTAGAGCACATGAGTTCAGTCATATGTTTGTTTGTTTGTTTATGGGATGAATTCCAAGAAGTTTCACAGGGTAGCCATTTTTTTCTGGGTACTGATTTTAACATTTTTCCCTTCCTCAATTCATTGTGCTTTGATGTGATATGATTATTTCCTTTGATATGATTACACACAGCCGTCCTTTAAAGGATTCAGACTAGACTTCCCCTGTTCAACTTAACTTGGTAAGCATATTAGCTTTCAAATCCTTCCTCATTATTCAGGTGGAGACATATCACAGCTGTATAAGGAGTGACTGACTGCATTTCCTTGCTTCTTGACAGTGTGCATCTGTTCCTGCTCTATCCCTCCTAAAATAGGCAGCCTGTTCTCCCCTTTATCTGCAATCTCATTCATATTTTCAAGGATTTTCCAGTGACAGAACACCTACATTTTGAGTTCTTCAGCATGTTGCTGGTTGCATTTTCCCAAGGGAAAAGATTCCATGAAAGAAGTATTTTTAAAATCTCTGAGTATAGGTGAGTAGTAACTTCTACTGCCAAAGGAGAAATACAGCTTGAAAATCGAATGGAATGTAACAGAATATTCCCTCGGGCATCTGGAATCAAACCCCCCACCTGCTGTGAAGATTACTTCTGTCTCAGTTTGGTTTAACTAAATTTTCCATACACTGGGTACATTCACTGTTACAGAAATACCTTGCAAAGCCAATGCTACAGTTGATCTGTAAGAACTGCTAGCTAATAGAGTCACAATTGTTTTTGCCATAAAACCGGGAGTATTTATTTCTTTTACTATTTTCCCAAGAACAATGCTTTTTAAAAATAAAATTTTACAGATTTTATGCAGGTAAGAAGAAGAAAAGAAAGCCCTTAGGAAATAAAATAGCTAAAAGTACTAGACAGGGTATGCAGAACCAGTTGTCTTTCCAACAGCTCACCAGCAGAGAAATAACCACTGTAACAGACAGCGTCATTAGAGTGTTTTGTTCGTGTAAACGATGAATGAAGACTTAGGTATTGTCATACGAAAGGTCAAATATTTTCAAATTCCTTTCATTGTAGGACAGATATTTTTTCATTTCCAGTGATGTCTCATCAGTACTGCATCTGCATAACGCACTGCTGAGAATCACGACTAGATGGGGTTTGTCCACTACGTTGGAGACGGAAATCAAATTAAGCAGGTCGTTAACCAGAAAGCAAAGGTCTGTTTCTTCTTGGAAACATTAAAGCAAAAAAGGAAAANATTGTCATACGAAAGGTCAAATATTTTCAAATTCCTTTCATTGTAGGACAGATATTTTTTCATTTCCAGTGATGTCTCATCAGTACTGCATCTGCATAACGCACTGCTGAGAATCACGACTAGATGGGGTTTGTCCACTACGTTGGAGACGGAAATCAAATTAAGCAGGTCGTTAACCAGAAAGCAAAGGCCTGTTTCTTCTTGGAAACATTAAAGCAAAAATATGACTGGAGCTATGTAGGATACCAGCTAGAAAACAAGAAGATGCAGCAGATTATGGCCAGTTTCAAATGGGTGTTTTAGGCTGCAGATATTGACAAAATTAGTACGGACAGCCCTACATAAACGCACATTGGGAAAAGAAGTTCTAAACAGACGATCTCATGGTAGATCATTAACCTCTTGAAACCAAAAGCAGGTCTTGCTATGTGTGTGCTACTGTGTCACATCCTGCCAAACATGATCTCAAGTAACACGTAGGTTACTAAATCACCTATTTAAACACAGTTACAGTAAAGTAATTTCATCAAATCGTTATAATAAAATCAGAAAGGACATAATCTTAGAAAAAAAAAAAAGAGAACGAAAACACTCCAGCTCATCTGCTATTCACTCACATCCTCTGGAGGTTGGTTTTTTTATTAGCCATATTTTCTGTGGAAGGTAATATTTTTAAAAAATTCTGTAAAATATTCTGGAACAAATTTATCCCATCAGCTGTGCTACACTGGGGAGAATTCTCTTTCTCCCTACAAGTTTAAAGCTGTGAGTCACTAACCTGAGTGTTGAGTGCTGTGCTTCTCTCCACATTTTCAGTCTGAAAGTAGAAACTGTTAAGTGTAAGGACTATCACACCTTAAATATAGATCATTTTGTGGAATGTAATGTTACAGCAGTGGAGCAGTATAGCAAACAAAATGTCAGCTAAGAATGCTGTAGCTTTATGATCTTAGGTAAAGGCTGAAAGAAACACACCTTCTTCTTTGCACTCAAAAAGAAATTCAGCAGGCATATGAATTAAAGAGGTCATCAGTCCTGCAAGATGCTATTAATTTATAAAGTAATTTTCATGCAAAGTTTTCACACTTGCTATCCCAGAACACTTCAAGACTAGTAATAAGTAGTATAAAAGACATAGTGAAAGAAGAATAAAGAATTACAAAGAAACAAAAGAAACAAAAAAAAAAGACACTTTAAACATGCAGTGAAGCAGGGGGAGAATCAGTGGTTTATATGAGGCTACGTGATACCCTGGCCTACCAAACCAAGCAGACATAGGGTATGGTTTCACATGACACAGCAGGCACAGGACAGATTAGCTGATCTAAAAGTGAGTGGCCATGTCAAATGGAGTTTTCCTTCCCTCTGTTACTGTTGCACCATTTCCCTTACACTGGATGTAAGGATTGTGTCATTACAGGGCAAGTCAGTTTATCAGTCTGATCCAGCAGAAAACTAACCCGAGGGGCAGCAGAACAGAACTGAAGAGCAGTTCTTTTCAGATCTGCCAGCTGAACCAACTCACCATGAAGCCATGATTGCTAGAGCCAAGAAAAGGAAAGGATGGCCGAAACCTAGGTCAAGGAAGGACAACTTAATGGGAAAGTTGTTGGATCACCTTAGCTGCCCCATAAAAATCAGACTTTTGGTCCCTACTTGAAAAAAAACCCAGAAGTGTTTCATTCTGGTTATGTTCTAATGAAAACTAAAACTTCACTATTTGTTTCAATAATAACAAACATGTTTTAACATACTTTCTGGAACCAGAAAAATAAATTAAGAATACCTTTGGATTTGTTAATTACAATCAGTTTACATTTCTAACTTCCTCTTAATATCGTTTTGAAATATCACACTGGTCAAAATTATACAAACATACTTTCATAACATTATACATCTTTGCCTAAAACATACCTGTGAAATAAGGTGTGCATAGCATGGTGCTGAAAGGCACAACAAAGCAGAATCTGACTGTTTGTTAGCTCGCATTAACTGAGTCTTTGGCTGATATTTTCATGGAAGGTATGCTGATCTTTCTGGTAGTGTCAATAGAATCATATTACTGCTCGAGTCAGCATTTTCTAAGAGCTATCTGGCAGCTCACCATTCATCCCCTACAGTTAGATTCAACACTGTTTACAGCATCTAATAAACAGGGTTAGTCATATACAAATTTAAGAGATATTCGTTCTTATTCTTAATGTATTTAACTTTGTAATAAATTGCTGTATCTATTTAAACATGTTTTTCCTCTTTTCCTCCTTTTCTTTTGATCATGAATCTTCAGGCTTTATTTGTGACATCTGAGTTTTTAGTAACAATAAATGCTTTGTCCTGCTTGGTGTGAAGAGCTCAGTGGTTTAATTAAAGGGGATTAATTGAATTAACTGAATTAATTCATTTAGTTAAACCAAATGCATAGAAAGACAAGGTTACAAAGTAGTTGTGTTACGCTATTCATTATTGTGTGAATGCTCACAATCCACTTCAGTGCAAAGTCAGCTGGGTTAGATTGAATCACTGGTAAAAGCAGTTTAAACTAACCGTGTAGACTTTACAATGAAATAGTAAATAGTACAATAAATTAGTAAACAGCAGAATAATAATAGCAGAAATAAGAGCAGCTGGAGCACTAAAAAAATTAATTATGGCATCACAGCTGAGATTGATAATGAAAACCCCTGGACAGTAACTTCTCAGACTAGTACAGCTGTTTCCAAATAGCCATCTGCCTGGGCCCCAAGGCTGTTTTATGTATAGAGACTCTTAAATTAACTTAGCAGAGCTTAGTTAAGGAATTTCAGAAACAATGCGCTAATGTTGAAAGCTAACGGGATATAAGCAATACGAACTTGCACTAGTTTAAGAAAAAAATTGAAAAGGGGCAATTTTACAACTTCCTTTGAAGTGGTGAAACAGCTGTGTGTCCTAGAGTCCTAAAATAATTGATTTGATGACAGGAAAGCTCTATGAGGGTGATTAAAAGGAAATTTCATTTTTCTTTTGAAATAATTGGCAAAGAAGGCAAAGGAAATCTTATCACTACGTTACTCTCCAAAACAACATAAACATGGTTTATGGAAAGAGTCAATTTCTTCAGAGACAGGAGTTTTTAAGATCAATTCAACTGCCAAATGACACAGTCCACTCCCCCCTCAGCCCCCGCTTCTCTTAGCTGCAACATTTTGAAAATGGTTTCATCTTGTCCTCTGAAAATGCACTTGCAATTTTCACTTTCAAAATTTTATGTGCATGAAGACTGTAAAGTATGATTGTATATCTAACATCATAGACATCCTTTTTCACAGTGATATGTTGTAAATACATAGTGGAAAGGACTTCTTAAGGTTTATTTCTTAGAAATAGGTGGGAAACATTTGCACTTGTAACTATGACTGGTATTGTGGACAATGTAACATGTGAAAAAACATGCCTCGATGAGATGATGTAAATGCTAACAAATTGAAAACAGAGTCCAAAGAACAAAGATTAAACTGCAATCATTTAAAATGAATTAGCAAGCCTGCTAGGTCAGCTTCTATCACGACTTTCAGGAATGCCATTTTTCAACAATTAACATTGACAGTATTAAACATGTATTACAAAGACAAGAATTTGGGGTTTATTTTTTAAATTTATAAAGAGATTAATTTTATCATAGTAAATTTGAATCCACTGTTTTCAGATCTTCCAAACCAGATCTATTTATGTCTTCTTTAAAAAAAAAAAAAGATGCCTACTTTTTTTTTTTTCCAAAGTAAACTCTTAATAAACCACAGTAAATAATAGGCTATGAAATCCCACGAAGACTTGAAGAAAACCTTGGTTGCTCTGCCAAAGTTTTCTTTACATATTGGTCAAGTCTGCTGGAAGACAACTTATGTCTCATGGATTTTATTTTTCATCATTTTTGTACACTGTAACTAGTTACTATTTTGTTTAATCTTCTAGCTCTAAGCTACTAAAGCCAAGAATTCTACTTCACTTACTGCATACGAACACCCCATATATCTACTTTCATATAAATGCAGTTTTTCCCTCTTGTGATGTATGAGTTTGCTCCTCAGAATGAATTATTTTCATCTATGAAATATCCCTTAGGCAATTGCATGGGCTGGTAAATAAGACCTGACCTTTTGTGGATTAAAACTGCAGTATAAATATGAATAAATGTTTGGAAAATCTATGCAGCCCTTGTAACAAACTGCTATCACAAAAAAAAAAACCCGTGACTGTTTTCTGGTTTCAGGATTTGTAGTAAAACATATGTGGCAGTGAAGAAAATTCTTCCTGTTCTGAACATTTCATAACGAAGGGAAGCAGTGATCAAAAGGTCCTGCACATAGCACAGTGCAGACACAGAAAACTGTGTCAGCTCATAACATCGTACAATATATAATACTGTAACAGCAAGGCAACTGAGTAGCGTGATACATGAAGGAAGGGTTTTTTTAAAAAGAGTCTTTTGAAAAAATTACTCTTTTATGACAGCTTTGATATCAGCTGATACTTAACAGTCTTTATGACTTCAAAAATTCTACCCTGAGACTTCTGCAGACTGAATTAAAACTTAAGCCTTCATACCTGAAATAACCTGCAGGAACAGCTTTCACTGTGGTCCTGCTGTTGGTGTAGACACACAGAACCACTTTTGTGGTTGTCATTCATTACTGTTTTTATTAATTATAAGCCTCTCAATGTACCTAATTAGCTACTCAAAGAAATCTATTGCTATTTGTACTGGTATCAATTCAGACTCCTCCTTACAGTAAGAACTCTTAACACTGGTAAGGAACATTGGAAGAATATTAAACATTTTGAAGTGTACACAGAACACCAACTAATCCTGCAATCAGAATTGGAAAAGCAGATTTCTCCACTGGATATTTTCTAATGAACTCAGAGTGTAATGCACATAGTATAAATCTTGCAATATTACAATAGAAGCAGATTTTACTGGGCATGTTCTGTTAAATAGCACAATGCAGCTGAAGCTAGCCAGCAGGAGCTTCAGTCCAGCTCACACTTTTTCCCTGGAGATCATGAAGAATGGCTGTTTGAGCAGGAAAAGTACCTCCAACAGGAAAATGCTTTTCCTTGCACTTGCAAATCACAGAACTATCCAGTAGCTGCTACTGCAGTCACCACCTCTCATCACAGGGAAAGCAGCAAAACTGCAGACAGTCCTCCCTCTGTCCAAGAGCTCTGTCTAGCACAGGAAAGCCAAGAGGAGTTCCTGAGATTGTCCAGGCCCTGGGGAACGTGGTGGATGCATTACTTGAACATGATTCTCTCATTCGTAAACGTTAAACCATCCTGTTGTACCAGCTTGTGCATGTGTGCATGTGACTAGCAGGTTGGCACTGCAGAAGATCAAAGGAGGAGGCACATAGAGGCAGCTTTTTAACAGTGAACTCTGTCCGAGAGGATGAGAGTTGCCACTGAGCCACTTGATGTTATGTGACAAAATGTAGATTACCTCAGAAATCCCAAACAACGATTTAAAATGTTTGCTCCCAGTACTGCCTGGAGTTTGCTGCACAGCTGGTGTGTGAGAGTGGGTTTAAATACTGTTCCACTTCACACAGTAGAGTTGAAATTGTGTTACAATAGCACCATGTATTAAGATAGTATAAATCTTTCCAATAAATATAAGTACTGAACCCTATGCTCATTAGAAAATACCCAGTGGAAGTACCTACTTATCCAATTTTGATTGCAGAATTAGTTGGTGTTCTGCATACACTTCACAAGGCTTGACAGCAAACTTAACACAGTGTAACTGCAACATTACCCTGACTAGATGTCCTAAAAACTAATTCTATCCAACAGGTATGCAAATATAAATAGGAAATAACAGAAAAGAAGTTTAGGGAATCAAAGGTTTGCCAGTGGGGGAGCTTGAAAACATGCAGAATTTACCAATCTATAACTTTGTGTTTGCTGGTATTATAAAAAGTAGCCCATCTGGAAGTGCTGGGATTTCACACAAGAAAGAGTCTAGCATTTGTTCAAAATGTTATTATTAGACCCAAGTGCCTATTACATTTCTTTTGTGTGGAGGAAAAAATAAGGAAAAGTGAAAACAAGGGGCTATTTTGTAATCCCAGTTGTTATAATGATCGTTACTAGTAACAGATTTTGCTTTCACAGAACTCCCTTCATATTCGGGCAAAATTTTCAAAGAAGATTGCAAGCAGAAAGGGAAATGTGTGGAACTTTCATGCCATCCTTTTAGACTGATCTACTTGTAACTAATGATAGATAGAATGGATGCACAATAAAAAGTGAAAGAATAATTGCAGTGTGTCAGGTTAATGACCTGACTGCTGTTAATTCCTTTGGCATTTACAGAGCATGGACTATTTTATAATTAACATGCTTCACAGGGAAGTTTTAGTTATATCATCTATTAAAAAGCAGGACACTTTGAAATTAACAATAGCCACAAAAGATTCTTTGACTAGAATTATTGAAGAACTGCAAGGCTCTAGTCACTTCAAGCTCCGATTGCTACAGCAGTGACGTTAATAAGTACTCTTTATGTATGGACATTCTTACTGTAGTTTTTAAAATAAAGCATACTGTGAGGTTGTCAAACACTTAATTCCAGAATATCCTATTTCATATCTGTGCATGAGTACAATAACTCCATTTAATTACAAAGAACAGTTAAGTTGCATAGAGAATAAGGAAAGAAAAAAACATTTGAGTGAAGACTCAGCAGCACATATTTCATGTCTCAGCTTACACTTTAAACGTGTAGAAATTGGGCAACTGAAGGTGAACCAACAAAACAATGGCATGGTGTGTAGAGGCAGCAAAGAGAAAGAGCTCCAAATGGTGACCTACAAATATTCCACGCTGAGTGAAAAGCTGCCTAATTCCAAATGGCACATCAGCAATTTTCCATCTCTTGAAATCCAAAATTGTAGATTTTTCTGGATAGTAGGTGTCCAACTGACCAGGACACAGCATTTTACAACCTTTCACAGAAACCTGATTCTAAACTCCCTCACCCTGCAGGGATTCAGACTTAAGTCTTTCCTTTCCCAGTGAAGTCCAACAAAAATCAGGCTCAGAATGAGGGCATCAACAGATAAGCTTCTGTGTACTGAGCTGAAGAGCTGTAAGTCATGACTTGCCCCTGGCTTTTAACTCCTGCCAATCACTTAGCGACTGGCACTTCCTCAGCCATGAACAGTAACCAGGTAAGAGAATACCATCTCATATTCTGTTCAATTTAACCAAGCTGTGGGCTGCTGAAACTCATTATCCCTGTTTCTCCCTGCTTTATTTTCTCCTTTGTGTTAGATACAGCAATCATGTGATAACAACTTTCTAGAAAACTGACCTGCCCCATACCGAAACCCCTCAGTGATCCAAACCCATCGTGCAGTTACACAATCACTAAAATTGATCTAAGAGCTACAGAATGGGACCAACTCTGTAGGAAGCTCACAGTTTGATCCAACTGACTGTGTGAAACTGCACCCTGAATGTTCTTATGTAGTTAAGAGCAAAGATTGTCCGTCTGAGAACACATCGGCGACAGTGTCATCAGACGATGGACCACTCAATGGTGACAGGTACAACAGAATTTTCCCTCTCTTCAACACATGAAGCACATAGCTGAACGACGTCTTGTCACCTCCATCTAATGGCGCCTAGTTCACATCCCTATCTATGTGTATCACATTTAAGTACAGCCCACAGAGACTGACAAAGCATAGACTGGATGAGGAGCTAGTGAATCCTCCTGCATTAGCAGACAAAGAGGCTGGGCAAATAATCATAATTACACCGCTGTGCCTGAATAAGTGAATGATAGCTTTGTCCAGGTCGGTAACGCCTTGTCCGCAATTGGCACAAAAAGGAAACATACTACAGTATTGGTTCTTAAAGCAATCTGGCCTCATTTCCCTTGGCAATTATATTGGGTTGTTTGGGTTTGTTTTCTTTTTTTAGAACTGTACAGGCCTATTTCTGCTATAAATAACTACAGGAAAATGCCAGTAGAACATTTACCAGATAGAAATCCAACAGCTCAGAAAAATTGTACAACAACCTGTCTGGTAAAAATCAGTATTTACATGTTGTGTAGCTCGTAGAGGTCTGATCCGGCCCTAGGACATACCGTGCCAGCACATTGTCATAGTCCCCTGGAATTATTCAGTTTAGGCCCTGTACTGTATTTTTAATTGCCACTTTCAGCTATACAGACAACTAACTCTAAGTAGCGACTGTAAAGAAACAGCCAGGCATTTCCTACAGACATTGCCTTCTCACTCATGATTTGTGTCTTACTGCGTGTCCTATTTTTTAATACAACTTGAAATATAAAATTAAACACTTAATGTAAAAAGTAAAATCATTAAAATACATAATTTAATTCACCTACCTTTGGCTTCCTGCTTAGCCCAGAATTCTTTCACTCTCTTAATAATATTTTTGTCCTCTCTCAACTGCTTTTGCCACTGACGTAGCTCTTGTATTTCACTATCGCAGCGGACCTGGGAAACAGGAAACAGAAAATGCAACTAAAATTATATACATCCATGTTACCCAAGACAATGAGACATTCTTTTCTTGGGGCTGTGGCTGGACAAATATGTGACATTCATCCTTTTTGCCGGACCTGATATAAAAGCACAATCTGAGTCTTACAGTTTTCAACTTACAGAGAAATAAAAACCACATAATTGATAAACCTCACTGAAAACATAAATATGCCAATTAGGGGATCATTTTGATTACCAAGGACTCCTGAGAATGTGATTGCAGTGAGACGCTTATTCTTTGAGTTAATTAAAATTTAAAGCATTATGCTGAAGGGTGTTAGCACCCTTAGAAAACCACAACACTATACAACCAACCCATTCACCAACATAATAGAGCAGAAGAGGAACATGAAGGGTCATACAGCAGGAAATTTATTCCAGCAGACTGATTCACACCTGCTACCAGCTACAAACAGGCTTACTCACAATCTCAGCCATACAATTTTCACGAACAGGAGAGCCATTAATCTGTTATTTAAAGTAATTAGAACGTATTACATGATATCTATTCTTTGTCAGTCAATCACCCCTATGAAGGGCATAATTCTGGTTCCATATAAAACAACAATAGCCACAGGCCTTGACTCCATTTAAAATTCAAGTTGAATTCTTCTATTATTGCTTTTGTACTGATGTAGATCCTACTAATATAAGAGCAAGCTAGCTTTGCATCAACAGCTTTTACCACTCTGCTACTTAAAGTTGTTCTAAGCAGGATGGAAAGGAGGAACTTCTTTACTGTGAGGGTAACAGAGCACTGGAACAGGCTGCCCAGAGAGGTTGTGGAGTCTCCTTCTCTGGAGAGATTCAAAACCCTCCTGGATGCATTCCTGTGCAACCTGCTCTAGGCTAACCTGCTTTAGCAGGGGGGTTGGACTAGATGATCTCTAGAGGTCCCTTCCAACCCCTACCATTCTACGATTCTATGATTTAATTAGTTAGCAGTGTGTTGCCAGTTGTCTACCTCAGCATTCACACAACTACTACGTATGATTCTAGAGCAAAAATCCAGACTAGATACCGTCCCTCTGACAATAGTGGGCAGGGGATCACTAGTATTAGCTTAGACATTGGTAAGTGATTGTTCTCTTAGAGTCATATTCAAATTATAATAGAATTAATAAAAATGCAGGTTCTGTTTTTTCTAAATGTTATGTACATAAAATGTCATTATGTTCTATGACTTAATGTCCTAGTAATTCAGGCTGAAGTTGAATAACGTGGTAGAAACAAGCAGCAATAAACTTGGTTTCTCCTGGACACATTTTTGCTTTCAGGAAGCTGACTACTTAGTTTTCCCCGAAAATTTCTTATATTTATTTTATTCTTAAACGACATGGTAATGAGTTTGCTCTGTGATTTGAACTCTCTTACTCTACACCATTACACCCTGGTTTTCTCCTGCTTTCCTGAGATACAGAGCAAAAGAGCAGGACTTAGCTTTCCACTAGTTAAAAAAACCACAAAACTTAAAACCAATATAAATTATTTATCAGAAGTATTCTTTCCACCCAGGATTTCTCCTTTGTGGTGCAGCTAGGAATGCAATAGACAGTAGCTGAACTCCCACAGCACATTTCAATCCACTTAGAAGATAACTTGCGATATTTCAGACAGTGCACTGGCAGAGCAGAAATACAATACAAGGTTACAGGATCAATAAAAACAGGCAAGACTTTTACTCAGTGACTTGACATCAGATACCTCTTAGGCCTCTAATAATTCCCCTTTATACTAATATAGTTCTGTATTATTATCTATAAAAGTTATATGAAGTTCTTACAAGGTTGATATGAAATTTAATTTTTTTTTTAAAAAAAGTTACTGTTACTAGTGATCTCCTTTTCAGGTATATAAAAAAAGTCAAAAACATTTTCTATTAAATCCATCAAATACTATTTTCAAAAATAAAATATAAACCCAAGCACAGGATAGTTTCTTTAGGCTTCCAAGAGACATTTTTTTCTTTTATACTTTCATGTATGCTTTTATAAAACTCATAATTCCCTATTACATGGAGTCAGTTTATCTACATAGTCAAGAGTTAAGGGAATGCTTATGGGACATACAAATGACAGTAACAGAAAAGAGGCAGGAAGATAGAGAAATTACTACCTGTATGTCTAAATATACATTCTTTTAAAAAAGATGAAGTGTCCATTTACAACTGCAGCTATGTAAGACCTGTATTTTGGCCTGTGATGGGGCCACAGTGATCTTTGTATACTCAGAATGAAGACAATAACTCTTCATAGTTAAAAGGTACAGGGCAAGTATAGTATATACCGTATACTCTCCTTAGATAAATAAAATAGTGGAAGTATAGAGAAATATATATCAAAATACAGGGCTCTGAGATAAAGGCACAGTCAGGTAGACTCAAATACTCCAAAGTCCAACATTAAAACCAGGCAGTGAACATGAGCTCCCAGAACAAAGTGATTTTTTAGAAAAGTGAAAGTATAGAACAAGAAACACAGATACGCCACTTGCAGTAAAACAGGTAACAGGAACTTAACAAAATCCTATCAACATGTTCCAAATATGCTTAATAGATTATAATTTAGCATGGGTGTGATAATTTCTCAGAAAGTAGCCTCTATTTTGTAATCAGAGTGCAATTCTACCATGATTAAAAAGCCATGACTTAACAGCAAAATCTCCATGCAAATAATCAAAGCATTGAGAGTCTTGTCCAAACAACTGAGGTGTATCTATCTCCTGCAGGCCAGCAATGCATGAAGCACTGACGGAGTCTTAACTTCAAAGTGAGAGTCCACTCTTACCCAAGTCACTTGGATTGAATCTACACTTGCTGTAAAGAACAGAGAATATATGTGTGACCTTCTGGGTTTGAACCTTTGCCAGTAGCCTCAACTTAATGGTGACTGGATAACACTTGCCTTTGCAATACTCCACTGTAAGGATACCTGCAGTAATATTGTCAGAGCTAATTAATGTTAGTGTCAATTCCATCTCTGTTTAAAAAAAGCAAAAATAAAGGAAATTGAACAAGCAGAAAGCATCACAAAAATCTGTCAGTCAAGATCATTTCAAGGTATTTCATCATCTTTGGCTGCACGGCACATTATAGTAACCACTCATATATTCATGCATGTTATAAAAATAGTAAAGAAGAATTTAACAGAGAGTGTTTTATACTAATTGTTATTTAAAGAACACATGATGTACAGACACAGATGTCTCACTGCCCATTACAACAAAATCACTCCTGTATCTGGAGGCTATTTAAAAGCTTAAATTTTGATAAAGGCAGTCAAAGATGTTTCTTTGTCATGGAAGTCACTTGAATTTCAAGTCCATTTCTTCCCAAGGCCTGAAGGTGCTAGAGTTTATCAGAGAAATATTTGACAGAATATTTTCAGGATGTTCAAAATCATTTGTTTCATACCTAGCATGGCTGTCACCCTCCAAAATAATAGTATTAGCAATTTCCTTCTTATTTTATGTGCTTTGCCTTTCCTTCTTAAATTGCGGATTGTGTTAGTGTTGTATTACTAGTGTATGGCTTGCAACATCTGCTTGCCGTTTTGTTTTCCCTTTTCTTGAGTAACAGCTTTCATGCCTCTCCTACATCTCCTGTCTCATTCTTGGTCTCCGTTTTCCCCTCCTTCTTCCTGTATGCTTTTATTTCTAACAGACCTCACCAATCCTCATTGTGCATCTCCACACGCACTCACATACCCCTGCATGAAGCAAAGTAACACTTTATCCTTTAGCAACTAGTCAAAGATCAACTAAAACCAAAGAAAATTTTTCAGTGTTAATTGTACTTTGAAAATTGATTGCTGTTGCTGAGGAAAACAGTGAGATTACATCAGCGTAAATGCCTGTGAAAAAATTGTAGTCGTTAGGCATAAGGCAGAGCAACATCCAAAGCCAATGAACCATAGAGGTCTCAGCAGCTATTTATAGTATCCCCTACTTAAAATTTATGTAAGGATTTTCCTTGGGGCCTTCACAGTCCTACGGTTTTCAACAACAAGGAAAATAATTATAGATTACTCTTACCCGATAACCCCTCCAGAAGGACTGGATTACTATGCTTGCTTCTTCTTCTGATAGAAGGAGAGATAGAGGAATTGGTAGCCTAGGACTTAAAAAAAATTGATGTTTTGTAAACAGACAGCTTATAAATGGAAAAATACGTTCTCCCCTAACAATATATTTTATAAAAAAAGAGAAAGGTTGTTCAGGAACTTGAGAGATACAATTTCTTATTGCTCAAAGATAAAATGTGCAAATAATATGTCATTTAAAAATATTCTCTTATGTATGCTACAATCATTTCTCCTTTAAAACAATAATATACAAATGGCACATCAAGCGCAGTAATCTTTCTTATTCCTCTACATGGATTTAAAATTCCTGCTATTTTGGTAAGGTTTGAGGTGGCAGTAGAAGAGGGGCAAGAGAAGTAGGCAAGGCATTTGTAAAGGAGAGGAGGTTTTAGTGCGCATGCAACAAGGAACAGGCTTATGACATAAATGTCTATAACAATTATTAAATACACAGAACAAATATATTTTAGTACATTAATTTACATTATGATTTCACTTAAAATTAAAATATACTGAAAAAAGTAATGATTATCATATCTGCATAAGCATGGATGCATCTTTAGAAATGTCTTAACAAGTTCTTAAAATGCTGAAATTTTACTTTTGATAGTACATACACATTGGTGATAAAAGAAAGTAACGCGTATGTGAAGTCAACAATTTTCAGCCAAAATATGCAGTAATTTGAAAGCATGGTTGCTGATTCTATTGCTACCAATTTTAATGAGAAACACTCTAAGCTATAATTACAATTCAGCCATCACTATCAAAAACTCAAATCACTACATCAAATCTTGCTTCCCAAAAGCCATTTTCTATGGATGTTGATTTATTTCTCACACACAATGATCAGAAAGCATACATGGGAAAGGAGAAGACAAAATTAATTTTTATAGTTTCTTTTATAATAAATGTAATTTAGAGCTAATGAACTATACAGCAATAACGTTAGAACTCATGAAAATACCAGTTATAAGCAGTAGACTTGGCACAGTGTTAGAATGAGTCTAAGAGCCACTTTCCCCGCACGGGACACAGAATGAACACAGCTTTGACTTGGAAGTCCATAACATTATGAACTTGGATGCAGCAATCATCTACAGACACACGCAACCCATACAGTAGTATTATTTATAGTATTTATACTATAAAGACGTATACACAGCAAAGATCATCAATTAACAAGTTATTTATGCAGCCTTACATTTTCTGGCTAAAACATTACTTCCTCCATTTCTTTTCGAAATTTATTTTACAGTATATTGCAGCTCAAGCTAGGAGGCTTGACAGCTTACATTTTCCTTTCACTTAATTTCATTCATATTAGTCTCTGCCCTAGTAAGCTTCCTATGTTCTCTGACATTTTTCTCTTAGGGCTTGTCTTCACCAAAGGAGAATTTCAGCTTAGAGCACAATCTTAACTATTATCTAATGCTATCTTACTACACCATTTTAGTCTGTGTACTCAGCTAAATTGGTCTCATCATCATGTCAGCTGGGTTTTGGCCTACATTTATTTTAATGCAAAAGAAAGCCTTGGTCTGTTTGGAAGAACAGAAATACAACAAAAATAAAAAGAAGTCTGTCCATTAAGCTAAACAGTTTCAGCTCTGTGAACATTAATTAGCATTTCTACTGCTCAGGGGAAATCATAAGTGCTGGAGAAGCAAGCCCCCCCGAGCTAACTGCTTGTTATAATCAGACTTAAAAATATGAAGTTGGACTGTGCTGGTTTGGCTGACAGGCTTTCATCCTCTGTTCTATTTTTGATCTTTTTGAAAACCAAAACTTAAAGTGGGAAAATCACAGAAAGACCTACATATTGTACAGCAGTTATATCAAAGACATTGAACTTTCTCTAAGAATGAGTACATCTCTAAAGAACAAACTGAGACTTCTGCTAGCCTGCAAGACTGATTCTAGCGTTCATTTGCTTTCCCTTTCAAATGATAAATATGTCTAGTTTACAGTCCAACACTAAATTTGAGAAACCAACATAAAAATCAAACAAGAACAGGACACAATTTTCAGTATGACAGTCACTGGCAAATATCAATCATTTCAACAGGGCAGCTTTAAAGAAGAGAAGTCATGCCGGGTCCAGCTTTGTTTGAGGGAATATACGCAACTGGCTTTGGGTCAAATAAAAATAGAATCTGAGCAGAGGCAAGCACCCCTCAGCAGCAAACTAGGAAAGGAGGGAATATGTCATTTGTGGCAAAAGACAGCTGTATGCCTCCAAGAAGATTAAAACTGACAGTACACTAACTATATTCTACTTGTTTAGTCTTTGATGATGCACAATCTTAAAAGCCCACACATTAAACATATTGATATCTATTTTGATATATATCAGATATATTGTTACACATAAGTTGCACCTGTAAAAGAGCATCAGTAAAATGACTTAAGTACTTCACCAAATCTAAATAAAGCACACACTCACCAGAGGAAAGTTAAGTTCCAGAAACATATTTCTTGCTTTCTGAGCAAGCTTGTACAGATCCTGATTATGTGAGATACCTACTAATTATATTACATTATGCAGGTAGAATTTGGCACCCAGAAGATATAAACCAGACTTGCATTAAATAAATGTATGAGGCATTGAAAAAGGTTCTTACTGAAGACATGTATCTGATTTTGTCATGGACAGAAACTGGGTTTCTCAATAAACTCTCAAGACGGGGAGAAAAAAAGGCCCTCTCTTATCTTGTCACCAAAACAGACAAGCTAACCTATAGGGGTTCATAGTCACGCTGATGGACACTGTATACAGACAGTGTTTTTACACAGTAATGTCCAGAAACCCCAATTGTCATTAAGTTCCCAATCTGTCCTACAAATAGGTCTGATTCCTTCCTTGAAAAAGGAAATATAAGAAAAAATTCAATCAAGCAAAACTTTCACTATGTATAATTCCGGATTTTATAATTGCTCTTTTTATTCAAATCTGTCCCCTAACAGTAACAGACAACCACCAAATGTAACCACCAGCCTTACAGCTAGCTAGCTGCCTGCAGGACCACTGTGCTAGCTGCCGAGAGCATCAGTGCTCGGGGCGGATGGTGTGCAGGTGACAATGGAATACCCAGGTGCAGTCAATGAGTGATCACAGTTTCTCTCTGGTTTTAGAAAGTTCATCTCTAGAAATATTGAAGCAACCATAGTAACAAGAATCAGGCCTTCTGGGAGCCTCTAAGTTTCGGTATGACAGCTACTGTCACATTAAACAGCCACAACCACTTCACCTTTAATTTGACTGTGATGGTTATTGTTCTTGAATATTTATATCATGTATGAACACAGGCAATGACAGAGTCACTGCAAAATTCATAATCTGAAAGACAAAAGAACAGACCAAAGAACAGAGATAAATGTAAGACATGCAAGTAAATGACCATGGTGTTCTGAGTAACTCTTAAAAAAAGGATTCTGAGAATTAAATATTAATAATATTAATAATATTAATAATATTAAATAATTTAATAATTATTTGAAAGTACTCCAAAAATTTAGATGCTGGTCTGAACAACTCAGAAAATTGTTCTGGAAATTTTTAAAAGTAGTTTTCTTTTGTATGTTCAGTATTTCTTATTCCCACTCAGAGAATCTAAAAATACTAGAGTAGCACCCGCCTTCACTAAGTCCTCCTTCTTACATGCCTATCCAGAGTTGCAAAAGCGTGCAACAATGAAAAAGCATTGTTTTGAGTCAAAATAAATGTCTCAAAAATCTCTGCTTACAGATAGTATTAAGATCATTTACCCAAAAAGCAGGAAAAAGATTGGTCATAAACAATCAGACACTGAAGTACTGATTTATCTGACCTGGTATTTAAAACCAATTAGATATATTAATCACATATTACACTATGACTGTATGAGCCTCACAGGTTTACAGGGAAATATTCCCACAGACACTTGACAAAAATACCCTGGAACATTTTCACAGGTCAAACTGAGTGCAAATTGAGATCTTTCTTTGTAACATTTTAAGTATTAATACAAATATTCTGCACTCAGAAAGAAATTACTAACTACTGGTTTTCTTTTGCACTAATCTAAATGCACTAGAATAAGAGAAAAGTATTTGGAAAAAAAAATCCTTACAATATATAAGAAAACATTCTTTTGCATTATTTGGAGGATTCATTTTTGAAGGATTGTGAATGTGGGAATAACCAAATTTAATTTTCTGATGAAAGGAAGTGCAAACGAGCAAACATTTTGAAGTGTGACTCCTGCTAACTGTCTGAACTCTTCTCTATCATGTTCTCCAAATAAAAGCTCACTGATACCATCAATAGCTAATTAAGGAATGAAAAAAGAAACTATTTTGACCCTTTTTGTCCCCCTCCATTCTGTGCATCTTCCACTGCTTTGATGGTCTCCTGAACAGACTTTTATATTTTGAATATCCTCAAATATAAAGGTTATAGACTGAACAAACAAAACATTTCACTTTTAGATTTCCTGATTAATTTCTGTCTCAGCCACAATTCTAACAAAAAAAACCCAAAACACACACTCACACAAAGATGCAAAATATTACAGTATAATAAAACTATAAAAACACACTCAGAAATATTATCAAAGTGGTCATAGTCATAATATGCATACAACTGTTAACACATACAAACTATTTATATACTCATTCACCTATTTATAATGAAGTAGACATGGTAAAAAGAAAGATAGCGTGGAACTAACATGAGGAAGTTGGTAAGTGGGGAGGCAAAGTCATATAACAGACAGGAGAATGAGGCAGAACAGGTAAATGGCAACAAGAATGTGAGAGGAATCAGAGGAAGCACAGCAAGAAGTCTTGGTAGCCAGCACATGCCGAAACAACAGCAGAGCAAGAATCTTTCATCTTAAGTTCTGTCTGAAAATGATAGTGGCTTTCTTGCCTCTTAATATGCTCTCTAGTTGGGGAGGACTTACCCATCTTAATGATAAAACTCAGTCCTGTGCTTGCATACTTGCTACATAATTTTGCAAGTTACAATGTGTTGCCTCAGTTTTCTCTTTTGTAGGACCAATACTTACGTATTCTGTAAGAGTGTCTGTGGTCTTGGACTGAAGGAACCCAAACACAGACCTATTCCAAAGTCCATTCATGCCAACAGGGAAATTTCCATCTATGTTTGCATAATTTAGATCAGACCTCCTATCCTGTAAACATGAAAAACTAACAGCAGCAAAAGTAATCTGCACTTAGTGTTCTAACAGCAACATTAGGAAGGTGTCGCCAACCACTAACATGTTTTCAATTTCCTCATTCCCGCTTTGACAATCTTTACATAAATTAAGACAAGTTTCAACACTGCATCAGGATTGGTAGCCATAAAACCTGAACCTCATAAAACACCATTACACAATATAAATACCTTATACAGAATTTTTGTGCAATTTTCCAATGCACAGTTGTAGGTTTTTAAGTCAAAAATTTCTCCTTCATGAACTTAATTCTGCCACATTAATGGAATGGCAATTCTTTACTTGGATCCACAAAGAATAACGTCCATACAGACATTTGCTGGACTTTTCTGTTATTACAATTAAATGTGCTGCTCATCATACCCTCCCCCAAAAAATTAAAGCTCAAATTATTAAAGAAAATGAAAGAAGAAACATAAAGCAAATCAAATACACTCTAAACATGGCTGGTTTAGAGACTAACCAGTGAAATACAGCAGTGTGCAGAAAGCAAAGCCTGTAGAAACTGGGCACATTATGGAAAGAAAGAAATCAGTCACTTGTGCAAAATTACCCATATTGGCCATCTGAGAACTGACAATGAAGTCAACTGTAAAGGCAGCTGAGACCAGCAGACTTCACCCAATTAAAATATTGGGGGGGGAGGGAGAAAAAAAAAGTGTAATCTATAAGCATATACAGATATTTGGCAAAAAGCCATTACTTCAGATTTAGTAATTATTTACAGACATGTATATATTTATCTTAGCTGTCCACTCCGTTAAAGCCACGATAAATTTATTTTCTCTGTATCTACAAATTTGTTTTGGTACATACAGACAGATTAAACCAGGAAATGTGTCCTTCCGAACTGAGTATCAAGTAAATACCTCTATATAGAAAATGAGAACATGCAGATAAATAAATTTCTTGTGAATGAATGTTTATTTACAAGATACACCTTCAGTTCCCGTAACCCCTGTAAAATATGCATACGAAGACTGATCTTCAACAGCCAGGAAAATACTTATGCTTATTCCTAACCTAGATCCATATACCATTCACTTTCATTGAATGTAAGGGTTGAAGGTGAATTTGAACAATACTGTCATATTATTAAAATCACATGAGAGTAGACTTTTATGATACCAGTATTCCTCAGAGCAGTGGAACTACTTTTTATTGTTTTCTTCATATTTCTTTCATTAATATGCTAAAGAAGGTTCGGTAATGATACTCCCATGATACTCAGAATAAAGATTCAGCCTATCTATGCCAGAAAAGTAAAATTGAAGGGGATTGGGGCATACACACAGATCACTCTCTTTCCCTGTCCCTGATTCAGTACATACAGCTTGGTTACTTGAGACTGAGCTTCACTGCTATTCAACCAGAAACACCACTGGAAAACGCTGACAAAAGGCAACTGTGTTGTTCATTAGCATATTTATAGGAGTACAAAACATTCAAGGCTCTAATTCTATTTACTTTATTTGGCTATATCAGCAGCCTTGGATGTAGGAATAGGGACATCAGCAAGTTCCCAACAACTTCTGTTAGTTTCTTGTTAAAACTCCGGTTTCCAGCCCTCTGAAAGGTACAGCTGTCTTTTAAGACAACAGAAATGTTTCGTGTTCTTCTGGATGTAAAATGTAGATTAGCAGTCAGTGTTGAGGCTGCTCCTTCTATTACTTTTGAAATCTGCTTCAGGAATCGAGGATTCCCAAGGGATATAATATTTTGCCAGTGCTACTGGTAACATACAGAACCCGGTGGACAACAAGGTAACTATACTGAGGCTTTTGTTTACTGATGTCATAGCAATTACTATAAATACTAAAGCTGGAAACAAATCCAAATTTTACAAGCTCCCTCACCTACAGTAACCCGCTTTTGAAGGTACAATGTTTGCATCCAAAATTCTGGAAACCGATGCAGCATTTGGGTCTCCTTATAAAGGAAACGTAGGCTGCAAGACCTCATTTAGAAACACATCATACAAAGAGCGAGGCTTGTAAGACTGTGGC
Organism: Steatornis caripensis; assembly: GCA_013398225.1. Lineage (NCBI taxonomy): Eukaryota > Metazoa > Chordata > Aves > Caprimulgiformes > Steatornithidae > Steatornis > Steatornis caripensis. The sequence continues at coordinate 54,084 of VZSC01002291.1, read as the reverse complement.
TTTGACTATTCTTTAAAAAAAATGAGCTTCAAAGAGAATACTGGAGGCACTGGAGGAGAGCCAAAAAAGTCATACTCAAGAATNCGTAGGCTGCAAGACCTCATTTAGAAACACATCATACAAAGAGCGAGGCTTGTAAGACTGTGGCTTTGACTATTCTTTAAAAAAAATGAGCTTCAAAGAGAATACTGGAGGCACTGGAGGAGAGCCAAAAAAGTCATAGTCAAGAATGGAATATATTTTAAAAACCTGGATCTCTGATAGAACAAAAAGGTATCCCTCTGGGGTTTTTTTGTTTTGTTTTTCTTAAGCATGAAGACCACTTTGCACTGATAAACCCTGTTTTAACACAGTATAGAAACGTATTCTTATTTAACAGACTTTTCAGAATGCTTTCCAAATTTGGACAAGTAACTGAAAGAGCAACACAAGAGTTTACCCCTTAAATTTGCAGCAATAATTTTTACTTCTTTTTCTTTATCATACCATCTAAACAGTTGGGATAAGGATGTTTGCCATCAAAATTTGACACGCACTTTTTAGTATAATGTCTCTTACATATTCATAAATCCTGTTAAAAAATGAAAACTCCTTTACGAATAAAAATTGAAATGACAATAAAAACCATAGAATCAATTACATTTTAAATGTGATATCTAGAGGGATATAATAATAAACTATTTATGACATATCCAGACGGACATAAGAGTAAATTCTCTCATTTTCATTCTTATTTAATATTGCAATCTTTCACTTTGCTCTAATAATGCTTACTTCACAAGCAATATTTGTTAAGAAACATGTAATTTTAAGATAAGTTCATAAAAAGTAGGTTTTTAATAATAACTTTAATAATTATTATTGTTAACTGCCTACTTGTTTAGAGGATTTAAAATCAAGCGTGTATCAATTTAAGTAGGACTTTGACACTTCTGTGTCCTTGTGGAGCTGTCACTACGTTATTTAGGAGCACAAGTACTAACAGAAGCTATGAGTCATTCAGGCTGTGATTCCACAGTGTATTTCTCTTGTTGGCAAAGCTGACTCAAGCAGTTCCTGCCACCACCTCTATATCTTAGCAGCTCATTTGTTCTCTTCACCTTGCCCTGAGCCCTTCATTCTAATCTCTCATTTGTGCCAATACAAAGGTTTGTCAGGCTCCCAGGTGAACCAGACGGGAAAAATTATCTATATTTCAAATAGCTATACAAATCCTCCTCTCAAATTTTGGCAGAGAGATTTCTACCTCACAGTAGGTCCCTGATCAGAATAACCAAACACCCTACCAAACAGAAAGGGTGATATTAGGTTGCCTACGAGCGGTTTGGGGTGAAGAACAGGAGAGAGCAGGGAACCATTTAGGTCAGCTTTACTTTCAAGAGAAATATTTGTAAACCTGTGATCTTAGATATTTATCTTAGGTAAGAATATCCATCCTCACAATTCAGAGGTACCAAAACTGCCTTACTAACTGATGGCCCTTCAGTACGCTTAAGAAATGAGTATGACAACCTCACTGCAGTTCATAATCAGTTTCCAAACTACAAAATTCACTCCGTTAAATAGGAATCTTGTGGGCAAGACCTAGCGATCTAGAGAAGGAAACCATTAGAAATGTCCCACCAGTGGTAGGTTTGAACAACAGTGGCTGGACAGCACAATGCAGAAGCAGGTACCTGAAGGTATCGGAGTTGAGATGAAATGGGTGACTCTCCAAAGATGTCCATCTCTTAATGCAGAAACATCCTACACGACTTTGACCATGCGACTATCTCTAAGATAGTCAAAGTTAACTGTTTGTGCCACAATCACCAGCTTGTTTCCAAAGACCTGTGAATGTCAAGGAGCTTTGCTCTTGCTGGATCAGTGACTCACAGTTCTAAGTTTCACATGACAAGAGTTCAAGAAAGCTCAATTTCCTCTTACACAGAGTAATGAAGAAAACATATCTACAAAGATATTGATCTCTAAGTTTTCACCAATCCTCCAACCTAGCCTCCAATTAAGTTTTCAAATTGAAAATTTTCTTTAAAACCTGAGCTCTGCAATTTTCTTATTCTCTCACTGTGGAGCATTTACTTTTCTTCTTTTCTCATACAACACCTACATCTTAAAACGAAATGCAGTCTCAAGGACAGTAATTTCTTTCAAAACTACTGTGTAGCTTGGTTCTACAGGAGTAACGAGGCATATACAATTAAGGCTGTCAAAACTAGTTCAGATCAAAGTCACAAATGTCTGCAGAAATGCATCCTGACAGCAAGGATTATTAGAGGTATTTTTAAAACAGCTGCTTACAGTTAGAGGAAGAATATCTAGATCGTGTATCCTCAAGGATTTCCATAGTAGGAAGCAGCATTGAAAACACTGCTTTGCTCTGTAGTACAAAGGTATTCATACTACCAGACTATTCAAATGCCCTGCACTCTACAACTAAAATGTTTAGGAATTCCAAACCAATTTCTCTGAACAATTCTGGTACAAAATACCTTGTAACTAATATACTACCAAGTTAGAAAGCATCACATAGTTCTTTGTTGCACGCAGTAAAGGGCATTTAGAGGGCACAACTGTAACACATCAAGGCTCTTCTACTTTTTTGGAATATCAAGGGAAAAAGAATAAAGGAGAAAAGGTTATTCTCAGTAGTGCAATAACTTACTGGTCCTTTAGCCAGTCGTTAACAAAAGGAATGGAAAAGAATTCTGTGAATGACTCATCTTTCCTCTTTGGGTTCTTGCTGATAATAAAAAAAGAAAACAACTTGTATTAATTTAAATTTCAGCTATTCTATTTGCAAATTAATGCCTTTGAGTCATTGAGCATAATTAATAGTAAAAGTCACAATTAACTTACTTGTATAACCACTCTGTTAGGAAATCACAGGCAATAAATTTGGTCCTTTTTCTCTAAAGATAGAAGATAGTTTCAAATTAGTTATTATCTTTGGATTGGTCACATGCTTTTACTACTGGAGAGTAACAGAAGCTAAATTGACTGCTTTTATTAAATAAAATACACAGTACATTACTCTGTCTACTTTAATATTGCTACTGCCAACAGTCAGTACCCCAGCCAAAATTTTAGAAATTTTGTGGAATGCTTTCAAGTCAAGTCAAAAAATGAGCCAGAAAATTCTACACATACTATCTCGATATTTGCTGCAGTATAGCTACAACAAATATCTCTGAATGGTGTTCTTTCTAAGTGGCAATCTCATTACGAAGAAATTAACAGAACTCATATATGAAAATATGTTGTAAATTACTTGCCATTTTATTCCAAGTTCTATTATCATACTTAAAATACTTCATTGCTTCCAAGGCATGGAAAGAACATTGATGGATTATTGTTTCCTCCTGCATGGAACCAGCTTGAAGGCATTGTGAATACTTAAGACATACACACAGCAGAGTATCGTATGGCTGCTCAGACAAAATGGTCTGTTGGGTAGTCCAGAAAGGAAGGAGTACCATGGACACTACAGAGAAACAGGTAAAAAGTTCAAAACCTGGAGCTTCAGAGCAAAACATTTGTGCTCTTTGCTCCCGGTTCTAAGACTTCTCCCCACCAAAAAGAATTTTGCAAAATGCTTTGCAGCAGATTATCCTTAGTGACTCATGCAGCCAGGACCTGTTTAGCTGGACAGTACTGCATACTGTAAAATACATTTTGAGTTCAAAATTCAAAGCATTAATTTTGATCAATACAGAACTCATTAGGGCCTTCCTTTTCTTGAAGATTTCCTCTCCACGTTCCATCTTTACAGACTGAACGTATAAATGAGTACAGGTGCTTATTCTGCTTATCACAAACCAGAGTAACCATGATGTGGAGAATATAAGCAGATTTCTGGTCGGAATAACAGAAGAGCTTGACTAGTATCTTCGGAATCCCCCTTACATGAGATGCGTTATGGATATACACAGCCCGAGAGTGAACACTAAAAGACATTAAGCCTCCGCAGAACAGAGGCACTGTATGTTTTATAAAAATAGCAGCCATTTAGCTAAGAGAAAGCCTAGCTCCCCTCCAGAAGGTAATGCCTACCCTGTCAAATGGGAGATTCAACTGCAATTACTACTTTTTTAGGAAAACAAGTCACACTGGTCAAACACATTTGTGAAACTGTCATGAAAAAGGCTGGAGTCTTGAATAAAATGTAAGAAATGAAGGTACTACTACCACTTGCTAAGAAAAATACAATAAATATGTAATTGGAAATGTAATGCATGATGAGTTACTCTATGCTATGCATTATCCTCAATATCTGCGTTTCTCCCTGTGCTACATGAATACGATGCAAAAAGGACTGGGGGATGTGTACAGAAAAGAAGACAAAAGATGTTCTACGTGGCATAATTCTTTCAGTTTGGGGTATTAGCCCATGGCGTAATTTGGGGGTCAGTGTATTTATTACTTCAGCCACAGGTGAAGTGGAAGAGGAACATTATGTGAGATGTTGACTGCACAGTGAAGAATACAGGGTAGTCATGTAGCTAGGGGATGACAAATGTGAAGTTTAGAGCAAGACTGCACGGCATTCTGAGATGATACCAGGAAAGCTTTTACTTTTCTAAGTGAATATTATCCTTTGTAAACCCACAGCTTGACTCCCACAGAAAATAAAAATAACTTATTTTTTAAAAAAGCAGAAGAACAGAGAAAGAGAGCATTGCAAAACAATTATCAATTCTGAACCCCATGTGCCTTTACGATCTGTTTCATGATAACAAAAAGCTTTGGGGTTCATGTAGCACTGCATTAGAGTGCTTGGCTGTGAAGAAACACATCTCCTGAAGGAATTTTCACACCTGTCATGCTAATCCCAGATACTGTTCTGAGAAGCCAAACACTGAAGTTTTAACAGACCAACACCTTCACTGGAGAGCTTTCTAAGGGTCATTTTAGATGTTAAATGGACAAATTTTGACTTGAACAGAAACTGAAAACAAATAACAGAGTCTGACCGTCTTTGTACAGCTATTCTCAATCACAGTATGAAACCGGGTCCCATTACTTAGCGAACTGTTTCAGAGAACACATTCTATACTTTGACAACAAAATCCAATTTAATCTAGCAGTTGTAATTTAATCTGTTTTAAGTAAATTGCTTTTCTTTTGCAATGGGAAAAAACGATCAGAACAGTGTTGTCAAAACAGTCATCACCAAAGGAATCAAATTTGTCTTGCTTTATCCTTGTTAGATCCAGTGAACTTATCAGGGAGGAATTCAGTCAAGCTAAATTTTTTTTTTTTTTGCTAGGAAACAGTTCACTTGTGAACTAGTGAATTAAATCATTAGTTGCACAGCAGACAACATTCACAGAAGGGAAAAAATGACATAAATTGACCTGCTTTTGACACATTCCTGTGCTACATGAATCAGGATAAACAGAGGAAACACCCGCACAATGTGCATTGTTAACCTGCAGATGTGTTTATAAACTATATTCAGAATTCATTTTCCATTTTTCATTTTAAATACCATGTGCTTGGTAATCATCATGCAAAAATACAGGTGATCAGAAGATGGCAAAGTCATTAGGAAACCTTCTTCCGTTCACTTTCCCTGATCTATCATACTTTTAAATATAGTATATTCCATTACAGACTCTGATACAGAATCCTCTTTCTGTGATTGCTAACCAGAAAGAAAAATCAGTGTTATGCTAATTTAAACACTGTCCAGTTTTAATGCTGAAAAATGAATGCATTAGTCAGTTCTCATGAGAGAAAATATTTAAGAAAATAGTCTTTCCCCTGGAGACATTTGACAGCAGATAGGATAAAGCACAGGAGAACTTATGGTAGGGGAAAAAAAAAATCAGCAAGGGAATACACTGGGCCACATAATGGGTTTCTTTCATCTCTAATTTAAAAACAAAGCTTCTGCAGACTTCTCATATTTATGTCAGTTTGAAGTCTGCAAATACATCTAGCAGCTGGCAGTTTTTCCAGGTTTTTGCTTTTCAGATTTTTCATATGCACTACATGATGCAGGAGAGCCTATTTTAAATGAAATGTTTAAGTTGTTAGGTTTGTATATCACCTTCCAAGTAAGATCTTGCAGATTTCTTTCCTACACAATCAACTACTTTCAGCACAAGTGTCTCCCTTTCCTGACTTTCCCATCTGATTCTACAATTCTTCCTTTCCAGACGTGGACGGGTCTTTTCTGATCTCTTCCTTGAATTCCTCTGTTGGTCCCATGATCTGATCTCTTGTACCCCAATTTCAATTGCTAAACAACTCTCCTACTTAGTTTTTCATTCTCTTCTCATTCATCTTCATTCTCCTTCAAAACATGAAAACCTTTAGTCACTCTCATCAAAACCCCGCTCTACATTCTCCCTCACAATTCCCACTCTCTTCTCCCAGGCTCACTCAGTGTTGACTGCAGTCAGTTCAATTATTCCTCCCTTTCTTCCAGTGCTTCTTCCATTTATCTTCCAGTGGTTTATTCCATACAGCTGCCCTTTACAGGCTTTAATGGCCCATGTCTAGCCAAAATTCAAACGCAGTATTCTGTTTTCATCCTTCATCATTTCAGTTAGCTTAATCACAATTAGCATGTACCTCTCCTGTTTTCTCATTAATTTAATGAATCTTTCTACTCTTTGTTCTCCTCATATTTTTTGAAGATCTCTTCTGGTGTGTTTACCACAGGATCCTTTCTCCCTCTCCCTAACTTGCTGTGGGTTTCTAAGGGCTCTGGTTTTGATCCTAAAAATCAGTTCCAATTATTGCACTAACCAGTTTAATGCAAATTGTAGCATGTTTTTTTCTCCAAATCCATATGGAACAACACATTTCTTAGGAAACAAAAGTATAATTAGAAATTACATCTTTCAGTCACATAAGGAAACAGAATGTCCAAGTAAAAGCACCTGGACAGTAATGGAAAAGAATACAAATATTCAGTAATATGGCAAGCATAAAGAGCTATTGTTTTATGAGTTATTGTTCAAAAGGAGGAAGAAATGATGTCACAGTGGAAAATGATCATCTGACATAAGCTAAACTTCCTTCCCCAGTAGCGGAAGATCTCTCCATATAACAATAAAAATCACTTACTGTCTTTTTGATAAGATGTACGATTTTTGATTAAGTTTCTATACGTTAGAAATTGGTTTTATTAGTTTACTATAAAGCAACACACAGACCCATATAAAATCCATTTTCAGAACGGATACTTTCTAATTTATATACCGCTGAAGCTCTGCAAAATTTCACAGATTAAAAATAGACAAAGTAACCTTAGATTTGTCCTGAGTTTGAAACTGAAATATTTATAAAAATTCTCGTATTTTTGTATTAAGTGCTGTTTTATTGCCTTCAGAAATACATAACATCTATCAAGCACTGTATTTTAAGCCAGCTGTAAGACATGCCTTTTTCCTGTTAAAGGATATGTGCTTCCTTTAAAAAAACCCGAATCAATACAGATTTCATTAAAAGTGTGATGAATAATACATATGTCCAATCTGTTCTTGGCTAGGTAATGTAAATGTGATGTCAGGAATGATGTACAGAGATGTCAGGCCATAATGACATGTAAATGAACCATTTTCCTATTTCACCTGTATCAATCACAGTATAAATACATATGCACACATTTATAAATCAATCAGTTTATAGACACACACAAATCTTGTGAAGACTGAACAAAAATCCAAATAACTTACTGTTACTAAATGTACAGATTGCAAGTCTGGAGTGTCCATTCAAGCATGGTAAGCTTTGTGTATTTTTGGCTGTGCCAGGCACGTATAGGTCAGAGGCAAATAGCACACACATAACTTTTACAAATCATTCCACAATGTCTGCTATCATATATACACATGCCTACAACAGGAAGTTAATCTCAGTAGTTGGAGAGGAGGTAGATCAAGACCTAAGATGATTAATAACCCACTAGCAACACAAAGTCCTCCTCACTTTGATGTCATTTTAATCTATAAGCCCAAGAGCACAGACTGTATTCCTCAGATGTGTATTATGTAGCAAAAGGGAGATATTTTCATTGCCATTTATATTAACTGGTCTTTATATTACGAAGCAGCAAGTAAGAGGAGGCTCAGCTGCAGGCATAAAAATATAGAGAAGTTTTAAATTGGAATGTGTGGATGGCAGGCAGAAAGTAGGAAAGAAACAGAAAAAATTTCCATGGTTGGAGAAAATAGCAGAAATTATGCTTAACTTTCATTAAGACCCCATAACTCCCAGTACCTAAGCTATTGCTGGGGGTCTGTGAGTTAGGCTATAGTAATACAATGAGCTTTATTTTGTACCAGTTCTAATGCTTTTTTAAGCATTCCCTATATACAATGAGGAATGTCTCTCTAGATATGCTTACGCACACATACACTGAAAACAAATTTACAAAAATCTATGTAGCAAACAACGATTTTTAAAATGTACAATTGTTATAAGCTCATTAATGCTGAATACCCTGCTTTCCAATTAAATGGAATTCGCACAGAATGTTAAAAAGCTAAAGTACAAAATGTACCTCTATTAGGATGCCAGACCACCAAAATATTTGAGTAATGAAGTAAAATTCAAGTTCTTTACGTCACTCTCCAATGAGTGATGCATATTAACCTGAAAGGAAACCCATTTCTCTAAAATACATGACTATTTAGGCTAGATACAACTGAATATTTAAGGAGGGTTTGTTGTGAGTTAGAGATTGTTGTAATGATGAAGTGTGTGTAGTACGCAATCTGTTCTGAATTCCTGGATAAAACAACATTCAAGACCAAATCCAAAACAACTCATGATACGTTATTTAGTATCATTGTGGTTGGTTTTCTTGCAAAAGACCAAATAAAGAAACAGTGCCTGTGAAATAAAAGGCTGTAACTTCCTGCCAACGATTTGAACTGAAAACTAAAAACTAACCTCAAAACACTTTTCCTCCTTTGCTCGATGCAGAAGTTCAGTCATTCCGGGTAAGAGTACTGGAAATATGTAATACTCTAAGTATTCTCGAGGAGAACCTGAGCAAAAGAGTACATCCTTCACTTACAGGTAGGCACTTACATTTCACAAAAACACAAATGTTAGCTATCATAAACAAAGTAACAGTCATTTTATCAATACCATCACAGCTTGAACAGATTCATTCAGTTCAGACATGGCCACTGCTCTGTCTCCTCTTCAGCCAAGCCAACATAAACTTGAGTAAATTTCAAGCTAAAGGTGCATCAACACTGCAAACTACAGTGTGCTTCAGAGATGTCAGAAATAGTTTTAAATGAGTAAACTCAGACACCAGAAGCAGTTTAGCCCCAGAAATGAAAAGCAGCATGGACTAATTTACCCTGACAGAAAGAAAAGTAAATTAGAATGTGCTGAACTCGGTGCTGTTACAGCTAGACCACTTTTGGTATCTATCCTAATGCCCTTTACAATCTGCATTAACAGAGTTGGGTCATAAAACTGAATTTCTAGACAGAGGGAAAAAAACAAAGGTTGTATTTCAGTGGTGCTGTGATTTCTTTATCATAATTACTTCCTACTTGCCAGATCCTTCAGAAATTTCAACATGACCCCATACACCCAATTTTTCCACCTTGAGAGGGCTGTCTGGGTCGGCATCTCTCTCACGTTTGACTGCATTGCCCTTACATGAGGTTTACTTACCGTTCTTCCCATGTGCTCACACACATTGGCATCACTGAGTTCCATGCAGAAGAAAGCAGCTGCAGCGAGCATCACCAAAAACAGCAACACTATTACACGTGCTCTACGTATAGCTTAATGGCTACATGCTTGCTCAGCTGAGAAACTCAAGCTCCGTTTCCTTCTCAGCTTTTCCCCACATCTCCATCTTCCCTAACGGGACCTTTCACCATCAACTTACAAACTAGGTGAAGTGGAGGACCCTTCTACTCCTTCTGATGAAGACACTGCACATGGAGGAACTCAGGTTCACTGGCCCAGAGGGAACAGGGAGCGTGACCCTGTATGAAGCCGGAAGAGCGCTTCCCTCAGAAAGGTGAACAAAACAAAACCTGTTAGGATCCTAGACAAGCAGGGGTGGCTTATCAGCAGAAGTGCTGTCCTTGATTTAAAGCCAGACTGCCTGCCATTCAGTTAAGTATTCAGGTTTTGGTGTAGTCGGTAAAGGTTAAGCCGTAGAAGTGTTCTGTTCTGGCAACACAGCTGGAACGCTGAATTTATTCTCTGCTTTATACTTTTATTTGGTTCATGTACTGCCAGAAAATGTTCATAATTGGAAGGACACTATATATTTAAAATCAAGAGTAACACTGCTTTTGATGAGCAACAGGAATTCCTAATGAGCAAGAAGGAACGGAAGAGAAGAAAAGACAAAAAGGAGGCCTAGAATGCATGACAAAAATACATTCCTACTTGGTAAGTTTTATAAAGTATAGAAATTGATAAAAATGGAAGAACAAAACTTCAGATCTGTTTCCATTCTAATTTGTAATCAGACAGGCAAATATAATATTTTGAAAGCCGTTTTCAAACTCAATTATCTATTTAGTCTATTGATCCTGGTTTTACATTATTAAATTAGAGGAAGAAATGCTTGCCTTTCTCTGATTTAAGTGGCCAAATAAAAAATCACTTATTCAGAAGAGAACAGAACTACCTTAACAGCTAGACAATGCTACTGACTTGTAATGCACTATTTGAGCTTTCTTCCATTGACCAAGTGGGCGAGCTGGCTCCCTCTTTACAGACCAGGGGACTAATCATGCGAATTCCACTTAGGAAAAGGTGTTGGAGCTGTTAACACTTCAAATTCAACAAATGAGAAACCCTTGCCAAATGCAAGGTTCAAGATAATATACTCCTACTTACATGTTTTTGGATCAGGTGGTTCTGGAAAGGGAGCTGCCTCGGGTACTGGAAGCAACTGTTGGACAACAGTATCGGCTACAGGAGCTGAATAAAATTGTTCCATATGTAATGGCTGCAATATTCCTGCTGTTGAAGACACCTGCTCAAGATAAATGTAACCTATATAAATTCCCCAATCAGACTGTAGAAAAACATGGTAGCCAATAATAAAGGAAAAATTGCAAGGTTGGGTAAAAAAATATGGAATTACAATTTCTAATTCAAATATTAAATTATTTCAGTATTTGCTGAGTACTTTAAAAGAAAGAATTACACTTTAAAAAATTGTGTAGTTTCTAGCACAATAAAAACATCCAAACCTAACAGAAGGTGTATGACTGCATTTAAGAGAGTATGGTGAGACAGATACCACAACTTTAAAAATAATTTAGCCATTGTAAGAAATAGCCATTCTTTGAAAACTAAAATTGGCAACATTTTCTGAATAAGTATTTTCCACTCAGAAGCTTATATATGTGTTTCTGTATCGTTCAGAAGCCCTGACACTCACCGTCTAAAGAAAAGAAGCTTTCCTTGTAAACAAAACACAAACAGACAAATTCAGAGCAGATGCAAATCCAAATCTTAAATTTCCCCATACAGAAACAGTTATAGATACCATGAAAAAAGATAGTCCACAACTTTATGTATGGTTTTTAGGAGTGCAGAAACTGTCACAGCGAGCCAGCAGAATACTCCTAACAGATGCTGAGCTACACCTGTTACAGAAAGGCAGATACATCCTTTTGTCCCCAAGAATGCACCCCCATTAGAGTTTGTTATGAAAACTATGTCACCTGAAATGTTTCCCTTTAAAATTCAGTTGGATTTATAAGCTACTGAAAAGCAGGTGGTGGGATCAGGCCACTACCCTTAAAATACACTGCATGTCAAGGACTGCAGAGAGATTCCTTTTTAATACATGCAAGATTTAAAATAATTATCCTTTTGGAAATTAAAAAAAAAGGTGCCTCAACATAAAAAGGTATATTATTTCATTTTGATGCTCAAATATATCAATATATTATGCCCAGACTAATGCCCCAAGCAGACTTCACTATGCAAATTTACTAACAGCATGCAATGAAGCCAGTTTCATTTGGGGAAACAGGAAAACAGACCAACCATTAGACAATTTGAACTACAATGTCTTAAAATAGTTTGAAAATAACAAAGTAACCTAAATACAGAATAAGAAGATAATAAATACAGAATAATGAAAATGCCTAATTTAAATGAAAGTTAACTCCATACGTGATGCCCAAAAGAATTAACTTTGCTGCTCCTAGAACTGCTGGGAACAGAGACCTAAAGTGGTTGTTCCTTCTTACGTCTTTATGTTTGCCAAAAAAATCTTCCTAGACTGAATTTATTTGATCAACATCAGCCTTCAAACAACTTTGACCAGGTTTAAATTCCACTGATTTCAGTGGCCACATCAAAGTGACCTATCACATACGCGAAATCGAGGTGTAACTCCTTTGCTGCCCTTGCTCCCCACCCCTGCATATTTCAGTACTTGGTCTGCTTGCAACACCATGGAAAGGAGATCTTTGCACGCTTGAGCCCTGCCTGCGAAGCAGACAGTTGCAGCAAAAAGACAGCAAGATGTACATACCAAACACAGCTGGTAATCTAATTTTAGGATAGCACTACCCAAGTTGCTTTATATAAGAGCAATGATTTGGAATATTACATTTGTTGATTCACAGAAGTTGTTTGCAAAATGTAGCTTTGTTTTCATTTCATGAATGAGTCTACTCTGCGGGTACCTAATTTTCCCATTTAGTTATTTAAAATCTTTTAACACCAACCTTATGCAGATTTTTTACTTGAACTATACTCATAGATCCTTGTTTTGATTTAGGAACGTCTGGAAATTGAGGTTGTTCTGCTTCATACTCTAAAAGCAAAAAGAAGTACAATATTTATCAAAAGACTTAAAAAACATATTTATCTTCCTTCTAAACAAACATTACTTTCTAAAGGTACTTACTCCGGTTTGAAACAACAAAAATTGGTATGCCATAAATATTTAACATGAAATCTAATGTTTTAAAGCACATGAGAACTGTAGAGCCTCTTGTCTTGGCTTTAAATCAAGTTCAAGGTTCTCAGTGATGAAAGAACCCTTTATTGGGAAAAAGATTTTTAACCAAAATAATGCGTTAATGTAAGTAAAATGCAGATGCTTGCACAGAATTAATCATTGTTTTTACTAGTATATAATAGTGCTCTTCAACTTGAATTCCCCTATAAGCAATGAAATTCCCAGGACGTTGCTAAGTATTACTGTCTCCACTTTCAAAAAAAAAAAAGCAAAAGCAGTACATGACCCACATATATTACTGAGTGAATCAGGATAAGAAAACTAAAGGAGGACAATGGACCTGATTTGAAAAAATGTACAGATTACACAATACAGAAAATTCTTACAGCCAAACCCAGCAGGTTTACCGGTCTACCATTGCAATTAGGAGATTTACTGGCATCGCTACTTCCACGTGTAATACCGACACATCAGCTGAGTCGTATTAGAATAAGCAACTGTATCCCTACTTTGAATATGGCGATTTTAACGCAAACTACCTCTTTTAAGGCACTACAAAGTGGGGAGAACCCCTCGGGAACCGCAGAACAATGGTGCTGCTCTCTCAGCTTCCACATCAGTCTCAGTGCTCTCAGACTTTGGGAAAAGACCAAGACTTTTGCTGTTAGAATCAGACTCTCTGACAACAGAAGTTTTGTATTAATTGGACTTGCATAACCGCAATAGTGTTGTCACCTCTCTGCTTGCCCAAGGCAATAATCTAACTCCACGACCAGGATAACCGATAACGCTGGATCCACGCAGGGCACAGATCACTGCACAGTACTGTGGGCCCCACTGGCAGCAGAAACACACACCAAGGTATGTTTCTGTCAGAAGATGGCTACAATAAAAAGTAAGGTAGCGCTCAGGAGCAGGCACGCTTGGGGCTTGCTCTCGGCGGATTTTTCCCGCTCTTTGCGAGGCAGGCACAGCCACGGCCTCCGCAGGGCCGGCTTTGCTCCCCGGCTCCTCAGCACTGACAGGGGAACGGGCGCCCCAAAGCCACTGGCGGGGCAGGAGTGCGGCACCGGCCTCGGCGAGCCCCGAGCGACCGCGGCGGCGAGAGACAGCTGCGGCGGCCCTCCCTGGGGGTCTCTCCCCGCCATGGGGGCAGAGCGGGGGCTGGGCCAGGGCCGCCGCCCTCACGGTCCCGCAGCCCGCTCAGGGCCGGGCCGGTTCGCCCCATTCCCCGGAGGCCGGCAGCCCCAGCAGCGGCGAGGCCCGCGCTCCCACCTGTGCGCCCCCGCTGCCAGAGGCCCGCCCGCCGCTGTGACGCGCAGCGTTGCCGCGGTGACCGCTGCCGCGGTGACCGCTGCCCCAGTCCCGGCGCACGGCGGGCGTGGCCGCCATTCTCCTTCCGGGTCGGCGGGGCAGCGGACGCTGCACGTGGGTCGCGGCAGGTAAAAGGCGGCGGGGCGCTTCGCGGGGAGGGTCTGCCTCGGCCGCGGCCTGCCTGGCAGAGGCGGCCGCCGCCGCGCTCCGCCCCTCCCATCTAACGGGGGCAGAAGCGGAGCGGGATTTAGTGTGGCCGCCCCGTGGGGCTGGGTGGGTGCCCTGGGACCGGTGTCAGCCGGCGGCCTCGGGCGGCTCCCGGGGCGCAGGGGCTGCCCGTGGGCAGGGCTGGGTCTCCCCGGGCCCGGCCGCCCGGTCCCGTGGAGCGCGGGCTGGCGGCAGCCGCCGCGGCGGGCGGGAGGAGCGGGGCGGCGGCGGCCTTAGCCGAGAGAGCTGCCGGCGCTGGGAGCGGGCGCAGGGCCACGCACTGCAGGCTGCTTGGAGCGCGTCTGAAAGCGTTTCGACGGGGTGCCTTGCAGGAGGCGCTTAAAGAAATCCTGTGGATTAGTTACTGATTGAACGACGGGAAACCAAGCAGGCATGAATAGGTTTCTCGGCGAAGGTAGGGAGTGTCCCCAGGTGGCCCCCACGGGCTTCTCGACTGTAACCCGCTCAGAGGCGTAAGCGTCCCGAGAAAGCAGACAGGTAGCAGGGATGAGAAGCTCAGGGCAATAACCAAGCTGCCTTGGAAAGATCTTGTAATGCTGAGTGGGCGACTAAGTGATGTGAAGTGCAGCATTAAATAAGTGAGAAGTCATACGTATGTGGAAAACCACCTTACTTACACATATATGTAAATCACTAAGTACATGTTTTGTCATGTAGGAAATATTTGTAGAGGGTAGATATTTATGTGAAAATGTCATGCTCAGCAGTTGTCAAAAAGACTATAAATAGAAAGTTACAAACTAACTCGGACAGCACTAAAGAACAAGACAAAAAGTCACCCCTTGTAGATTCTGTTCCGGAACCCTCCATTGCAGGAAGTAGATTGTGACATTGGAAAAAGAGTTCTGGGAACAATGAGCGATACGGAACGGTTCCAGAATACAGGAACACCAGATAGACTAGGACTTGCGTCATCTTGTTGGAGCAGTGCGCACTAACATCTTTGTTTCATTTTTCAGAATGATCATAAAGAAAAGGAGAAAAGTTCATGAGGAACGTATACAAAAACAGAACATGATGAAAAGTACCAGGAGCCAGACTATCGTTAAAATTGAGAATGGTGTTCAAACTGTCATTCAGACTGGGACTGATGACCAGCTTGAGACAAAAACAAAGGTAAAGAAAAAGAAAAATTTAAAAGAAGATCAATGTTTAGACCAACTAGAAGGGAAGAAGAAGAAGAAGAAAAACAAGAAAAAGAAAGTTGGCTCAGAATTACTGAAAGAGGCACATTCAGAAAGCTTTGTGAATGTAGAAGGCCCTCTGGATTCAGAATCTCAAGAAGAATCAGAGGAACAAATGAAAATTCTCAAAAAGAAGAAAGAAGTCCAACGTCACTCTTCCTTATCACTGGAGAATAATCAGAGTAGTGATGTGGAGCTTTCAAGTCATCATACAGGTGGTACTAAGGAAAATGAATTTGCTTTTAAAAAGAGAAAGAATACTGCTTTCAATTTGGAATTGGATGGTGAAGTAACTAAGAAAAAAAAGAAAAAAGGCATTTTTTCATTAGAGGACATGCAAGACAGTGAACATAAACAGTCTGAAAAAGTTCATAAAAAACCACACAAATACATTTCACAAGAAAAAGCTTTTACGGGCGAAAACTGTGGCACAGATATCCAGAATGATGCGGAGAGTTATGTGAGAAGAAAGAAGAGGAAGAAAAACAAAGATAAGTCTGACTCCTTTTTACCACTAGCAGATAATGAGGACAACATGTATGGAGTTCCTGATAGCGGCATTGCATTAAGTGACTTCAGAAAAAGGCAAAGACAGAATTCCCGGGAAATTACATCAACAAATGGAGAGGAAGAGGACACTACTGAGAACTCTGGAAGTACCAGAGAGACCAAGAGGAAGAAGAGAAGCAAAGATGTTTCTTCCTTAACATGTGAAAATAATCAAGACTACAGGCACGGAGTTCCTGATAAGTATCTCCCAGCACAGCAAGAAGTTGAGTCTAAGGAGGAAAAGCTTTCTGGAAATAAAAGGAAGAATACCAAGGATAATAATGAAGTCACCAAGAAGAAAAAGAAGAGGTTTCAGAAAGACGAGGAGGAAACAACATATTCAAAAGTTCCTTTAAACAATGAGAGTGCATCTAAAAGCCAAAAAATAACACTACTAGAAAGCAATAAAAAGAACAAAGAGAGTGAAGTGCAACGAGCTGACTATGCTACGGGGGACATTGTAGATAGGATGTTATGTAATAGTAATCATATGCTCTGTGAGGGAAAAAAGAAAAAAAAAAGAAAAGCACCACAGGACTTTGCTCAAGAACCACGTTCAGAAGCAAATACAAAAAAGAAAAAGATGAAAAGAGAAGACATGGGAAGTGAGGCACTGGTAAGTTGTTACGAGGGTACCTTTGCACCCTCCTGCTAAGGAACTGAAAGCTTTTTAGGTAGGTGATTCCTATTTTGCAGCCTGTTCAGACCCTTAGGTGACATTTAGGTCAACAGGGGCCTCCTCTGGGTTTTGAGAAGCAGGATCTGCTGTTCTGTTGACTTCAGCACATAATAGTTGTGAAACGGGAAAGTATTTTTTAACGCCTGCTGCTGTAGTCATCTAGTGTTTCAATTGTGAAAATGTAAATATTGCAACTAACAGCAAGTATTGGCACAAAACCAAAACTAGTACGTACAGTCATAAATGTTCTTCTGTCCCTCCTTCAGTTGCTCTCAGCAAAGTGGCAACACTCCTATAAAATAGGTTTTTAATACCGTGTCATTTAACCTGAGCAGGTTGGTAACTTTGGCAGCACGGGTGCATCTAACTGCGTTTGTTAGACTTCTCCTCAAGGTTTTGCTGCTGTGGCTGCTAGATTTGCGTAGTGTTAGAGACAAGGGGGAAATACAGCCAAAACCTGTGGTCTAACTTGGACAAAACTTTAGAGAAAAACCTAAGTGTACACTAGGCATTGATGTATAAATTGATTGACAGAAAAATACTAGAGAACAATTCCGAAACACAAATTCTTAATTAAAAAAATAAATCTATGCAAGAAAATAAATAGATATAAGAGCTGTGTAAATATTATACTGAAGGTAACTGGAATTGTATCCAGACTGACTGTTGCAGGAAATCCTATCCCAGAGCCTTGCAGCGCTGCCACTTCTGAGGTGAAACAAATGCGGAGAGGAACTGTTGAAAGATTTGAAATACAGAGGTTTCTTCGATTTTTTTTTTTTTTTCAAAAATTAGACTATTAAGATCTGGTTTTATTGTTTTAACTTTTTTTTTAGCTTCTTTTTTATCTGATTAGAGTCATATTTTTAAAACTATTTAAGTGCCTAAAGTTAGTACCTACATGCCTAACCTCTGTTGTTATCATTGGGAATTAAGCTGTGAGATGCTCAGAAATTCAAAAGGCATCTAGCTGTATTTTTAGCTGCTTAAACAACTTTGAAAAACAGCTCATTTTGAGCCATTAGGAGCTTGGTTTTATTTTCATATGTAATGGGAAACTGCACTCCAGTTGGTTTTTATCATGAACTTTGAACGCTTGGCTTGTTTTAAAGTCAAGCACTAGTTAATAAAGCATCATTGAAGATTTCTGAAAACTAGGGATAGATTGGGCCATAGTGCTAGCTGCCGCTCGGGCACACTTCACGGTGTGTTTTGCTTTGTTATGCACTCACATAATGCAGTTTCCTCATGTCCCGTGGAAACCTGGCAGCTTTCTGGAGTCTAGTGCTGATAATTACATAGAGATTTATATAAGCAGGTTCTTCAGCCTTCATGGAGACTCAGATACAGGCGTTTTCCACAAAGGTTTGTGTGGGGAGTGTGTATGCTTATCAGTCATTATTAGGTAAGCAGATGTTTGGGGCTTTTTATTGAGGTTTCTCCTTTTGACCTTTGAAAGGACAAGGTGGTTTTATTGCTGGGATGTATTTTCTAATTAAATTGACATTGCCTTTTTGATACTGTTGGCCATTATTTGGATTCTTGCAGCTGCTCACATTCTATGGAGGCAAGATAAGCCTAATAATGACAAGTAAACTTGCGTGGCCAATTACAATGGAAAACACAGCAAATACCTTGCAAACAGTTGAGGAGAAGGGTGTAGGGTGATGCACGTTTTGTTTCTCTTTCCCATATTTAGCTCTGTCCTGTAATAATAAAAAGTACTTCAGAGAAATTCTCCTGAAGATTGAGAAGTCTGGGTAAATCAGTTCTGGAGAAATCTAGTTCCTGCCAGGCCAAAAGACACTGCTGTAATAAATGGCTGATAACGTCGGTCTTGCATTTCACTGTGCCGTAGTGCTGAACCATTTTCTAGTCTACAGTGTGTCACACACTGCTGAATGCTTTGCAAAGGCCTCCGTTGGGCTTGTGCAGCAAGCAAAAGAGTAAGCTTTTAAAGACAATGTGGAGCGATACCCACTTAGTATCACTGAGTGGTATTTTTGCCATTGGATGCCATTACAGTCAGGTTGGGCAGAGCGAGCGGGAGCGAGGACTCAGTTTACTTCTTTGAAACTGTTTGCCTGCACATAGCATAATCCCACCACGTGTGAGCGTGCTCCCCTTCCGTGAAGCTGGGGGATGATGGGCACACCTCCGGAGGGGGTAGTTTTTGCCAGGCAGTAGCCTTGAGTGCTGTGAATTAGCAGGGATGGGGGTGCGCCCGTCCTCCTTCCTTGTCTGCCGCTTAACCTTCCAGCTAAAAAAAAAATAAATGTTGCAGCTGTTTGCAGAATCCTGTCACGACAGTTTTCCTGCTTCTTTTCATAGATCTGAAAAGACAGTATCAGGCCATCTAGAAGTAAATTGGGTGTTGGTTTTGGCTTTTTCTTTTCATCCAAGAGAATGAGCTCTCCTTATTGCAGACAGTGTTCTGGCATTTTTAATAGTGCTTGTACTTGTGTGTGTGAGAAATCAATGCATAAAAGGCAGCTTTGGAAAACGAGGTAAATCATTCATGGCTTTAAATAAAACGGTAAACCCTCAAAAAAGCAACAGCGGCTTCTGCTGACAGAAGTATATTACAAATCTTTTCCTTGTCTTAGTGTTCCCTGGCAATTTCATGCTTGGATTATTATGTTAGCTGTATCAATAGATCTTCCCCTTTGGCCACCTTTTCCAGACTGGTCTAAAGCTTATGGCTCTAATTTACCACTATCCTGAACTTACTACTTGTCCTGTTACGCTGGATGCGCAAAAATCTTATCCTTATTACAAATTTGGAAAAGAAAGGCAGAGGGCAGTGATCTAGAAACACCAGTCAATGGGAGCAAAACCTGCTGAAGGGCTGCACTTTGTGGAAGAGTTATCAGTATCTGACTGCTTGTGGACTCTGCCACTGATTTACCTCCTGCCACCATGCCCGTCCATTCCTGCCGTAGCTGCTCTGTCTCTTCACATCAGCTCCCTGTTCCTCGCTCTCAAATGTGGAACTAGTGTGATGTTTGCTGCCGTTGTAGGAGACATTTCATGTATGTGTCACGCCTTTTCTCATGCGCTTTCCAGACTGGAAGCTCCTTGGAGACCATCATCTACTCTGCATTGGTACAAAACATCACGATGCAGTTGCTTCTTTATTGGGGTTTTTGTTTGGTTGGTCGGGTCTTTTCATAGAATCATAGAATCATAGAATGGTAGGGGTTGGAAGGGACCTCTAGAGATCATCTAGTCCAACCCCCAAACCACTTTTAAGTGGCTAGTGGGATCAACATGCTTCAAGTTTGTCCTGTGCATTATCTTACCACAATTTTTAAAATTTCTTTTTTTACTCTCACTCTTTCTGTCCCTCATTTCAAGTATAAATTTCAACATTTATGAAACTGTTTAATTTGAAATGACCCCACCTGCAAATGTTACTGCATGTGCCAGTGATGGCACATTCAGCCATTTTAATGTGTGAATTTAAAAAAAAAAAAAATCCCTTATCCTCTTTGTTAAAAAAGGATAACATCTCAAATTTCTGTTGTGCAAGCCTTGGGGAGAAAGTCTCTCCAAAGAAATGCACAGGTTTAATTGGCATTTCCAGCTTAGATCGACTATTTCTTCCTGCCCCCAAATAGCACTACTGTATTGCTTAGTGTTTTTACTACTTTTCTGGTCAGAGCTGTGTAAATTCTAATTAACCAGAATGAATAAAAATACATACAAGCTTTTTCCTGTTTTACAGGAACATGTGGATGATGTAACTATTGTGCAGGAAAAAAAAGGAAACTGTGATGAAGTTAACATAGACAAGGTATGCTTTGTCTTTACTGTGTAAGTTTTAAAGCAAGTGAGCATTTAAGGTATGCACAGAATTTGTAACAAAAAAACCTGCTTGGTTGCTCATCTATGCCAAGATTTGTCCAAGTAGAGCTCTGCTTAAAATGTGTTTTACCTTCCATGGGTTAAGTCCAAAATGTACAGCTCTAGTCAATGTCAGAAGCTTCCAAGTAGCTTATTAGGTTAAATACAGGTGTGTGTCTGCCTCTCAACAATGTCAGCATTGTCAGTGGAGCTGTTACCTACAGTTAGAAGATTAAACATATCTGATACAGCAAAATGTTACTTTAAAATACTCATAGAAAAATCATCGTTCTCACACTGAGTGTGTAAAAGGATCACATGCAACTTTTTAATTATCCTTGCAAAATTCTGAAGATAACCCATTATTCTTCCCTTTTCACTGTGAATTAAATTAACTGTCACTTAACACACAGAATATAGTGTCTTGTGCTGTTTTTTCTGCACGCTAGGTGAGGCGTCAGGCTCTGCAAGAAGAAATCGATAGAGAATCTGGCAAAACTAAGGTTTTTGGTCCCAAAGAGGAACAGGTATGTATGAATTTAGACCTTGATCTGACGGAAATACTGTGTCCCGGAGCAAGTTCCTGAAAAAGTACCTCATTCCTTTTTTGTACATGGCTCAGATACACAGCTTGGCACAACAGTCTTCCTTCTGACTGTAAATTTAAGGTCATGCTATAGAACAAGTTAGTACAATCCCAAGAGAGTCTGGGACCTGACCAGTGAACTCCCGACAGCAGTTGGCATTGTACAGACCTCCAATTCCCATCATAGTCCTCAAAAGCAACATTTTCTCTGGTTCTTCTGGAGAATGAGCCATGGCAAATTGCTACGGAAGCATTTTGTGCTTACTGTGAAATGTAAATAATTCTAGGCTATGGCTATAGCAGTCACTGAATTGTATCAGATTTGTTACCTGGAAGACTTTGCAGACATTCAGAAATGGGTGCACACAGCAAAGTAAAAGGGGTGACAACTGGTAACACGCGTGTGGTATTTATAGTCAGTCCTCTCCTAATTTCCACATCTTTCCTCCACCTCTTTGAAAGATGTTTCTTTATTCTTTGCTTTTTCGTCCTACTCAGCCTGCCTTCTGACAGGTTTACAGTAAGGTAGTGAAAACGGTTACAGTAGTGTTTAGCAGGGGCGATAAGATTCAGGAGGAGAGAAAGCTTTGCTAGTAATTCAGGATTCTTAGTTGTTTCACAAGACTGCCAGTATGCCTAGAAAGTTGGAATATACGGCAAACACATGCCAGAAACAACAACTGTAGGTTTTTACATAGTGGGAGGCAGACTGCAATAGTTTTGGAACTGCTAATAGTCTCCGAAGTCATTGAGAAAAATGACATCCTTGGCAGGGATCTCAGTTCTTTGGTGCTGATCTGTCTCTTTAGTAGCATGCAGAAGAATAGAAGCTACAAAAACTAATTCATCAGCTTCACAAAGAGTGAGCTGCAAATGCTGCAGTAAAAGCTATGTGTAGTGCCTGCCAGCAATACGCTTAAAAAAAAATACAGGGTTTGACAACCCATAATTATTTTTACATCTGTGCAGATGTCTTCCATTCCAAAGGGAGGATGTGTGTATGTGTGCATGTGTCTGTGTCACAGACCTGGGCTTATATAGCAACCTGTCTTTGAGCAAGGTAAAAATACTAAAGTATCATGAATAGCTTTCTTTTAATAGCAGGCATTCTGGCTTGTGATAGTGAATGATACTTCAGCCTTACATTTTTTTAACTTAAAAAACCTGCTAGAGCTTGCCTGCAATATTGTGTAGCATGCTGTGTGTCATGTTGGCTGTCCGGTGGAGGATGACCATTCTGTGCAAGCTACAACTGTTCACTTGGAAGGATTTCAGGCTTACGTAAACACACCACTAAACGTACATTTTTTCCTTTGATGTAGCCAGCCCAGTCTGTTTAATTGATGCTCAAACATTCTTCCATTTAATATCACCCCCCCATTTTAAAGAAAGAAGGGGGAGTAGCAGTCCTGCCAAAACTAGTTACGAATGACTGCATAGCTCCTAGATATAGCTCAGGAGTCAAGTAAGATCCTTAGGTAATGAAGCCTGTTCTTAAGTAAGCCAAAAGTTCATAAACTTTGTGAATCATATGATGTATTTTCGGTTATCCACAAACGGCTGAATTCTGATTTTACCTGGACATTACTTAGACTCTCAGAATGGAGCCAGTATGTGCAGACAAAAGAAAAATACTGAAGGAGTGAACTCAGTCAAAGAATATACAGTGAAAGGCAGAGTTAAGGAATGGCAGACTGGGAGGGAGGGGAGTCTTTAAGAGTACTGCATTTAGAGGACTAAATGTTGTATAAGGGTATGCCCTCAGTTTTTGCACCCTTGCAATATTAGTGGTAATTAGTTGGATGAGGATGCAAATATTACTTAAAGCATATGAGCCAGATTGAACACTGTCTCCCAACGTAACGTAACAAAACACTGCTGAAACACTGCCTAACAAGGCAGTCAGCAAATGAAAAGATAACCATACAAAGTAAAAGAGGATTAAGTCTGACAGTTGTCTTAGAAGATAAATGTTTGGGCAACATCTGGCTCCTTGACCTATGTGAATATTATCCAGAGAGCAGAAAAATCAAGATTCCTAAAGACAGAGGGAAAGGAGATTCTGAAAGCGCATTAAATCCTGTCTCCAGGTTAAATGACCTAAAATGCTAATGAAGATGCACTCGTGCAGGATTATGTCATTCTTTTATCACATCCTTCTAGAGGTACTACCTGTGGAATGACTGCTTCCCAGCTTTGTCAGCCCTGTCAGGTTTTTGTAGCTGTTTCTGTTCTCATGTTCTCTCTCTGTTGTGTTCTCTTTCTCAGCCAGAAACTGGCTTCCTTGGTCTTGGTATTATTTAATTTTAGCATTAACCTTGTTTTGCTTCACAGGATACAAAGTTCAGCCAGTGGAGTACTTTTCAAAGTTCTGAGGAAGAAATGAAGTTTTTTAGACTGATGGGTGTCTTTAACAAGAGCTGTGTGCCTATCCAAAATCTCCCAGCAACTACAAACAAATCGAACATGGCTCTGAACAGGGAAGGAAGGGGAGGAGAAATTACAGCAGGCTCTGAAGATGGAATTTGATAAAGCAATGGACTTGAAGCAACATAGGAATTGGAGTTGGATTTCAACCTGCTGCCAGCAAAGAAGTATAGACATATAGATATATAGACAAATACATATCTAGATCGATAAAACTTGAAGATTATAATTTTTAAGTACTAAAAGGACAGGCAAATTTATTTTCCCTTTCCACAACTGTTTACTTGAAATAAAATACAAAGTGTTTAAGAAATTTGATTTATGAGGCACTTTTACTGAAAAGTTTTCAACTGCATATGCCAGGTGATGCGGCGCCGAGTCTTCACTTCAGCTAAACAGGAACTTTTTGAAACCTTTACAATGGTTTCTACAAGGCAAGAGCCAGCCTTCTTCAAAGATTGAAGATATGTGTGCAATGCAATTTTTTGAAAATACTGATTTCATAAACTTCAGCTACATCTTAGTGATTCAAAAGGAGTTTAGTGTTCTGTAAAATCTTCACATTTTTCCACTCAGTGACTGTTACAAAGCGATGGCATTTTACTTTGAAGAAACACCAACTTGGTCGCCAACTTGCAGGGGAACCCCGGCCCCCCAGAATTAGGTTACAATCTCTACTTGCTAGCTCATTGTTTTTCTTCCAAATTACCTCTTGTTTTTGATAAGATCATGCTAACTGACTGATCTACTGAAGTTCTTGCTCTCTTAAGGCAGCCTCGTGTTCCACAATAGTCTTTTTCAGTGGACCACTCCCTCTGAAAGCAGCTGATGAAATACACTTAACAAAAGTGGGTTCCCATGCATTTTTGGCAACTCCTGAGGGGAAGTGAGAATTATGCAGAGGCTCCAGCTTAAGGGGTTGCCATGAATCCATTCCCATACCTGGGAAGAGGGAGATGCTGAACCTCTTCCTGCAGGGTTTGAACTTGTCTTTGAGGAAACCATCTCATTTAAGTTGTCATTTAAAACCACCACGACCTCAGGGTGAGGCTGTTTTGCCCCAGTGCTCTCAAAGCTCTGTGACTGGCTTGAGCCAGCCCTTCTAGGCTTCAGCTGTTGCTTTACTTATATTCAGATAGTGCAGGTTCTGTTTTTCCCATTTAAGACAAATGTTGAATTCAGGCCCTCAACTACTTGCTTGGCAAAAAAATGAGTTAAAGGAACAGGTAGAAAACATTGACTTAGTGACTTAATTTAGGAGAAGAGGGACAGCATGTACAGCTTTCTGCTGCAGAGCCAGTCTTGGATGGGTAGTGACTGGTGTTGCACTGGCACCGATAAAGATGCCGAAGGTGATATTAGTCCTAGTCTTGCCTTTGGATAAGGACTCTTGCCTATCTAGAATTTCGTAATGTATAGCAGTATGTTGCTCAATTTTAGCTTTGTGGATGGCCTGGCACCTTGCCCTTGGTAATACCGTGCACATGAAAACGTCATAGTTTGAAAAACAAGACACGTACCTGGGGAAAAAACTGTCAGCTTTTTTCAAGCAGTCAAACGTGGTCTGGCCTGTGTGTTGCCTATACAGAGAAGAAAGAGGAGGTCTATAATAAGGGGAGTGCTATAACTACATTTAATTTTGCTCTAACAAGGAAGTAAGCCAAAAGCAGTTTATTAGAGTGGCTGTGTTAGCTTCTAAGCCAGATGCTTAGAGTTTGCTCCTGATAACTAACCAGAGCTTTCTGCCTATTATTGAGCTATTTTTGCACTAATAAAAACAGTAGTAAAACATCTGAAAGCATTTCTCATGGTAGTCTTCATCAATAAAAAAAAAAATCCAAAGTTAACACTATACTCAAAAGACAACAGACAAAAATTGGTGCCTGCGCAGGGAAGAGGAACGGTTCCGACATTTGTAAGCCTGCTGTAAGAGTTTCCATTTTGCAGAATCTAGAACAACTACACGCTGGGTTTAGAACAGTACATTTAACCCTGGAGGGCGATTTCTGCCATACCTCAGCTGCTTAGTGTGACCCCCCTTGGTGGTTTAGGGAGTTCAGAGTTTAATCCCACTTACCCAGTTCACGATTTATGTTTCCAAGCCCAACTGGAAGAATCATCTGCGTACTGTTGAAAGTTGTTTTGTGCAGCTGCAGCAAGGAGGAAAGCTAAATTAAAGTGGGACATGATAATATGTGCAGTACTATAATTTCATCATCTGTGTGTGCTTTATGCAGAATTATTTAAGGAAAGTCAGTATAATTAAAATAGCTATGTATTAAAGGTTGGAAAGGTTCTGTATCAGCTTGATACCACTTCATAATTATCTTGTATTCCTGCAATTTTGCTGTACTTTATATGTAGTCTGTACCAGGACCAAAGGATCCTGTTTCGGTTCTTTACAGCCTTAACACAAAATATGTATTTTAGATGTACTCTGCTTCAGTAACCACTGAGGAGATGAAAAACATGCAACAAGAACAGTTTAATAATTTGGTGGTATTTATTCTCAGCTTACTAACTCGTTAAGTATATGGTTCTAGCAAAACCGATTACTTGTTTAGCCTTAACAAAATAAAACATTTTTGTGCAAAAATACATCTTAATATCCATATAAGTATTTAGCTCGTTAAAATACTTACCACTAAGGAAAAGCAGCAATAGATGCAAGGTCTCAACATGGTGGTTCCTTACCGTGGGACGTACGTGGAGAGAGTGAAATTTATTAGGTGTAATAGCAGTACATGTAACTCAATTCCACAAGGGTAAAGTGGTAAGTTTGTATACGCAAAGAAACTCTCCCAGAACAAACAGATGAACTGCAAATTGTTTTATTCAGTGATACAGTGTACTTTGCAAATATAGAGTACTTTGCATACATTTCCATTTTCCTTTGCAGACAGCACTTAAAAGATTTCTTCCATTGAGCTAAAATGAAAGCATAAACATGTCTGTGAAAATGTATTGTAGAAATTAGAAGAGTAATGCCTCGGCCATTTTTCTCTCTTACTGGAACTGACCAAACAAATGTTGCAGCATCCCAAAGCAGAAACACAACTTAGTAGGATTATTATATTGAAATGCTGCTTTCTACACAGGAGGAAGACTATTCTGCAAGTGGGACGAAGTTCGAAGGCTGTGAATTGATCTGTGCAGATTGTCTTCTTCCTTTGTTGCTAAAATGACAACAGATTAGATTTGGAAAGGTTTTTGCAACCACAGACGTTCAAAATACTCTTTACTGAATCTAAATCAGCATTTAAAATAAGTATAGCGGTAAAACTGGAAATGGAAATTCAAGGTAAATTATTGCACAGAACAGTTTTACTTCTACCTTTGTCCAAGTAAATGTGTCACACTCAGTAAAATAAAAATACACTGGACTCCTCCAGTCAAAATCTAGATCTGTGATTTTTGGCCTTGGCTACATGCTCTCTTGTACAGATGACTCCTTGGGAAAAAGGTATTCATCAGGTCCTGGACTGAGGAGAAAGCCGAAGGGCCAAGTCTGTGAAGTGACTCATTTCAGGTTGTTTGCTCCGCCTCTTGATATATTCTAGCGTTTTCACCTGGATATGAAAAGAAAGATATTTTGAGATCTTTAGCGTCTTTGTCTTTTCTCATTTCATAGGCCATCATTTAATCTATGTGAAGGCATTTTAATAGACACTCTCACGATTTTCCTTAAATTTCACTGGTTACATGAGCACTTGCATTTCTTACTCCAGAGCTCATTACCATGTGTATCGTTCTTAAAGGCTCTGGAGTGCCCACTATCCAAGCTTACACCATGCGGCTTCTCCACTAAATAAAAATGCTGTGTTTCTCTTAAAGGTAGTTTTTCTGTACTGAAAAAAAAGTTACAGCACCCAACATCTCCAGCTTCTTTAATGCATGAAATACATTTAAAAGTGCTAGAAAGATACAGACCTCTTATTTCAAGTGAAGCTGCTTATTCATTAAGAAGCATTTAAAAAGTAAGGGTGGTTTTTTTAAGCTCATTTAATTTATTTTTTTTTAAGAGAGCAACTTGTAAAGAGATCAGGTTTATTCAGATCGAGAAAATGTTACCTTTTCCCAAATGAGGAGTTGAAAGAGATCTTAGGAACTAAAATTTGTGTGCATTATCTGTTTTCCTTACCGTAGTCTTCATGTCAACAAAGCCGTGTTTCTGAGCAAGATTCCAGAGATTGACTGAAAGCTGGTTTAGTTTGTTGTTTCGTAGATCCCCATGAGCTAAAATAGTGTTAAAGAAATAGAGTGCCAACTGGCTCTGTCGCTTTAGGGTCTATAATGAAAAAAAATTCCTATGTTACTACATGGTCATCCCAAAATATCTAGCGTAACCTCTCTGGCAGATACTCATTCTGTAATACACGGCAGTAATTACAGACACAAGAATATGGGCACAGTTTCCACGTTCCATTCAAAATGCAACAAGTAGTGATAACCATGAATCAATCTAAGTTGCTGTAAATAAAGTAATTACACAAGACTCCTACATCTCATACCACTTTGGCACGTATCTGCAATTGCACAGAAATCACTCCGCCACCAGCCAGCCTTGCACTGACATCACCAAGGCTACATATATTTTAGAGATGATGATCGTGAATCTAGATTAATGCAACTTTGGGCTTTTTCCAGCAGTGTATTCTGCTTTATTCATTTAACCAAAGACATTTTCCCCTGCTATTCTTTCACTGAAAGTTTGGTGATACCAAGGTATTTACACCATAGTTGCAGCTACTCTCTCTAACATTGCTGAAGAGGGACCTTGAGGAGGACCCCTGCTTCACGGTGATGTCCCATGGAGGAGCACCACGCCCTTCGGCCTCTACTGAGGAGTTCTGGGGCACACACAACCCTGCACTAAGCTTACAAGGTGCTACCACCCTTATCTGGGGTGAGCAGAAAACAGAAATAATTCAAACGCTATTTTAGATTCTGCCTATTCCTACAAAATGAGTTTTAAAAGGCTAAAAGGATGAATTATTATTGGATGCATCTAAGACGTAGTATTTGTACTCCTTTGCTGCAGCTGTCCTTTGTTTTTTGCTCAAGAAAGAACACTGATAAAAGCACAGCTCCATCTTACACAGAAACCACAGCAGCAGACTAGTAGTTAAAACTGTCAGCTGAGCACCTCGATTCATGCACTTCACTTCAGCCCTCTCAGTTCAATACATGTTATGGTAGCTAATATACAGCATTCAGATACGAAGTTACGGGAAGAATGAGGCAGACACTGGGGTAAGGGGAGTGCAGTGATCTCTGTGACTTGTTCCCCCCCGACACGATACCAGTGCAGTCGTGCAGCCTCTGCGCTTTCCCTAAGGGACTGAAAGTAAATTAATTTCCCTTCTCACTGCCAGCAGAAGAGAGATCAGATGCTATTAATCAAAGAAACAGCACACACTGAGCTATGAGTCCTCCAGATAAATATGGAAAAGGAGAAAGCCATGCCATTAAAGAATTGGCTAACCAGAAAAGAGGACACAGCATGCCCCAAACTAGAAGCAACAGACTGCTACTGTATGTACAAGACACACAGTAGATTTGTGCATGCAGAACAAATCTGACACATCAGAAACTGTGTGCACGCATACACGCACGCATGCATATACAATGCCCAGAACTGCTCAAGGCCCCAGGAGAAGTTCCCGATTAATTACATGAAACTACCAAGACAACAGTTCGTCCGCTAATAGTTATCTACATTAGCAATTTCCATCCCAGTAGCTCCAAAACCTGTTGATAGGCTAACACTACAACCGTCATTCAGGAGCGTTGAACTGTACTCCCTCCTAGATAGAGAAATACAATTGATCAGTGTAGTCCAGTGGTAGCAACACAAAGAACAGAAATACTACTCAAAAAGACAATAAAAGGGGAAGTAGTTATGTTTAAATATTAGTGTAGTCTTCCTCTTGTAGGACTAATCCTTCTTGGAAAAACAGATATAGGATACAGCCAGCTAGTCCACGTTTTGCCACATTATTCAAAAGGCATACAGCCTTCCACCTGCCACATCACCATGTATCCTGGATTAGCAAAATAAGGTGTTACCTATAATTTTTTTTCTAATTGACCATCTAATGCCAGTCTGTCTTCTGCTGAATACAAACTTCAAAGAGGTTCCTGGGAATCACTTGGAGGTTTCCTCCAAGAACTGGGACGGTTACATTATTGGGCAGAATGCAAAAGCAGCAGTACTCCAGTCTTGAGTATCAACTAGCGAGGTTTTCCGGGCAGTATCAATGCAAATACAAAACCCATTCTTTAAAATAAGGATGAGATTTTGACTAATCTGTAACATATGTAGTTCAAAAAGGATCATATGTCAAAAAGGATCAGAAACACATTAAAAAGCTGGAAGAATGAGATGCACACTGATTGTATTGGGGTAGGTATAACAGAAAGGATTTTGGCATCTACACAGCAGTTACACAATGCAAAGTGGAGAGAGAGGCAGTAAATCCCACCACGTCTGAAAATGAGCAAGAAGTCAGGCAAGACTTCACATGAACAGGAATGTTTGTGTAACATGGCACTGACCTCCAACCTGATGGAGACATCTATGCCAGCACACTGCCAAGCCTGCTGCCATAACTGAAATCGAATTGTGGGTGGCACTCCAACTCACAGGATGTATTCACAGGCGACAAGGAGAAAGCAACAGCTCATCTCTTTGGCAACCACATACATCATGGGACTAACAATTCTCACACCAAAAAGAATTGCCAGCCTCCTAGGCAGCACGTTTTCCATAATTTTTGGAATAATGCTGATGACAATGAAATAAAGAACAAAATACATCAACAGAGAACATGACCCCCTTGTCTCCTAGCCCTTCCAAAGTACAGAGCAATGTCCCAATTTGATATAGGGTAACAGAAAAAAATAGGATCTTTCATATAATGGACCGTGTAAATTTGTATTTCACAAAATTCTGGCTAGCAATTCAAATATTCATTCCTATCTTTCAGTAATTTTTGCCAGACATCTATGATATAAGGATACCTTGAGCCTTCTGTTAGAAAAGCATTTGTGCATTTAGATATGTTGCTTCTCTGAAGGTGCATCTAGCCTGTTTCGGTCCCCATGTACAGCTTTAAAATAACTGGCTCTGATACTTGTTAACAGTCCATCTGTGACAGCACAGAGCTCAGCATGGGCTGTAAGGCTCCTCCAAGGTACTAAATATATCAGTCTAGGCTGAGTCTCCATGCTGATACAGCATCTGTTTGCTAGTATTACTGAACTATCTAGCCTGAAATTAATTCCAGCACTACTGTGATGCTGGTGGTTGCATCCTTGTGATCCAAATCTCGATACTCCTAAAGAAAGCCATGACAGGCAGCCTTGCCTTTCCTTAAAAGCTCTCACATGAAGCCCTTTGGGAACCTTTTAACATCTGTTAGTTCACTGGAAAAGATCACAAGCTGCATGGGACAGACCAGGTTCTCAACTCTCTCATTATACAACTCTCCTAACATGGCACCAACAGCAGCTAATACAAGTTAATTTATAATAAAATGAAATAACAATTAGAGAAGAGAAAACACCCAGAATTAAGCTGCAGCTGGGAGGTCAGATACCACACAAGAGGATGCATATGCCCTATTTCGCCACTCCTCTTTCCTTTAGAAAATCTTGGCCAATGACACAAAATCCTCAGCATGAGCAACCTCTTCTCAATTTAAAACACATCCACACACAGAAAACTACGTCCAACTCTGTCTGTAGTTCAGTATTCAAACACATGTGAAATCAACTGAAGTTTTTGTAAGTTTATATAAAATTAAAAATCAGTCCTGTTAAAAGGAGAAGCCTCAAGAGCGTACCCAGGACTTGCTTTCTACTGCTCCATTTTTGATACTTGCTATAAAAAGTCCAGTATCTATCGTATGGTACACGGGAAGACTGCCATCCTAACACAGCACTGCCAAGGACACAACAACATGCTCTTAATGTTTTGGATCAAAAGTCGTGTTCGAATAAAACATACTCCATATGGACATCTATCACTGAGTAGCAAGAGGCAAGGTATTTACATTTCTAAGAAACCTGGAGCGTAAGATTAGTCTTCCACCCCACAAAGGCAGAGACGATTCACTGATACATGCTCTCATGACCAGAAACAGCTTGAACTTTACAGAACTGTCCAGAACCGAAAATTTCCATTCAAACACTGTAGCATAAATGAAGCACTCTCTAATATTGCAAAAAGACCACACTGTGTTAATGTAAGATGCATTGTTCTCTTCCAAATTGTCATTTTGGTGAAAGCATTTTTTTGTCAGAAAAAAATATTTTCCTTTATAGCTTTTAAAGGAAATGAACCAATAAAAATCCAGTATCATCAGAGGCTCATTTATTTAAATGAGCAGCCAAGCAGATGAATAAAAGGTCACCAACACTGAAGCAATCCAAACAGCACAGTGATTTTATCTGACAATATTGTCATTGCCTCTTTCCTCAACAACAGCAGCTTCCTCAAAAAACTCTTCATTCTTACAAAACAATTTTTATCTAAATCTCTCAAGGGCTCGTACTCAAAGCAAAATAAATGCTCCCCCGCCTCGTTAATGAGGATGGACAGAGGAGTAAATCCAAGGCTGCAGAGGCAAAGGCAGGGCAGACCTGTATCTCGGCTGCTTAGCTTTAAATCCAGTTTTCTATGCAACAACTGCTTCAGTGAAACAACACAGGATCTCATTACTCCAAGTATTAAGTTTGAAAGCAGGAAAATAAAAGCCTTTCAGAAAGCACAGCTTTCAAGCCCTACAAACGTTCCCACCCACATACTTCATACAGGAGCCAGACACAAAAAATCCTCAATATACAATCCACAGTCCTGAAAACTCTGTTAAAAATCTCCTTCCAATACCTACTTGGACATTCTTAGCTGTGCAAGAATGGTTGTCCTCTGCTATTACTGTTCTGAAAAATAACTGCTATTCACTGTGGTGATGCGTACAATGATGCAGAAGCATTTGAGCAAAAGATTTATCTTTCATCTCTACAATAGCTCAAGGAAGGATAAACATCATAACAAAAGCAGAGACAAGGCTGAATTTCACAGTGTCCTCTAAATATGTATCACTTAACACATTCTGTATTGGCAAACACTACAGGCTACTGTGCAAAAAAACCAGCTATCTAAAAAAACCCATCAAATTAATCATCCCCTGCCCTCCCATTTCAGTCTGCAAGCCACAAGATTTCTATCATTATACAGCAGTTTAGTAAGGGGTGATTGGGAAGCTGTGGAGGGGTTCAGTCTCAGAAACAGGTACGTTAGCAGAACAGTAAGTTCTCACTATTTCAGCAACACTGAAAATATTAGTCACCTGCCTTTCACATACGAGCCATTAAGCTGTATTTGATCTCTCAGAGCCTCTGAACTCCAATAAGTTGCATGGAGTTTTCTTTATTTTATATTGAACAAATACAACCCTGTACTAAAAACCAGGTAAAGTCAAACCACCTTTTCCCTCCCTCTGCACCTCTTTCCTGACTTCATCCTAGCATCTGGGATGCAAAACTTCTACAAATTAATGGTGGTTTCCACGGTATTTTACCCAATAACATACTAACGGTGAATTCTCACATTGCCCATTACAGAATTGGACATTTCAGGCTACTGTTAACTTCGCTGGCAAGAAAATACAGTTTATTTACAGAGAGATAAAGTTGACAGACAAGAGGAAACAACAGAAAGGAAGGACATGGAGCAGATTTTAGGCATAACTATATTGCATTCAAAGGAGTGACTGTAGCACTGTCTCCAATTCTCTAGCTCAGGCCAATAATTACAATACCAGCATCATGGAGCTCATTACAGCTAGGCAGGTAACTTTAGCCTGCATCTTAAAAATGTCTTACAATTGCTACATGATCTCTTTCACATAATTAGGTCCTTCCACTACAAGGTGCCTATGCAACTGACTCACTTTTTAAACAAGTAAAATCACCTAATTTTCTCTCGTTGTAAGGTTCCTGGAGCTTTCTAAAAGATCGATGCATGGTCAAGAAGCTGTTCTGTTATTCAGCTCCAAAGTAATTTTGGTTTTGTATTGAATCAAGCTCAGTAAGAACATACCTCCTCTTTTCCAAGGGTTTTCAGATGATCCAGGATCTGTGCTATCACTGTTTCACACAGTTTGTTAATTTCAGCCAGGAACTTGGAGTCTCCACCATACAGGGTATCATTGGAATCAACTGCAGAGATGAATTCAGGCTTAGGTCTGGCTAGAGAGCTATGCATTTGTTTGCTACTGAAAACATCAGCTATTTTTAGAAGACCAGATTTGGACATTATAAAATGACCCTGCTCCATGAAACACAAACAGAACAATCTTGTTTAAGTACCTACCGCTTGGTTACCTACTATGTTATCTTGATTTTAGGAACAAAATACTGAAAAGAATCTTCTAGCTTAAAGCCAGTCCTGTATTCCTGGATGCAGCCAGGTTCAAAAATATCTGTTAGACTTCAATGCAAAGCAATATATAATCTCAATTTTCACTTCTTCCACAGAGACAGACTCCCTGCTCACATCAGTTTAGAAGAGTATGGCCATCATCTTCAATGGCAGCAGGACTAGCTGAAACAGTTTTTGTTTTACTTAGTGAAAACACTAAAATTTTCAAAGGAAACTACATTTATATTTTTTTCCTAAAATAAAACCTTGATTACCTCAAAGTCACAGAGAAACTCAGAATGTATTTTCAATTGCAAAGCCCTTGAAGGACTTTTGGAGGTAGAGAGCTCTAAGTTTTTAGAGCTTGTAAAATCGTGATTTAAAACATGTGTTTTGGCCTCATTTATTTATAATGTTTTACTAAGAAGTAAGTTACAAGAAATTGTAAGTTTAAACATATTCTGGGTAAATAAGAGAGCATGTAAGATAAAAGGTGATCCCCCGTTCCCAAGTAAACTTCCTTTAAAGAAGGTAAGGTACATGGTCCACCCTAGGAAAGAAGGGAAAAATTACTGATTTACATTTCCATGCTTCTCTCTATTGAAATCCAATTCATTTAAATTTCTCATTTTGGGATTATGCAGTTATTTTGGTCATATAAAAAACATAATGAAAGAAAAAGCAGCTAAACCACATTTCCTTACAGAATTTGAACAGCAGGTTTGCTGAAGAGTAGTTGTTCAACTGACAACTATTTTCTGTGCTGCTAATTGCAAGAGATATTCTTGTCATGGTTGGTTACTCTGACAGACTATTCACCAGAAGAACTGCAGAATATATTCCAGCCTGCCTCTTCGTGAAAGCCCTGTGCAACTAAAAGAAAAAGCCAAACTAGCTTGGCCTGTCAGACTAATCTTGCCAGTATGCTTTAAAATATTCGAATAATACTCTACCTTAATTTAGTAACCTTTCTATGACCAGAAGGCAAACAAGTTTTAGAGCAATCAAAGCACTATTGCAAAAAGACTGCAGTCATTTTATAAAATGCAAAATTTTTAGAATTTTTTTTCTAGCTATTCTGATGATTTTTCTAAGTTACCAGCACAACTTCCAAAACCAAAAGGCTGCCTTCAAAGCAGCAAATACATCATTTAAATAATGAAGACTAGGCATTACATTCTGAAAACTGGAGTTGTCAATAAACGTGAATGAAAGACCAATGATAACTATTCATCAAGTTGATACTTTAGACTAAAAGAAAACCCTCCATACGTTTAAAGTACTAGTAATTACTTGAAAAGTTCACAGTTCTATGTATTTGCTTCAACACCATGAGGAACAAACTAAGTAAACCACTCTGCACAGATTCACTTTAAAGAACGGACTGTACATCTGTGGCAGCCAGCTCCTGTGATTATTTGTCATGGTTTAAGGTTGGGCTTAAATAAAAATTAAAATTACTGAAAAGAAAATCGGTTCTCTCCTAGCTCAAAGCAGGATACCATTTTAAGTTACAATATCTGGACCTGAATAGGGAAAGAATTCATTCTGTAAGATTGACTACCATTGATCTTCATTACCTAGGTATGGTGACAACACAATACTACAAATTGCACGGTGGAATGTAAGGATCCAGAGTCACCCTT
Source organism: Steatornis caripensis (assembly GCA_013398225.1). Taxonomy (NCBI): domain Eukaryota; kingdom Metazoa; phylum Chordata; class Aves; order Caprimulgiformes; family Steatornithidae; genus Steatornis; species Steatornis caripensis. The sequence continues at coordinate 18,268 of VZSC01002291.1, read as the reverse complement.
ATGTATTACCTTTATCTACATGGTAGATGTATGCTTCTTGAGTCATTGCAGACAGCAGATGCAAAACATTAGTATAAATCCTGACTTTGTCATCGCTGTTATCCTCCCAGGTATAATCCTGGATCACATTTAGTAATCCTCGCACAAGAAACAACACTCCTTGCTCTGGATGGTCCTACAGAAAAGAAAAGAGATAAGTCAAAAACACCACCATAACTACCCCAAAACAAAAACGGGATTATTTGTGGTCATTCAGCAAAAACTACAATATAATTAAAGCTGACAACTAATTTTCTGAAGCGTGCTTCCTGCAAATCCTTTAAAAATTTAGTTCCAGTTTTCTTCCAAAACACCCATTTGACCCAGAATCACAAACTTGATCTAGGCAGCCTCCACAGACAAACTTTGAAATGATTTGTTTTCTAGTCATGGGGGAATAGTACAAAATTAATTGTCAGCTTCTTAACAGCTAAGCCTCTAAAATTAAACACACTGGGTAGGGTTTTTTTTAACTAAAATAATGTCAGTAAGCCATAGAAACAAGTATATTACTCATAGTTACGAGTTTCAGAAGAACACCTACACTGGGAAGTCAAAGTTACAGACAATCAACAATCTTTTAATATGACAGGAATATAATTATAAAGCCATCTGCTTTACATAAGCTATGAGTTTTTGCAAGCAGTTTTAATACTGCGTCCAGCTTATTTCAAGCTGGCAGTTGGTGCAATGATGCCAACATATGTAGGACAAATCACAGTCCACTGGGGACATTTCCTTCTGATCATGTATACTGTAAAGTAAATAGGAGAAAAATTACGGAAGCTAATTTCTGAATCCTGGTTATTTCATTGCAAGTTCTTATTCATTACTGAATCTGAGAGGTTGGATCTCCCTCCTTCAACCATCTGTTAATGATCCAAGTCAGTTCTCTGAGGAGCATTCAGTTCTGACAGAGCCTTCCTTCAAAGTCTTATTTCTGCAGTCAGTGGACAGCAACAGCAAGTCACAGTGGCCATTCCCTTCTAACAACACAGCACCTCCCCTTTGCTGAACATGCATGGCTTGGGAGACCCCTTCCATTGGAAAAAGGAGAATACATTGCTCTGATCATGAGGACTGGGACAGTGCTATATTGTGTGCTGCTTCATCGAACACGTAGTCAAAGAAAAAAAAGGAAGGAGGAAACCGCAAGGAATGTTTCAGTGAGGAGGAACAACCTACTTTCTCCAAGGACAAGTGAATAAACCTCAACATTTTTCCTTTTTTTTTTAAAAAAAACATGTCACGATACTAAGCCAACCCTTGATGGGAAAGAAGAATCTTCTCGGAGACGGCCAGAGCTGTTAACAGAGGGATGTAAAATCTAAGCGTTAGGTTTCCACTGCAGCAAAATCTTGCAAGCCAGAGGCCTGTCTTTCTTCTCTGAGGTCAACAAAATACCTTGGTTACATACATTGTATCTCAGGTCTTCCAGATTAGTTTACAATTTTTCCTCACCTTTTAGCTATAGCTGAAAGTACAGGAAGGAAAATTGCACGTATCTCTATTTAAACTTGGTAATTGGTTAAAAATTGGAAGGGTGTAGAATGGTAGTATTTTGTGAAACATTCATCAGAAGAGAAAGGTTATGCCAAAAACCATCTTCTAATTATTGTTTTCACTCAAAAGATTAGGCAACCTTTAACAAAGAAACTAACTAAAACTAATAGAAACTAGAACTCTATATTTTTCCCCTCCCCAGGTATTAGATTTTATGAGTGCTCAGCTAAAATATCACTTTTCTGGATCTATTAAAACAGTAAATGATAGTTACACAGTTAAACGATGGTGAGATTTCACTCTACTCCAAATCCAGTTAAGTGCAAGGTGCTACTGAGAGGCAGTGCTGTACTTCTACCTCCAAACACTTGCTCTGCCTCCCCATTTTGCACTGGGGTAAGCGATTTTGCAGCCAAATGAGCAAATCGGTTCAGCTTGCCCATGGAAAACTAACCACTGCATCTCCCAATCCCAAAAGCCCAGTCCACTCTAAATGTTTAAACAGGAAAGTCAAAACAGTCTACTAACCTATGTGCCATTCATACACACACAACTTACCGGAACAACTAATAATGTGGAAAAAAAATTACAAAGGAATTCCAGGAGGAAGGCATCAGAAGGTCGCATCTTTCCATCTACACTGATCATTTTTGGCACTTCAGGAACAAGGCTCACTGCAGCTTTGAAAAAAGCATCAGCTACAAAATAAAAATATAGTTGCAGTTGCTGTATTATCACTCCAACTGTGATGGTAGTCATGCCTGTGATCCAATGATTGCTTTGAGTTTGTTTCAAATAGACTACAGAAAATAAAGGTATGCTTAACTGCAAAGAAACTTGAGATTCAGCAGTCAAAATCTACAGTAATTCAAGAGATGCTGCTTTTTCAAAATTAGTTCCCACACCACTCGAGACTTCTGAAATTATAATTCTCCTTCGCTTAACAAAAGGACACCATTGTTTCAAATATATTGCATATATAATTTTTTAAAAATAGCACACAATTCAAAATTGACTTATCTAAAGAAATGCTTATGCCAGGAGAATGGGGAATCCAAAGGGGGAAAAAAGCATATTAGATTATGCTAAGTTGTTCATAAATTCATTCACCAAAGGCTGTTAAAGTTATAAGGAAGTACGGAGAACTTCACTTCTCTAAGTATTTACAGTCAAAGTAAAATACTAATATAGTACCAGAACCTGAGGTATTGCTGGTTTCCTAGAGTAATTTATTCTTGTCAAGAAACAAATACAGGAATTTCAGTAACCATCCACCATTTTGGCCTTGGCAAAATAGCTATTAAGAGGTTTTTCATAACTCTCTATTATGTACCTAATTCTACCACTCCCCCACCCCCAATCAAACTCCAGAACATCTATTCCTCAGTTTATTAAGTTCATATTCACAAGTTAAAAACAACAACATTTTCCCTCTTACTCTAGAAGGCTTCCTATAGATGCTAAGAGTTCACAAAAGTATTTCTGACAGCAACATTCTTCTGCACTTTCTTGGCTACATTTCAAAATATCCAAGTATCCAAATCCCATTCAAGTTGTTTAGCCATATACTTCAAAGCATCCTGTAATCTGCAATACCGTATCTTTATTTTACAGGAACAGAGACTGAGCCTATTAAATCAAATTTTAGCAAAGAAAAAAAGAGTATTCTTGGTGAAAGCCAAGCGGCGTTACATGGCTGGGATGGAGATACCACTCACAGGCATGCATGGGCATTTCCCGGAGTGCAGCTTGCTCTGGAAAAATTCATTTGAGCACATGAGACTCCAAGCAAATTTGCTAAATATAGTACCAACTGATACCTAATTTAAGCTTATGAGGAATACCAGGGAAACATGTGCTTTGGAAAAACTGTAATTCTTCTGACTCTTATTTCTTTTCAGCACATGAGTGCTCGAGCCCTTCTGAACTTTTCAGTGCTTAGACACAGACCCCTCCAGTCAAACATCATCCAGTCAACCGCTTTTATTCTGCACATTTAATTTTAGGTGAAAGAATGTTTTTTATTTATTTCAAACAACATGCAACTTTACACAGACAACCCAAAGGAAGGTAAGTAATCTTTCTCTGAGCTTTATTAGAGGAAGGAAAGCAGCAGCAGATGTTCATTCTAGCACAAGTAAATGAATCGCTGTCACCTCCACAGTTGTCTCAGCAGGAAAAAAAAAAAGTGCATGTGCCACATAACCATATAATCAAAACATGTGACCAGACAAATGAAAAAATGCATCTCATAAAATAGTCTGCATGCCAAAGTACCCATGCCTGTGCAGAGAATGCTCCTGCCTTCTGAAGTTACTTCATAACGGGACAGGAATGATCTGTGCAGGAATCGGTCTCCGCAATGGAAGAGCTGCAAATTACCTCACCTTAATTTACTGCCTGCCCTCCCACCAAATACAGTCCTAGACACACCCCTCTAAACTTCTGCCTTAGCACAAACCCAAACTCTCTTATCTTCGCTATGAATAACTGCAATTTGATTTGATTTGTTCTTCTTGACCTCCTGCTATTGCTATGAATGAAAGCTGCCTTCTCATCTGGTTGAGCACCTTCAGAGACATGAGCTCCCTCATTAGACCTGCCAGTAAGAGCAGCATGCTCAGCTCCTCTTCAGGTGGCTGCTGCTGGGAATGAGGAGAGACCCATCTGCACCAGAGACGGCTCACTGGGCCCTGCCCTTGCTGCTACAAGCTCCTCTGTGCTTCCATCTTCTTCTTCCTTAACCACGGCAGTCACACGACTGCTGCCTCCCTGCCATGTCCATGTGGCTGTTGTCCTCTCGCCGCTGCCGCACAGTTGTATTTGCAGGTCACCCTGCAACCCCCCACATACTGTCACTGTCTCAGCACAATGGGGAGACTGCGGGGCTCTTGCCCTCACACTTAATTTTTCTTCCTTGCCTTGTTCCCCCCGCCCCCCACACAACGCAGTGAGGCAAACAAAAAAAATAACAATAGAGCATAAAAGCAGTTAGTTGCATTTTCTGTTAGAGAGATGGATATTTTACTTTGGTACATCCAGAAGTACACGCAAAGGAGAATATGTTCATCTTGCTACGAGTTCAGCCAATCTGTGCTAACCACAAAATGGTTCTTATGCTGGAACACTAAAAACACATCAATCCAAGGTATACGTGCTTTGTAAGAAGCAAAATTAAAGTACATTTACATTAATGCAAAGGTTTTATTAGAGACTTCGCAGAAAACTAACTGTCCTCTAAACACTACCACCCTATTCACTTGTAGAGAGGTCTCAAGCATGCATCACATGCTTTGAGTTTTGGAAGAAAGGTTTACCAAATACATTGTCACAGAAGTGCTATTTTCTTAATAAGTATGAAATAAGCATTGGTATTTAATTCTGAATTACACCAATTATGAGGCTATGCAACAGTGCTTTCTCTACATCTTTTAAAAGTCAATTTATAAAGCTATTACTGTAGAGATGTTTCAAGAGAAAACCACACACCTGCTTTTTCTGGCTCCCAAAGTTATAAGGAACCATCTAAAAAGCACTGAAAAATGACGACAACGTTGTATTCTTGATTTAAAAAAGAAAAGAAAAAAGATAAAACAGCATCTTTGGTGAAGGACTCTGTTTTCTTATCTGCCTGAAGTACAACACTGCTTCTAAAGTGAGCCGCTGTGAGGTTGGATAAGGGGAGAGAAGCCTGTGCATTACAACAAATCATCATGATAAAGTCTTCCCAGACTGCTGTTAATATCTTGTGCAGTGCTCTGAACATGACATACTTCATGCTTCAGTAAATTTATCCTTTCACAGCAGCTCCTTCATTCTGGTTGACCATAATCCTACAAATCTTTCCCCCGAGCATACATGCTGACCTTCAGACTGTGAAAACTAACAGTCTTGGATATCCAAGTCAGCACTTCCAGTAATACTCTCCTACAGAAAAAGCAAGTGAAATGGGTGTTGAATGTTGTCAATATTCATGATGGTACATACCCACATACATTTAACTATACATACACATAAATATATATAACCACTATGTATTTCTATATAGCAATTTCTCCACATATAAAAACTTTGCTTACATTGTATTTGCTGCATCTATGATAGTCAATTATACTGTGCTAATTTAAGATTTCAGGCAGGCAAAAACCCAAGGAGGAACAAAGCCATTAGAGACGGGAAAACAATTAAGCTCCTTAAGTCCACCTTCAAAGAGCAAAAGGGAGTGAGTTTGACATACTTACACAAACTATTTTTAGTCACGGATACAATTACACATGGCTAAGTCCACCTAAAAGACAAAACCAGGGACCATACGCAGTCTTCTGCATTCCACATCACCTTTGTGTCCTACAACACTGTCAAGCATATTTTAATACTCCAAAGATTTTGCTTCCACACCGACACGTTGGAAATTTAATGAAGCCTTGTACTCCAGTGCAAAAAATTATCAGGAAGCAAGCATGGGGGTTTTGTTGCCTTTTTTTTCCCTTTTAAATAAATTAACGCATTACTGTTTTGAGAACCAAGCACTGCAAACATTTGGAACTCCTTTTCCTTCACGTTGGTGAGGTCACTGTTAGAGTTTTGCCACATTGTTGAAATGTGTTTTTCCCTTGAGGTAGTTAACATTCTCCATCTTAAAACCCTCTACACATCACTTCCAATCCAGAATTTACAAAGAATTATTTGAAGTTACAAAGAATTATTTGAAGTAACAAAGATGAAATAAGAAAATGAATGTGCTGCTGCTTGGTGAACTGGAACGTACTATGTTNCCATCTTAAAACCCTCTACACATCACTTCCAATCCAGAATTTACAAAGAATTATTTGAAGTTACAAAGAATTATTTGAAGTAACAAAGATGAAATAAGAAAATGAATGTGCTGCTGCTTGGTGAACTGGAATGTACTATGTTAATTCATGCTAATTCATACTATTTCATACTATAAATTAACTGCAGATAAAAAGGTGATTATGTGGATGAATCTTGCTAGTGCTAATTTTAGGAACAGCTTGATTATAGATGGTTAGCAAGGCCTTAGCACTTCCAGACAAAGGCAAACAGAAGCATAAGTAGAAGAGAAGATCTGTACAGGGAGATCATACAGTATCAGCATGAACACTGGATAAAAGATATTTTATTCTTAAGCTATAATCAGTAAATGCAATACACACCACCCACAAAAAAAAACCCAAACCCAAACAGACCAAGCACAAATTTCAGCCTGCCTCTCTAAATTCCATGTAATCCCTAAAGACTGTGAAGTAAACTATCATAAGTAGTCGTTAAAGAGAGCTCCATTAGTAATACTGGAAACTCTGAAATAATAAATGCTACAGTTAAATACTGTAGTTTCGCCTACTTATTATGAGGTGGTAAAAAAAAAATCCAGCGAGCAGATACATGGAAAAACATGATACAACACTGAAGAGTCAATATGGTTTTTGCAGACAGAAATCATTCCTCAGAAGTCTCTCACGTTTTCCAAAGAACCAGCAAGTTTGTGTTTAAAAGCAACCCAGTCAATGCAAATCCTCAGATTTTTAAAAAAGGTTTAACAATGTCCCTCACACAAAAGGTTCTTAAAAAGCTAAGCTGACAAAGGATAAGGAGCAAAATCCTCCTGAGGATTCATAACTTAATAAAGGATGGGATAGAGGGGGAAAGGAGAGGGAATAAAAGGTTTTCACAGTGGAGTGAAACGACTACCGCGTTCCTTAAGGTTTTGCAGAGAGACACGTCCTTACGATGAGCTGGGAGGTAACAATGTTTGCAGGCTAGTCTGGAACGTGACTGCAAAGCATTGCAGATGGATCTCATGATTCTAAGCAATAAAGCAGCAGATGAAATTTAACATTAGTAAGGCATGCGGGAAAAGAAACTTAGCCATAGAAAGATAAGCTCCAAACAGTCTATTTACACTCATGAAAGATTTTGGGGTCATTATAGATGGTTTCCTGAAAACTACATCCTAAACAGCTGTCGAAAAGCCAAGGCATTTATAAGAATTATTAGGACAGTAATGCAAAACCGAGGTGTCACTGTATCATTTATAGAGCTGTTGTGTATTTATACCTGGAATACAGTCCTGACCTTCCCATTTCCAAAAGGATGAAAAGAAGACTAAAAAGGTACTAAGGCAGAGAACAGTTCCCTTATTAGAAAAGACTGTACTGACACAAATTCTTAACGAACTTATCAACCTCATCTCATAGGTAGCATGAAGAAAATGAACGAAGAATGACAGAATTTTTCACAGTATTGCTAGTGGATCAGCTGCGTGCACTGAAGCACTCACCTAACATTTAAACACCATACAGAAATAAATCCCTAAGTAGCAGATTTCAAAGTAGCATGTAACTTTGGAACTCACTGTCACATAAAGTTACAAAGGCCAAAAAGTAAAAATTGATTAAAAAATTAAATTCCTAAGGACTGGTCCATCTATTTTATTAAATACTGTGGTCCACATGCAACCTTTGCCGAAGGATGTATTTAGACCACCTGCAGCTGAAAGCTAGGAAGCATCATTCTACATTACTGTTTCCTGTATGTTCCCTTAGTAGATGCGACTAGACACTTCCAAGAACAGGTCAAGGGCTAGGCAGACTTGAAGAACTGACAAACTGATACGAAATGCTAGTCTGAAAAGCTTACAGAGACAGAGATGTCATCTCTCTCAAATTACATGGAAAAGCTATTGGCTGGGATAAAGAGAGGAACAAGAAAAAGCTCAGTGAATGTGAGAAGTTTCAAGCTGTGGAAATCCAGGGTAAGAGTGCAAGTCACAATTTTGTTCAAATAAAGCAACATTTAGTGTTACTAGTAAGGAAAACAGTATCTCACCAGTTTCTCCCAAAGCTACCTTGCTGCCTTCAAGGAAAACAGTATCTAAAAAGGTAATGGAGACAGCAGATACCAATCTCACCAGAGAAGCCTGAGCCAAGAAGTCCAAAAATCCAGAACTGAGAAAACCTCTTCAGGTTCTTATTTCTCTAAATTCTTTACCTCCAATTCTCTCTATTTATATTCTTCAGATCTATAAAGATTTTAGGAGATACATGAAGGAATACTAAAAATTGTTATCTAATCCTACTGAGAAGATACAATCAAACATTATTAGACTATGAATAAAAATTACTTATTAGATATTCCATACCATGCTTTCTCCAAAGTGTGGCTGAAGCCTGTCATATTTAGAGAACATTCATGGAAAAGCAACATTTTCTGAAGTAGAACAAGAAATTATTTTTGCAAGCTACTAGTGAAACTCTGTTTCAGCTACATTTGAAGAACAGAACAAATATCTAGAAGTACATTAAGCACTGTATACTCCAGAATTAAAATCTGTATTTGCCAAACAAAATAAAGATCTGTGGCAGTTGATTTCAGGCACAAAGACCCTCCATTTTTATAAAGTTTTATGTTTGACAATATCCCAGTGAAATTAGTCACACAGAATCAGCTGAATTGCTTTATTCACTCAGCATGTTAACTTCTGAAGTGAGGCAAGGACTTCACAGCCTTTAAAATAAAAATACCGCTCAACACACATTACCAGCAAGTTGCGTCATCTCTACCCACCTGCTGAATGCTGTGACCAGCAATTAAAAAATCATGCTGTCTGCTCTTTGACAGGCAAAAGCAGCATTTCCATGGGGAGGAAATATGTGCAATTAAAATAATACCTATATTTCAAAAGTCCTGAAGAGTGACACAATGGAGCATGCATTTAATCTCAATTTAGTCCAAGCACTCCCTATGATAGAAAGCATGACCGATGAGAATTCATTATTCTGTGTCAGCAGCATGCAGCATTCTGTGGCTCAGTTAAAAAAAAAAAAAGAAAAGCACATGTCTCTCAAATCTAGCATCTTCCTTCCTAAGGTAGGCTCTTAACAGGCTCTCCAGAGGTACAAGCTATGCATCAAGGACAAAATTACCTAAAACATTCTGAACATAATTACAGATTCATTTTATTTATATCACCTCTTGGGAGCTGGAGACACAAGAGATCCTAGTCATGTTTAATAGCATACCTGGACAGACATCCGTCAGTGTGTTGATAGCGGACTTTTCATGAGCCTATAAAGTCACAATTCTGACCCAATTTCATTGTATTAAAGAAAATGTATTCCAACAAAAATTACCATTACAGTTTTCTAATACTGAAGTAAGTTCAAACAAGCACCACACAGTTGCTTTGATTAACAGTGTGGCAAATCCCAGCAGACAAGGCTCTGATTTGATAGAGGAAGTTGGAACAGCGAGGACCAGGACTGACGGTCTGCTACTGCTGCCCCTTGAGACTGGGAATGAGGCAAAACCCCAGACTCCTCAAGTTAACAGCAGATTAGCTATGGCTCTCCAGTTGGTGGTGGTTTATCAGTGCAATCCTAGGATCAGCAAACTTTATTTACTGTTATCACCTGTACATCCTCTTCATAAAAAAGCGATCTTTTAAATTCTCCTTACCTACCCCAACAGGCCATTTTTGTCCTTTTTCAAATTAGATACACTGGCAATTTAGAGAAATTTTCCTATTGCCAACAGAAGACTATCCTGTGAAATTCAATTTTGTTAGATGTTTAAGTGAAAACTCAACTTGCTGACATAGCTACACACATGCATGCGCCACTAGTGACTGAGCTATCAGATCAGGTACATTACCTTTCAGTTTTATTTCTCTTCCCAATTTTGAACTGATTAACCTAATTCCAATCAGCATGAAATAAAGGTTACACAAGGCACAATTTAACTTCCTAGTCTAATGTTATGATTAATTGCACACTCTTAAAACTTCACTTCATGCTGCATTAGTTTTAGTAGATCAGTGTTTAACTGGCATCAGTTAACTGACTGGATTTAAATTTGGTTTGTTATAGATTAATCAGTACTTCTTATACACACGAAATGCATTCAGTTGAGATACAGATTAAACTGCGCTAAAAGAAACTTTCAAGGACACGTTATCTGACTACAATACATCAGAATATGCAAAGGCAGTTCACAAAAAATGTCCCAAGACTGGTGTCACCGTTGCCTAACTGGTTAACACATGCTAAATTACTCATGCAAGAGACATCTCTCTGAATACAAATTACACCCAAAATAGCTTTTCTAAGGAAGCAAAAAAGTGTATAACAACAAAACCTTGGTAACTGAAGTGAGTTACCAAACATCAGGGTTTTGCACATGGTTTGTTTCAACAAAAGCTGAGATGGACGAAATGCTCCTCTCTAGCTTGTGGGTCTAAAATTCAGCAGAGAGTGGTTAATAAATATGCATTTTAGAGACTGAGTTTTACTAGTTTTTAGTCTCAGAGTAATACTTTGCATATACCTGCTACCTTGAAAGATTTCAGAATGGGGATCCTATCCATTGTTTAGTGAGTGCACTCTGTTCACATGTCAAATAACAGCTGTGCACGTTTATGAACTCTCACACTGAAAAATCTGGACAATTGTTGCAGTCCAGGGGTCTCACTCCGAGAAGACTCGGATCACAAAAATAGTGGGAAAGCAGTTTATAAATTGAAATATTACTAAAACACAGAATTGGGCCCAAAATGGGCAGGGCACAATCCTCGAAGACCGAATATTACACGAAAAGGCTTTGGATTTGCTTCCAACAAGAGATTCACTGCCACACAGCAATAATAACAAAAATTGATACAAACGATAAGGTAAGCTGGTCAATTACACAAAACACCACAGGAAGAAAAAACAAGTCCATTTTTGGTAAACTGCTATCTACAAAGAAACTGCACAATACTAATAGCACAACAACAGATTTTGCAGATCTTTTATTTGCACAACATACTTGGACACAACAGCGAGCTTTACTCTAAATCCCTCTGCTTTGCTACAAGGGCAGCATCAGATTAAAACCAAAGAAATACAACAGTCACCCTGTACTAAAATGTCTTAATCAGCATCCTAAGTCAGCTTGTTTGTACAGCTGGAACTTACTGGTAAATGCAGAGCTTGGAAAACAAGCTCTCGTGAAGAAGCACAGAACTAAAACAAAGAATGAATAGCCCCAACAAAAGATGTTGCAAAGTAATCCAGTTTATTACTCTCATGGCTCCACTGAAAACATGCAAAGGAAAAGCATTTACCATTCAAAAGCAGACATTTCAAGTCAGTATTAGAATTGCAAAACAAAGTAGAATGACATCATTTTAAAAAGGAAAAGGAAGATACTGCAAAGGGTTAAAAGTATGAGAAGACTTTCAGAATAGGTAACTGTCTTCCATTTGTTATATGAACAGGAGCAAGATCACATTAAATGGTGATACAGACTTAATGCTCATTCTGGTCCCAGAGCAGCTCCGATTTTTTCCCCCAAATCACTTGTCAGAATTTTCAGTTACTTAAGACTGAGCTAACAGGACGGCTGAAAACTACGCAGGCTCTTGTTCAATCAATAGTTCAGATCAAAAAAAGAAAATCTATTTGTCTCTCTTCATATTACCTGGTATTACTCCACTGTTTCACTCTGATACAGTGGCATATTTTCTTAGCTAAGCGTTTATCACACATGTGCTTTGATAGCAAGTTTCTGGTGTCATTGACCTAAGTTTTAATTCTTTTCCAGCTCATCGCAGGATTTTGTCAGCCTGTGAACTACTACACAGATTAACTATTTTCTTTTTCCACAGTTATAATAAAGCACATAATTAATGATTGGAGTGCTTGCATAATTATGCAGGAGAAAACATTCCGTGCTTTCCATAATTTCTAAGTAATTTAGGCCAACCTACCTCATAGCCGTGACTATGTCAACTAGAGTCAGCTGTCTTGGTTACTTAGATCACAGGATTAGTGTTAGAATTGAAGAGTTGCTTTAATATGGTAAGTTTTCACTGTAACAGGGCTTGAAACAGGGCTGTATTGTAATTACATCATACGTACAGTTATGTGACTGATGATTTCAACCAAGTTACTATCCACAGCCAGAAATACTTCTGAAATAAGAGACCACTTAAGAGGACAAATTTGTGTCTTACCTTGTGAAAGGCACTGATTTGCCAGAGCAACCTGTCCGGAGTGTAGATACAGATTAAGGCGTGTGAAGATACTGCTGAGAGATGGAATTGTAATGAAGCAGAAGGCAACACAAGCCTAAAGCAAATAAAAAAGTGAAGAAAATTCCTAAATCAGTTATAGGAATCATTACTGATTTTATATATGATTAAGAATCAAAATCTGTAAATCAGTTTTGGGAAAGACTTTTAAATAAAAAGCAATTATTATTTGAAGTCCAAAGTCAGCAAATTCAAATCTCTCCTTATTAATGTTATGACAAGCAGATTAGCTCAAAACTTACTCTGATTCTAGCTCAAAGAGCTCCTCTCTCACCAAGTAATCAGCTTGCAGCTCAAGACCAAAATCTATCTAGAAAAGCAGACTACTGGTCCTCAGGGATGATCCATTAATTAATGGTACAATATGCAGACACCTTTACAACACATGAAGATGACGACATCTTAGTTGCTATGTTTCAGGTGAGAAGAGGGGAACACAAGCAACTTTCATAGCCTGTGCATAGTTCAAAGCTCATTTGTCCCTATCTATGTGGACTCAGAGGCACTAAAGCGGAAAGGAGCACTTTATTTGAAATTCAAATACTGATTTCAGCATAGCAACACTGATATTGTGAGACAGAAGTTTAAATATATTCTTTTCCCCCATCTCCCATTCTCTCTGTGATCGAGTTACATAGAAATTAAGTATTTCGTTTCAAATACAATTTGAAAAGCTGAGCTTTCTACAATTCACACAAACATCTCTCAAACGAACCTTCCTTTGGAGAGGGAGTCAATCTTGCTGCTCTTTATAACACAAAGCTGCTATCGGATGCTTTGGGTCTTTTTTTTCTTAAACGTCAGCATTTGGCTTTAGAGAGTAAAGATCACGGTAACAAGAGAAAAATGAGACTACAGCATCAAAAAATACTAACATACTGGTTTGGCAAAAATAATAAACTTAAGTGGCAGCAGATAATATTATCTGCTAAGAAGGCACGCTCAAAGTTTATTAGTCAGACCTACCCTAACAAACGCAGCAGTCTTTCTGGAATGACTTGCTTTCATCACCTTTCTTGTTTCCATTGCTAGTTGGTTCACAGACTACACATAAAAATCAAAAGGAAATAATGAAGAAAAATGCAAAGATTTATTAATCTTTAAGCAAACAACGAACTGCTTGTTTTACTGCATGTATTTAGAGAACAGAAACTGTCAAAAGGGACCCTGATATGGTGTGCCCTCAGTGTACTATTCAGTTTTTACTTGGAGAATTGTAATGACTGTTCCTTAAAGCAAATGTGATTCTGAAGGTTTGTAAAGGTAGACTTGTTGATTTATTCAAGGCTTTAGATTATCCCTTGCTTCTCAGCTATAGTGCTGTCATCACCTCCTTCCTGGCGTAAAAATAATGATTTCCAGCTAATACACTTATAAAAAAAACCAAAACCAAAATAATAAAAGGATTTAAGATACAATGTTGCAAAGGAAGCAGATGCAGCTAATCCTCACCTGATGTGACTCAATACAAAAAAGAGATTAACCTTCCCAATCACAGTAGGACTCTGCCTATATCTGCAGCAAGACACAGTTTAATCTGTCTTAGATGGAGCATTACAGAATAGAGAACCCAAATTCTGAATGCAAAAAAGTGCCATTTATTTCAGTAGACAAGAAATCTCTTGCAAGATAGCCAGCTTTCATTGTTGCAATGATACCATGCATGCTTGTCAAGCAAGAACTTCAGAGTTCGGGGTGATAAAATGAGAGACGAGATCAAAGTCTACTTTAAAAACACCTCATAAAAAGACTTCAGACTATTTTGACATAGACCAATAATCTGAGCAGGAAATGGCAGAACTGCAAATATATCCCCACTTATTAAGAATGTGTAGATAAACTATAGCTTACATGAATCAACTGGACTAGAACTGGCTCCAGGTTGCAAAACATTGACCTGGCTTCAACATAGAAACTCAGCTGTTGTTCAAAGTCACGGCCAAATGAAACCTATAAAAGACAAAAAAACCCCTGGATTTTACCCTTGTAGGCCATTAAGAAATAAAAAAACTGCATGCAGATAAACCACAGATATTTACAAGTCAAAATGCTCATACAATGACAAGAAAAAACCCTAACATTAACAACAAAATAGCACCTGGAGCATCTGTCCTTTTAACTCTCTGCTTTCCAATACTTAACCTCCAGGGAAACTTGAAAGTTTTGCTGGGGGTTTTTTGTCCATACTCAACACAATGTTCTACTTTGTAGATGAAGTATTTATCAAGAAAACAAAATTTAAATCCTAGATTTGTGAAGTGTTTTCAAAATCAGCAAGAACTCCTGATCTTTATGGAACAGGGACAAAGGCTTGGTAAAGTTCATACTTCAAAAAGTAAACCAAAAAACCCCAATAAAAGTAGAAATATATCAGTGAATCTGTATTCAGATTCCTGTAATTTCTAGTTGCTAAAGGGCCTCCAAGAGAAATTAGCATTTTCCTAGCTAGATATAGCAGTAAGAAAAGCAGGTTTTCCTCGAATTTGCTTAATAAATATATGCTTACATAGTATGGCAAAAGCCTGCAACCTTGCATGCTGGCAGGAAATAAGAGAAGTCAAAAACCACCCTTGTGTGAGAACACTGTACACTTCCAACCCTACAGATTTTAAAAAAACAAGTGCTGTCAGCTGGAGTGTCTCAGCTGTCAATTAAAAGCCTAGCAAGAGAAAGAGTCTCCAGGCAGTCTACATTTATGTATTCAAATGGATTTTTTTTTCTAAAAGAAGTAAAGGTTGCATTATTTATCATTTCTCAAGCCATATGTGAGAGAAGCTTTTACAGAATTAAAATAAAAATTACATTTAATCCATACAGCGAAAGATCAAAGGAACTGCACCAGAAAACAAAGGATTGCTTCTTACACTACAGGCAACTGCCTTTGCCTTGCCTCTGTCTGTGCAACTGCTGATTCTTGAGTCCTTGTCTCAAGAAAGCTTCTCTGAAAATACAACATTTTCCACAAAAAGCCTGACTGTAAGGATTACCATTACAACCACTTTTCCCTCCACATCTTAATCTGTGCTGGTTTAAAATTTGTAACTAGGCATTTTGCTGCTACAGGATTTTTTTCCCCCCTAAATTCAGACTATAAAGCCACATCAAATATTATTCAATGTGGGAAATCCTCCTAATGGAAATTATACAGTATTATACTGCATACAAAGCTTAATAAAGCTATATTAAAAATATTAAATAGCAAATTATTACAGCTGAAGAGAAAGCAACCATCTAGAGATAAATTAATGGAATTGCAACGAAGAGGACAAGCAGAGACAAAGCCTGTCAGCTCTGACTATGTGAAAGAAAAGCCAAGCACTGAAAGTACCTGGTTAGAGAATTAAAAAAACAACCTGACAACAAAAAACCAACCTAAAACAACCTGACATCTCAAGCACAAGAGACAAGAAAAAAAGATTTTACTGGGGTAAGAGGAAAGGAAGGGTTAAAAATTAATGTCAAGACAAAACAACTAGAGTTTTTTGGGACTACTAATTTGATGATACAAATTATCTTACTTGTAAGTTAAGATAAACTGAGATAAGAATAACACACAAGTTATTTTTATTTTGTTTTTTTAAAGCTGGTACTGGTCCCATTTAGAGCTGGGTAGTAGAACTTCACTCCCATAAATCAGTGGCCTCTCTAATGCTGTAATAGGCAAGACTTAAATTGCTGTTTAACTTTCAAATACTTACCATGTATTAGCAGAAAATATGATTAAATAAACAACATGTGCACTTTAAAATCTTACATTGCGCTATGGCAGCTTCAACACTGTATGTTATTTCTTTCAACACGTGCATACTTATGTCACTAAAATACACTGGTTGGGGTTTTCAATGGTCTTAAGCAAGTGAGACACACAGCCTCTGATTCAGCCACACAGGCACCTGTTTCTCACGGGGATCTCATGAAAATCCCAGCCAGAAGGTACCCCCAACAGCTGCACACAATTGTCACTCACCATTTTTATGAATCCATTGATCAAAGCTGCTAACATTCTTTTCTCATCCTCAAGTGTTAGTGCGCTATAAGAGAAAATTTATATGGTAATTTCAAAATATTTTTAACCTTATTTATCTGTAAAGGTTCAAATGATACAGACTAATTTATATAATGTTATGTCCATATAAAATATTTCTTGCACACTAAGATCACTAAGCTCATAATTTTAGTTATAAAGCAATAAAACTCATTTTAGTATGAATATCACCAAGTCAACCATGCACCGAACTAAATTCCAAATTTTTTAAAAATGTAAAAATTGCTAAGAGTGTCTTTAGACTGTACAGAAACTCAGATTTTGGCATGAGGAGAAGGAGGTTGAGCTAACGTTCATTACTGCAGCAAGCAAATGGCTTCAGTCTTGTGTTACAACATGGGAACTTGAACAGGAACCTCAAGAAATTAGTAAATCTATTTGTAGAAGAAAGTTACCCTATTTAAGGGGAAAAGCTTTTAAAATACAGCTTAAATAGTATATGCAATAGTTAATGTACCTATTTTAGAAACAACATTAGTTTATAGTTTTGGTTTGGTTTTTTTTGGGGGGTGGTGGTTTTTTACTAACCCTGCCACATAATTTAAAAAATAATTAACATCACCTTGTTACAGTGCTGCCTTTTTGACGTTTTAGCAAGAACTGAACTGAACGGCTATGTAAAAAGATTTTCTTTTGAAGATTATCACAGATACCTAGTCTAGAGCAAGAGTACAAATCTGATTTGAAATAAATTTACAACACATGAAAACCCAGTAAGTCAAACCTGTTTCACAGAAAATAGATGAACAAAAAGTTAAATTACAATTAACTAATACAATTTAATCCTTTTACTATTATATACTTGGCTCCAGCTTTGACCTTCAGTATATCAGTTACCAATTTCCTAGCTCAGACACCAGATGGGAAGAGAACAATAGTTTTATTATACAAATTCAGTAAAGGAGGAAAGCCAATCTCAGCATGATCAGCTCATTAGTGCATTGCCAATCAAGAGTCAACTGATGGGGTCTGAAAGGCTCAGAAGACTTGTAATGAGATCTCCGGGTCAGTTATAGGTTTCCAGTTCAATTCTGAATCAGACCCCTACCAGTCTAAAGGCTATTAACCTCCAACAGCTGTTACAGGGGTCAGCGAGCCCTACGCAATGGGCTGGGAGTTTCCTGAACCAGGATGAAAAAACAGATGCAGGAGTCACTTTAACATAGTTAGAATTTATGATGATTCGCCAATAAGAGATGACGCAACAGAACCAAGCTAACGATGTACACCATCTTATCTCAGCTAAAAGAACTGCTGGTTTAAGGGATTTTAAAGATCTTAGCAAACTATCAAAATCATTTTGGCAAAATGTCAGAGAAAGTACCAAATATGGATCATCATAAACTGTTTAATTTTTTTAAAAAAATCTCTTTTAGCTTCAATATATTGTTCTATTTAAAGGTTGAAGTGGCTTTTAGTGCAACATACAGCCAAATAAGCTGCTCTAACCCAAAATAAAGCACTCTAGCTGGTATAAATTGGAATTACATGCCAAATCTCATTTCTTTATTGGCAATAAATCTTGCCTTAGTGGCACAGAGGCCATAGAGTGACTTAGAGGCCCCCAGGGAGCGCTAGCGACCAGGAGC